>OY282582.1:53076464-53098964 GCA_958299025.2 Drosophila histrio | reverse complement strand
GTGATTTCGGAGATTTCGAAAGCGCAAAAGTCCGAAACAGCAACAAACTTAAAGACTAAACACTAAAGTGTTGTACTTTGACGACGAATAAATACTCTACTTCACTGATAAAACAAAAACACTGTTTGTTCTCGACGAAAATTGATAGAACTTTTTGTCTAACAAAAATTCGTCGAGTTTGAATTTTGAATTCCTAAAAATAAGTAAAAAAAATAATTGTAAGATTGTGTGTTTTGTTTTGGTTTTACTCCAAAAAATATGTTTTACTTGATTAACCTATATTTTTATCAGTGTTATCTCTACTATAATATTTTTGGGGGTATCATTTTGATAGTGTAAATCGAGTTTTTTCAAAATCAAATAAAACTGAAGCTTGGTATAACTCGTTTCTATAAAATACATATGATATAATGATAGAATATGGTCAGGTTCGATATTTTGTGCTGATAGATTGATGGTTAGAACAATAAGTAGAGCGATGGATAGGCAGACCAATTGAAAGGCAAAAAGGTTAGATAGGTAGTATACAGATTTATAGTTATATACATATATATATATATATATATATAAGAATAATAAATAGATATGTAGATAGAAAGATGTATAGATAAAAGACGAATAGATTATAAATTTAATAAACAGATAGCTGTCCATCATACACATAGTTACAGTTGTATAAATTGATAGATATAAATACATTTAGATACAAAAAAAGTATTAAAGATAAATTGAATTTACTTAATTTCCTTAAAGAGTTAATAAAATGAACTTTAGGGAAAATCTTACAGGCTCGCTGAAAACAAAGATATATGGTAGAAAAAAATATTCAGAAATCGCTGTGGATGGCAGTCCACGCTAGTGATGAAAGCAGACTCACACGCAGTGAATAGAGAGATACACAGATTGGAAAATATATAGATATAGATTTAGATATATAGATATATATAAATAGATTGAAAATATGAAGAAATATTAATACATACGTTGAAAAATGTATATAAATTTAGGCAGGTAGATTAATGGATAAATCGATTGATAGATCAATTGATACATAGATTGATGAATGGATAAATTGATATATATGATTACATACATACATATTTATAGATTGATAGACAAATGGATAGACAGAAAGTTAGATTTAGAGATGGATAGAAAAGACAGATACATACTAGGATAGACACATGGGTATATGTAATAGATGTAGACAAATACATAGATAGCTCCATTTGGTCTGTCATCTTTCGATTTCGATTAATTCTGTCAAATTTCCTTCTCTCTTCTTACCAATAGAAATGCAATTTACAGCATAATATTTTCTTCCCAGCGTGACATATTTGGTAATCGAATTAATAAGCTCCATTGTTAGGGTAACAAAATTAATGATTTATAAAAATAGAACTGTCGGATCGGAAGGCGTAGCAAATAATTATCAAGTGGTGCGACCGGGCAGCGGCTAAACGTCAAAACGATAACTGTTATCGGTATCGGTATCGATATCGTCATCGACATCAGCATTCAACCTGCTGATGTTTCCAGTTGCTTCAGTTGCGTCTGTTCGTCCCAGCTGCTTGGCCAAGATAAGCCACATCCGAAATCCGTTACTGTCTGCTTTCTCAGTTGCCATAGCAGATAAATTGGGTTTATCTACTAAAGTTTGGTATTTCCTATTTCAGATACACACATATTATTGGTATTATTGGTTTATGCCAGCTTCGTTAATACAAAATGTTTCCAATATATTCCTATGGCTGATCATTTGAAGACTGATCTGCAAAAGTTAATTTTCGATTATGTCTGTAGAGTCTTAATGGAAGTGTATTCTCTAACTTTCTTTTTCAAAGTAGAGCTTCAAAATTGTATTTTAAAACTGATCTGATCTGTAGTTAATAGTAGTAGGAAATACTACTAACATCAACTTGCACGTATGTAAAGCTAAAGATTATGACGTGTCTGGGGAGTGTATTATCAGTCTCATATTTTGGCGCCACACACAATTTCCACACAAAAAATCCCATCGACTTTTTTTTTTTTCTACCGACATCGATAGGCGTCGCAAACATTGAAAATCTTCCCCTAGTTTTACGACGTATATTCTACCTAAAAACGATATTTCTATGTAAGTGCGACGCGACTTGATGACTTGTCATCCAAAATGTTTTGCTCATCGTCTGGTATTATTATAGACCTTGTTGTTGTTGTTATTGTTGTTGTATTTCCACAAACAAATTTGTGAACTTCTAAGGCCGAAGCCGACTGAACAAACGAGAAGTACCAGAATTATATAGAGCAACAAATGTATTACAAATAATTATCGGTGCAAGTTACAAATTCACTCGTATATCTTTAAAGTTATTGGCAAATAAATATACGAATCCGCGCACGAAGTTAAAACGAAGCAAATGAGCACTAAGTACTATGGACTTAGTATACTATAGAGAGCAACAGTTGCTCAAGTAATTCTTTTGACAAAATAGAAAATGCACATATTTGTATTTTATGTTTAAACAATGAAATAAGTTAAATACAATTGATATAATTAATTCGTATTTAAATATAACCATAAGCAACTATAGTAGAAAAAGAAAAAAATTATTGAAAAACCAAACAAGTAATTTATTTGCAAATCAGAAGAAGCAGCTTTTCAATTTTATTTATATGTTATTTATTTATATGTTAGTTTAGATCCTAATTTAAGTTAGTTTTATTTGATTTATTTATTAATTTATTTATTTATTTCTTTATTAATTTACTTATTTATTTATTTATTAATTTATTTATTTATTAATTTATTTATTTATTTACATCTTTATATAATTATTTATTTACTCATTTCTTTACATATTTATTTATTTATTTGTTTAATTAATTATTTATTTATTTATATCTTTATTTCTATCTATCTATTTATATTTTTATTTCTATCTATTTATGTATTTATTTATTAATTAATTTTTTTATTTATTTATTTGTTTGTTTATTTATTTAATTATTTATATATTTATTTATATATTTATTTATTTACTTATTTATTTATATATTTATATATAAAATTATTCATTTAATTTATTTATTTATTTATTAACTTATTTATTTATTTATTTATTTATTTGTGTATTTATTTATTAATTAATTTATTTTATTTATTTATGTATTTATTTATTAAACCCTTTTGTTTTTAATTATTTATTTACTTATTTATTTATTTTATTATTAATTAATTATTTATTTGTATATTTATTTAATTATTTATTTATTTTTTTATTTATTTATTTATATATTTATTTATAAATTTATTCATTTATTTATTTATTTATTTATTTATTTATTTTTTTACCTATTTATTTATTTATTTATTTACTTATTTATTTATTTATGTATATATTTATTAATAAATTTATTTTATTTATTAATGTATTTATTTATTAAATAATTTTTTTTATTTATTTATTTATTTTTATTTGTTTAATTATTTATTTATTTATATATATATTTATTTATTTGTTTATCTTTTTATTTATTTATGTATTTATTTATTAATTTATTTATTTTATTTATTGATATATTTATTTATTTATTTGTTTGTTTATTTATTTAATTATTTATATATTTATTTATATATTTATTTATTTACTTATTTATTTATTTACTTTTATATTTATTTATAAATTTATTTATTTATTTATTTATTTATTTATTTATTTATTTATTTATTTATTTATGTATTTATTTATTAATTAATTTATTTTATTTATTTGTTTATTTCTTTATTAATTAATTTATTTATTTATTTATTCATTTATTTATTTATTCATTTATTTATTTACATATTTATATATTTATGTATTTATTAATTTGTTTTATTTATTTATTTATTTAATTATTTACTTATTTTTTTAAACTTTTATTAATTTATTTAATTATTTACTTATTTTTTTAATTTTTATTAATTTATTTACTTATTACTTATTTACATCCCAGTGTTACAATTTTATCTTATATTTGCAGCATTAGTCCCATTATATTAAATTAAATAAATTCAATAGAATATCTGCTGTTTTTAGGTGGTCAAAACAATTACAACACTAACTGTTTCGAGAGGGAGGAAGGTAGAGAGAGATATTTCGTTAAGCTACGCGCTTTTAGACACGATTTTCGCCATGATTTTTCCATGCACTTTGTTCAATACATTTCGATTTTTCTCCCCTCGTGCTATCTCCCTCTCGCACTCCCTCTCCCTCTCGCTCTGACATACTCTTCCATTCTGTATGTCTGATAAGATATTTTGAATGATGATGTGCTGTTGTCATATGTCTACAGTTACCACAGTTCCCCCCCCTCCCCTCGTCTCTTGTCAGCTAACGAACCCTGAACACATACCTCCCCTGTTCATACCCCTCTACCCCCTGGCCAGGCCATGGTACATAGAATACGTGAGGTGCCCCATAGCCATAAGCATGGGGGATTTGTCGTGGCATTAGATAATATCTCCCCCCGTTGTGCGGGCGCGTCGCGTAACTTGGTTAGCGACAGACAGACAGACAGACAGACAGACAGACAGACAGACAAGGCCTACAAGCTCTCCCAAATGAATAAAAAAAAGAAAAAAAGAAGTAAAGTTATTGAAATTGTCAGCTCAGTATTTATCAGTTTTAAGCGAGAGAATACGTGTAACTTTAATTAGGTTAAATATTTGCAGCGCTCGACATTCAGCATTCGATCTTTTGCAAGCACTTTGCATAACATCCGCTTGCCACAGGTGTAACAGAGTTGCCAGAGTTTTAAATTTGCTGACAGATCTCTTTTGATCTTCAGTAAGCAGTTGACAACTAGTTTAAGAGATTATTTAGATATAGAATAAGAGAAAAATTCGAGTTGTCTGAGATTGAATCACTCTCCAAAAGTTTGGAACATTGTTTTTGCCCTGAAAAATATTTAGAGTTCTCAGCGTTTTCAATTATCTGAAAAATCTTCTATATATTTGCTTTGTAATGGATTTGTTTAGTAACTTTAGAATAATAATAACAAGTGCAATTTCATATAATTTATTCCACAAATTGGAGGAAGGAGAAATCGTAGAGTTGCCAAAGTTTTAGTTAGGAAAGACAACTAATTTTGAACATTAATTTTTGGATTAAAAAGGAAAAAGAACAAAGCTATTTATTAAAGAATCTCTTATCAAAAGTTGGAAGTTTAGAGCTGCTAGAGTTTTTAAATAGTTGACAAAGCTCTTATTAAGTTTTTTTTTGTTGAAATTATAGCTGAAATTATAACGAGTTCCGTTGAAGAAGAATCATTTTTCAATAGCAATTTATATTGTCTGAAAAGATTCAGAGTTGTGTTAAGATAATTCACTAAATTCTCTAATTCCAGCAAATTAAGAAAGTTCATTGAAGGACACCACCGAGTTGCCATAGTTTTTAATAAGTTTGGCGATCTCTATTAATCTTT
Organism: Drosophila histrio; assembly: GCA_958299025.2. Lineage (NCBI taxonomy): Eukaryota > Metazoa > Arthropoda > Insecta > Diptera > Drosophilidae > Drosophila > Drosophila histrio. Next base: position 53,093,513 of record OY282582.1, on the reverse strand, counting down.
AGTTAATAATAACAACTACTAATACAAAATTTACTTGAGTTCAGAACAAGAGAATATATCAAAGTTATTTACTACATTCGATTTGCCTGAGTTGATTTAAAGTTGCCAGACTTTTCAATTCGTTGAGAGATCTCTATTGATTTGTCTTAATGCAGATTCGTCTTCCAATCCATCTTGTCTGAGACGCAACAGAGTTGTCAGAGTTGTCAATTAACTGACAGATTTCTTTTGATTTTCAGTAAGTAATTACAGTTAATTTTAAAGTTCGATTGTTCTTAAGAACTATGGTTTCTCAAGAGAGATTCCCTTTCCCCATAATTTAGCTTAGAAAGAAGCAGAGTTGCCAAAGTTTTCAACAAGCTAACTGATCTTGTAATTTATGTTAAAGTATAGTGACTAGCATGATAAATTATAAGTAGCCTCTAGCGCTTCTAGCGCTGGGAATCATTGAAAAATAAAAATTATAATTATAATAATGAATAACAGTTTATTTTAGGCTTAATTGGAATTACAAAGATAATTTCCCAAAAGAGCTTAAAATTTTGTTGTTAGGGGAATTCACCTCGCAATAAAGTCGAAAGAGTTTTCAATAACCCAATAGATCTATGAGTCTTCACTTGTTTAGTCATAGAGTGTTGATATGAACTGAGATTAGTTTAGGTTTGATTAGTTATTACTTTTCACTGGCCGAAGGGAACTCAGCTTTGATTAAGTCCAAGTTGCATAGAGTTGTAGTATAAGTACGTTTTTTCTTTACCAGAAGTTGTTTTAGTCAATGATCTCTTAAGAAATATTAACAAGATTAACTTTCGAAAGAGATCGCTTACTTCTACGGTGTATCTTTTGGTCAACTTGATGTGAAAAATCTGTTTGAGAAACTCTACCAATCGAATCAAGTTCTTCGATTGAAATTCCGACTGCCTCCAGTTGGTGTTCTTCTTCTTTGTCTCTTACTCTGATCTGTTTGCTGGATCCAACACTCTGTCTATCTCTATCTCTGTTTCTCGATCTTGCTGTGTCTCTTTCTCTTTCTTTTGCACTTGGCTTGCTGCCTGCCGTCTCTAGGGCATTTTGCTGTTTACTTCCAACAAAATCCATAATGTGCGCCCCCATTTATCAAATGTAGAAAATCTGGCGTCGCCTTTGATAAAATAAATAAGAAAATGGCCAGCAATGTGGGCCGTGTTTGTTTTCATTGTGTATCTTAGTGTGTGTGTGTGTGTGTGTGCGAGTGTGTGTGTGTGTGTGTGCGAGTGTGTGTGTGTGTGTTGTGCCATGGTGAACAATCGCTGCCATTGAGTCGTCGTCGTCGTCGTCGTCGTCGTCGTCGTGGTTGTCTCCAGTCTTCTGTCTTCTGTGTTGCCTTCTGTCTTCTGCTTTCAGCGTTCCTCCCCTTAAAGCTCAAGTGCCTCATTATAATTGGACATTGAGCGTTAGTTCAAGGTGTGCAAGGGCTTTACCTGGTAAGTAAGTTGCTAGGCGCCGTCTCTGTGTGTGTGTGGCAGCCACATGAATAATTCGCCTCCCGAATTCCATTTTCGAGAGGGTGCAGAGAGCAGACAAATTACCTCCGCCTCGATCCCAACAAAAATATACAAAAAACAATTTTGTATTCTTCTGTATACCCTATTGCTTGTAGAGTAAAAAGGGTATATATAGCTGGCATGTCGTTCGTTTAGCAAGCAGATCTCAGAGACCACAAGAGCTAGAGTAACAAAATGAGGCATACAGACTTTTTATGAATCCCACGCTGTTTCAAGTTTTAAGTCAAGTCACGATCCGCCCTTCAACACTGCAAGAGCTAGAGCCTTACAAATCTGCAGACAGACATCGAAGGTATTTTAACATTTTGCTACGTTCCATTTTCGTCAACGGAAATTCTACGACTCAGAAAATATTTACTTTAATTATTAACAATCAATCTATAACATAAGATCGGCTACATTTTTAACTTTATTTATAGATGCTTTTAGTTTTTGTTAAATTTAGCGACGGGTAACTCATAGTCGGAGACTCGACTCTAGTGTTTTCCTACTTGTTTTTTGTTTTATCTTTCGACTTTGACTCGCCTTGTGGCTCCATATGATAAATGCCAAAAGCATTACGTATGTAGCTTCGTAATGACCAGAAAGATTCTCCGAATTGAATTCGTTCGATATTCAGAGTAATTAGAGGTCTTAACTCTTAAAATAAGTATCTGCATTGATTTATATTTATCTGAGCTTCAACTATTTTATAAATCGATCGAAAGTTTCTACTTAAAGTCATCTACTATAAGCTGGAAACTTCGACTCTGATGTAGCAGCTAATATTTGGATTTGCCAAAATGTTGAATGAATCATCATAACTGGATATGGATTTTCGGAAACTTCCACAATTATAAACTTATCAAGTAGATATTGGAGTATGAGTTGGAAGTTGATTGGATACAATTCAAACACTTTGGATGATTCATTTTCCTTAATCTTTAATACTCGTTAAGAATACTTGAATCTATTTAAAATTTCTGGTGTAGATCTTTGGCAACAAATTGAAGAATTAACTTATAAGGAATAAATATTTAGAGAATAGTTTTCTTTTCTTAGAGAGATTGCTAAAGAAAGACACAAAGCTTTACAAAGTTTCTAATTGTATTATTACCAGCCTAGCGATATAGTAAACTGATCTGTTAGATTCTAACATATCTTTTCTCTGAATCAAAGTGTAACTTTACTACATACTTACATATTTACCTCTGTTTACTATTCAGCTGATTGCATAAGGGGGGGATGTATTTAGATTTCTTAAGAATATAAGATTATGGAAACCACAGAGAACAGATCCATTGTCAACTCAGTTATGTGTTCTACGAATTTTTGGGTCTTAAGAAGAACCCATGAGTCAGTCCGAATGATTGCAGATTGATTGGATTTTACTGTCGTCGGGTAAAGTGTAACCAATAATAAAAGAACCAATAAAAGAAAACATAACGAAATACATTGAAAAATGCTGTCGTATCAGCTACGACAGAATTCGATAAGCTTCAACATCTGTTAAGCAAGTCCCGCAGCAAGCAGCTAGCCAGTTACCCCTTCCCCGGTTCACCCACCGCCCCTGTAGATCCCCTCCCTGTTCTCAGAGACCCACTCACAATTGATCTATCTATAGACGAATTCGAGTACACACACATACATAAGTAGTAGCTTTAACTGGGGAATGCGATGTGTAGTATAACCAAGTTTATTGAGTTCAGTTGGCAGAAAAAGAGATCTACAGGTGATAGGGGAAAGAAAGCAAGAAAGGGGAAGAATTTCTATAAAGATTATTGTATTCTAGATGTAATTTATGTACTTTTAGCTATGTGAATTGTAGATAGTATAATAAATTAAAGAAAATGGAAATAAAAATAATACAATTTATCAAAAAATTATATTTAAACATATTATTCGAGATCTAGGGATGGTAGGGAAAGAGTAAAGGAATCAGGGGGAAAAGTAAGGGAACTAATTTCTATAAAGATTATTGTATTCTAGATGTAATTTATGTACTTTTAGCTATGTGAATTGAAGAAAGTATAATAAATTAAAGAAATTAAAGGAAATAAAAATAATACAATTTATCAAATTTATATTTAAGCTTATGGGCATTTCCGCCAAAAGGTCCACCGAGACCAAAACATTCAAAGTGTTTAAAAACAACTTGTTTCGTTATAACAATAGGGTGTAAAGTCGATATTTTAATAGGAAAAAAATGAAATTTAACTAATGTAACAAAGTTTGGTCTCTATTCATAACCCATTTCGAGATATTGGGTTGCAAAGTCGAACAAGTGAAACTTTTCTCATTTGGGCATTTCTAGTGTACATTTTGTTTTGATACAAATTCTAAGAATAAATTTTTATACATTGTCTTATGGTACTCCAAATCTTTGGAAAGGTACAAAGAGTCAAAAAATAATGTATAAGAAAGTATGCGATTGCTAGTTACGATATCTTTATTTAATTTAAAAAAAAACTAGAAATCATATTTGAGCAAAACTATAACCATTTTAAAGAGACATCAATGCATAACATTTATCAGAAATGTTCGTGAATATATTGCCCAAACTTTCGCTGAAATCTGAGATTAAATTGATCGCCACAAAAACCACTTCTATTTTTGTCCCGTGCCTTGATTTTTTGTAAAAATCTACAATACGAATAGTTCCTCAAAATCGAGCTTAGCACCAATCATAGGGCTAATCAAGAACTACTTTTAATTGGAAAAATAATTTTGAAAATCCGTCTTACTTTGACCTTTCTACCACTTACAATGTGTACGATTGTCCCGTGCGACCTCATGGAAATGCCCATATTATTCGAGATCTAGGGATGGTATGGAAAGAGTGAAGGAATCAGGGGGGTAAGAAAGGGGAACAAATTCTACAATTCATATTTAAATATATATATTGTTAGAGATCTAGGGATGGTAGGGAAAGAGTGAAGGAATCAGGGGGAAAAGTAAGGGAACTAATTTCTATAAAGATTATTGTTTTCAAGTTGATCTAGTCTTGATTCTAGATGCACTTTCAAATGTATATTTTGTGTAACTTTTAGCTTTTAGCTTTCATTTAATTTTAGATAATCTTATTAATAAAAGAAAAAATAAATAAAAACAATACAATTTATATTTATACATATATAAATATTTTTACATAGAAAGGGGTATAATTTCTATAATAGATTCTTTTTATCGACTTGATCTACTCGCTACTAGATGCAATTTAAGATAGATATCCTTTGATACTCTTAGCTATATGCATTGTGGATAGTATTATAAATAATTAAAATATTAATATTTATATATTTTTTTCTTTTTTTTATAATAATATCTACAAAAAATATGGTGCTAAAACAATTATGATTTTATTCAATTCTCGTCAGGTTTATTTAATTTCCGTTTTCGACTCATTTTTTAGTGAAAAAATTATAAGATATTAGAACTTTTGTCTAAAAACTGTATTGTCAATCAAGAATTCTTAAAAAAAAAGAGAATACATCTTGATTGTAAAATTGTGTTTTTGCCATTTTCTATCAAAAAATTGTTTTATTTAACAATAATAAAATTTTATAAGCAATATTCTTTATATATTAGAGCTTGGTCTTTATTATCACTTTATTATCATATTAGGAAATTAAATATTCTATTGATATTGGAAAAATGAGATTTTTAAAATATTTCTTAAAAGAAATAAACTATTAATTTATGTACCCATAATCTGAATTTATACAGCATATATATTGAGGAATTTTACACATTTTTTTTTTTAACGATAGTTCGAAGAATTTCAGATCGAATTCGAGTTCGATTATGTGTGTTTTCGAATTCGATAATCGAGTAAAACAATTGACGATTGCATTTGCAACTAGTATACATACATAGTTGAAAACTGCAAGCTCCGACTGATTGGCGAATCGAATGTCGCCGGGAAGGAGGTGACTCTGAGGGGTGGCAGTAAGAGGTGGAGAAAGGAAAACGAAGGGTTAAAGAAGGGGGGGGGAATTGAGGAGGTGTGCGGCGATAGCGAACCAGCAATCTGCAGCTAATTGCATTTCGACGCCAAACGACAGTTGTAAAATGTTTGAGCAAAGATTTAAGTGAAACGTAACAACAACAACAGAACAAACTGACTGACTAGACAAATACCGTGTAAAATGCTATTAACTTCGATAGGCAACTGTGAAATTTAAATGGAAAATAGCTTAAATTAATTAAGTGTTTTTGAGTGACTTAATAAAGTCAATGTACAATTAGCTGATGGACTACAAATACCCTGTAAAGTAGTATAAAATGTTGACATGAAAAAGGTGCAAAACAAGCCGAATGTGCAGTTGCAATATTAAGCAATTCGTCAAGTCAAATCGTAACTGACTGACTGCAGCGATACCCTGTAAAAAAAGTGCAATAAAAGTGATAAAAATGGAGGAACTTAAAATTTAAAATTAAATATAAATTATATCGATATAGTAGTTGCACAAAAAAAACTGATCGACTATAACGATACCCTGTAAGCATAAGTGATAAGCTGATAAAAGTGCGCAGTTAAAATGAAAGTAAAAAAATCTACAGAAGAATTCGCTTAGTGTGTGAAAATTGACTGACTGCAGAAATACCCTGTAAAGTTGTAAAAACCATGTACACAATGTTGTCAATTCAAATTTTTAATTTAATGTATTTAACTTTCTATGATATGTTCAATTAGCTAGCATACCCCTTTGCTCATTTTTTTTTGTAGGGCATTCTCACTGGCAATTGGCACGAGAAGTACAAGGCAAAGTATCTGCTGCTATTGGCTATCGGCTCTACATGCATAGTATATCGAGTGTGCGGATAGATTATGACTGCTATAAGGAAGCATTTCGTCCGAGTTTATGTAAACAAAAATGCATCGAAGGTCGAAGTCTATCTGTGTGTGTATATTGAGGAGCAGACACTTATTTCCTTCTCTGCCTGCTCTTCTTGTGTAGATTTATAGTATTTAATTGTGTGGTTTGCCTGTCAAGTCATCTGGTCATGTGGACATCTGCCTGAGACTGTGGCTCGACTAATAAGACAACATTATTCAGATTATTCCCCAATTTTCGAATTCCCAGCACAAATTGAATTGAAAACCACATTCGATATTCCACAAGCTTAATGCTACAATTAGGCACTGAATCTTGCGGTTACTTGTGGCATAAATTCAGAGACCCTGCTGATAGCACCCAGAACACATTTCACTTCATGTCTGATAAAACTAAAGTCCCAACGAATACAGCACACAATATACCCTACATATGATCGTTTAGCTATTTGGGCAAAAAAAGCATAAATAAATATACTTTTAATATAAATATAAATAATTAATAAAAGCTACAAATTAATTAAATTTAAAATTATTTAGTATATATTAATTTTTTATAAGTAATTCGCTATTACTATTTTATTATATTAATTTTTTTAATTTTGTTGTTGCTATTATAATATGATATTAGAAATTTTGGCGATTGAATATGCTTTCGTCACTAGAGTCCTATATCGTGTAGAGGTACTATAGAAACCTATAGTGCTAAAAGTAATAAATAATTACATTTTAACTATAAATGTACATTTATATTATGATATCAGAAATTTTGGCGTTTGAATATGCTTTCGTCACTAGAGACTTATATCGTGTAGAAATACTATAGAAACCTATAGCGCTAACAGTAATAAATAATTACATTTTAACTATAAATGTATAAATGTATATTTATATTATGATATCAGAAATGTTGGCGTTTGAATATGCTTTCGTCACTAGAGTCCTATATCGAGTAGAGGTACTATAGAAACCTATAGCGCTAAAAGTAATAAATAAATACATTTTAACTATAAATGTATATTAATATTATGATATCAGAAATTTTGGCGATTGAATATGCTTTCGTCACTAGAGTCTTACATCGTGTAGAGGTACTATAGAAACCTATAGCGCTAAAAGTAATAAATAAATACATTTTATCTATTAATGTATATTTATATTATGATATCAGAAATTTTGGCGTTTGAATATGCTTTCGTCACTAGAGTCCTATATCGTGTAGAGGTACTATAGAAACCTATAGCGCTAAAAGTAATAAATAAATACATTTAAAATATAAATGTATATTTATATTATGATATCAGAAATTTTGGCGTTTGAATATGCTTTCGTCACTAGAGTCCTATATCGTGTAGAGGTACTATAGAAACCTATAGCGCTAAAAGTAATAAATAAATACATTTAAAATATAAATGTATATTTATATTAGATATCAGAAATTTTGGCGATTGAATATGCTTTCGTCACTAGAGTCCTATATCGTGTAGAGATACTATAGAAACTAATAGCGCTAAAAGTAATAAATAAATACATTTAAAATATAAATGTGTATTTATATCCAATAATTGCAATCGAATGTTATTTAATTATTAAAAGCTACAAATTAATTAAATTTTAAACTATATAACTACATCTTATTTTCCTTTTGTGTTTTTTTATTATTTAATACGATTATTGCTATTAAAATTTGTTATCAGAAATTTTGCAGTTTGAATATGCTTTCGTCACTAGAGTCTTACTTCGTGCTGAGGTTTTGTTAACACCGAAAACTTTCTTTAATAAATCTATTTAAAGTTGAATGGACATGAACGAGACTTTACGATTCGACAACTAATATAGTTTTAAATAAATTTCAGTGAGAATATAAACACTAAGGGATAAGTATATATTATAAAAGTATATTCAAAAACTAGTGCTCTTTAACTTTTAGAGAAAAATGCATATAAAGTAATAAGGGCAATAAACTACTGAGTTATCTATCCATTCACTAAGATCTGAGAGCTCAATTTGACTGGAATTAATATTAAATTATTTTAAATTTGACTAGATTTATATAGAAACTGATAAAAATATACTGATCGTTGCACTACTAAGGAATATCTTCGTATAGAAGAACTCATTTATTATTAGTAGCTCATTACATTTAAAAATGTTTGTAGGGTATCCAACAAAGTTGAGTAGAAACTCAAGAGAACTGAAATTTTGTCACATTGTTTTGAGGTCTTTGCGGTTGACCAACGATTTGCATGGAATCTACCAGAAACTCAGAGTGCAATAGAGATAGACAGAGAAAAAAGAACAAAATGAAAGAGAGAGAGAGAGAGAGAGAGAGAGAGAGAGAGGAGAGAAAGACAGACAGAGAGACCAACAATAATATTATTACTACTTCGAGTTTTTTCTTTATTTTTTTTTGTTTCTTGTCGAGATAAAATACACAAAAATTTTGCGGTCAATCTGGTTAGCATTGAGAGTGAGACTCGCATTGGGGCCTCATGGGAACAAAGTTAACAAGTGATTACGATGATAATTGGTATTCCGATTATGATGACAACAAGAACAACAACAACAACAACAACAACAGCAACAGCAACGACAACAGCTTGAAGTATTTCCGAGAATTATGTTGCATTAAAATGACAACAAAAAAAAAAAAACAGGAGAGAAAATTAAGAAAAAAAATGCCAGCAAAGTTAAATAAAATATTTAAAAATTCTAAAGAGTTGGCAGAAAATTAATGAAAATCAAATCATTTACGGTTAGTCAAGTAATTGTTTTCACACAAAGAAATACGTTTTCTTTGATACATATTTTCTTTTATTTTTTTTTTTTGTTTAATTGTAGCTGCTTATGGTGCTTATAAAAAGGGAGATTCAATGGATTTAACAATTTTTATTTTATTTTTTTTTGCTTTGTCAAAACAATTACATGACTAACTGTATATACGGATTGTATGAGTGACAGGCAGCGACCATTGATCTATATAGAAAGAAGAAATGCGAAACATCAGCGAAATCCAAATACGAAACGTAAATCGCAATAAATAAAATCGTATGCGATACGATATCGGTACTGTTCTACCTGGTACTAATAGTACTACATATAGATGTAACAAGACCTTACTTACATACGTACATATCAGATGGTATAGGATATCATCTTATACATAGAGAGAGAGACAGCATTTTGTGTAAAATGATGCCACAGATCTTGGCTGTAACTTCTGCACTGTGCAATGCATTTACAAAAAGGATTTCACTTTTTGGCAAAATATAATTAAAGTTGAGTTTATTATAGAGTGCATTGACTGTAGTTACTTACGAGAGAGAGAGAGAGAGGGAGAGAGGGGGAGAGGGAGATTAGCTGAATAAGGCACACAGATCTCCATTGATATTTCCATTTATTATTTTTGTATTTTGTTTTCATTTCTACTTGAAATAAGATATAGTAATCAGAAATTAAAAGTTCTGCTAAAATTATACTGTTTTTTTTTTTTTGCGTTTTGCATACCGTAATGTTTTCTCAGTGTAAGTGTCATTCACCTGAACATCAGGTAAACAGTAAATAAACATATCAGCAACTGACTGACTGACCGAATGACTAACTCTGTCTCAGTCTCAGTCTGAGTCTAGGTTTGAGATTTTTGAAAACTTGGTCACATCACGTGTTTCATAAGTGTTACAAAGTATTTGATATCTCTGCCCCCCCCCTCTCTATCTTTAACTCTTTCTCTCTGTGTCTGTCTGATCACGCGGTTGAGTTGTAGCATATAATCATATCATATCATATCATATCATATGTGGGAGATCATGCCTATGTCAATGTCAGGCACATGCAATTATTATGACTCTTCTCGGCACCTGTAATATCTGCCCTATAAGCATAGTCGTATCCTAGTTATTTCCATAACTTTCTCTTAACACAACACAACTTGTTAAACGATCAATGATCGATGATCGATTTCTTAAAGATACACAGCTAAATTAGAGAACAACAGCTAAACTCCATTGATTTACAATTTCCCTATTTTTAGACCCTTTACTTTAAAAAAGTAAATAGGGTCTATTAAGTTTGTCAAAAAAAAAATGTGCGTAACAGGTCGAAGGAAGTCCGGCAGACCCCATAAAGTATATATATTCTTGATCAGCATCACCAGCCGAGTCGATATAGCCATGTCCGTCTGTCCGTCTGTCCTGCTGTCCGTCTGTGCTGGCGTATGAGCGCCTAGATCTCAGAGACTATAAGAGCTAGGGTCACCAAATTTGGTGAGAATACTCCTAAGGGCTGCACAAAGGTCAAGTTTGTTTTAGAATTTTGCCACGCCCCCTCCCGCCCCCAAAAATCGGAAAAACCCTAATAACTCGAGTAATTTAAAAGATACAAGTTCCAAAATCGGCATACATAAAATTTACTTTCCTTTCGATGCGTACTAAAAATTTCATCAAAATCGGACAATAAACACCGGAGATTTGAAGCAAACAAATTATCGAATGTACAATGGCAGGAAATGTGCAGGAAATGTGCAGATATGTTAAGATTAACATTTGTATGTTAAGATTAACATTTGTATGTTAAGATTAACATTTGTATGATAGGATTAACATTTGTATGCTAAGATTAACATTTGTATGTTAAGATTAACATTTGTATGTTAAGATTAACATTTGTATGTTAATAATTCAAGTTTAACATAAGCGATTATATTTAATTAATCGGAAGCTAATCTGAGCAGCGTCTAATATATTTAGGTTTATATATAAGTCTGTAAGTTTGTAACTGTTATTTTATTGTTGAAGAATAAGTAAAGGGTCTCTCATAGTCGATTTCGACTGTAGCCTTTCCGACTGGTTATTACTTATTTAACATCGATTTTATATTTGAAATATTTATTTAATTTTAGATTGTTAACAAATATTTTCTATTTCAATTTACAAAATTTATTTTCATATTAAATTTAAATCGAAATTAATTCAAATTAAATATTTTATGTTTATTAATAATTAAGCAAATTGTTGGGTTTTCTTAATACTTAGTTAAAAATCGGTAATACATTTTTAGAACTTTTACATTAAAAAAAAGTATAAGGGTCTATTAAGTTTGTCAAGAAAGCCTGGCAGACTTCATAAAGTGAATATATTCTTCAGCTTCATCAGCATCAATAGCCAAGTTGACATAGACATGTTCGTGTGTCCGTCCGTCTGTCTGTCATTCTGTCCGTCCATCTGTATGAGCGTCTAGATCTTAGGCACTATAAGAGCTAGCGACTTTAAATTTCGTATGTTGGTCCGTCTATAGGCTAAGTAGAACAAGTTTGTGGTATAATTTTGCTACGACCCCTTTCGCTCCCGTAAATCGAATAGAACATTTTTGAAACCCCATAAAATTGGAATTATTAAAGCAAGAGTCCTGAATTTTGGCACATACGACGAGCATCGTCGTCTCATTGTATCCTGAAAATTTCATGACGATCAGATGATAAACTCGGGTGGTATTCAAAACTCAATATTACTCAGTGTCGGGCCAATGGAAGAAGAAGAGCATATTGACGTTACAAGGCGCTATGGGGTACTATTAGTGTTAATCTTATTTCCTTTTTGCAGAATAAGTAAAGGGTCTCTCATAGTCGACTTCGACTGTAGGCTTTCCGACTGGTTATTATTACAAATAGAATTTTAGGCAATATTAAATTGAATTTTGATTATTATATTAATATTTTCTTTTAATTAGTATTATTTACATGTTTTATTACTACACGTACTTCCATCTACTATGTATTTTTTATCAGTGTAACTAAATGGAGTTGTCCATGTTGCAATTTAATGATTCGGATGTCATTGAACACAGACGAAAAGATGTTGCGCACTCAAAACGTTCCTATATCTTTTTTATTCTGTCTCTTCTTCTACTCTTGTTTTTTTTTATTTTATTATAATCAGTGAATTTTTTTCTTTCTACATACATATTTTTTTTTTGCTTTTCCGTTCGTTTTTGGCCTGAATTTTATCTTGCGATTGCAATTTTTGTACCGCCTTGCGTTGCGCAGAAGATATATTACCAAATCGGATCCATATCACATGGGCGTATCATATTTCAGAGACCGCTGGATGGGTCTGATGTTTGACTCTTGAGTCTTTGTTTTTTTTTTCTCTGATATTTCAGCGAAATTCGCTGAATCTGTGGAAATTGAGTTTAATCGAGAGTATTTCTTTCTTTTATGTACGATTTGGGGAACTACAAATGTCAGATCTTCAGTAACTTCAGTTACAAAATACTAAAATGAATAAAAAGCTTCAATGTTTTATTACAAAAAAAACTATTTATTATCTATTTAATCTCATAGGTATGCATATATATTTCTTATCTGATAGTTTAATAGTTTTACTAACTAATATTTTCGAATTTATTTTTGATGTTGAAATCTCTATTATCTTTTTAGACCCTTTACTTTAAAAAAGTAAATAGGGTCTATTAAGTTTGTCGAAGGAAGTCCGGCAGACCCCATATAAAGTATATATATTCTTGATTAGCATCAACAGCTGAGTCGATATAGCCATGTCCGTCTGTCCGTCCGTCCGTCCGTCCGTCTGTCCGTCCGTCCGTCTGTCCGTCTGTCAGTCTGTCCGTCTGTCTGTCCGTCTCTCTGTATGAACGCCTAGATCTCAGAGACTATAAGAGCTAGAGTCACCAAATTTGGTATGGTGGTTCGTATATGGCATAAGCAGATCAAGTTTATCTTAAAATTTTGACACGCCCCCTACCGCCTCCGTAAATCGAGAACAAAATTTTTGAAATCCCATAAGACGACAAATATTAAAGCTAGAGTCTTGAATTTTGGCACACAGAACGAGTATCAGATTCCTAACGTATCCTGAAAATTTCATCACGATCGGACAATAAACTCGCAAGTTATTCTTAAAACTTAAACTTAAAATCCCATATAATGGTCAATTTTAAAACTGGAGCCTTGCATTTTGGCACATAGGACAAGCATCGGGGTCCTAATGTATCCTGAAAATTTCATCACGATCGGACAATAAACTCGGGAATTATTCAAAACTCAATATTACTCAGTGTCGGACCAAAGGAAGAAGAAGAGCATATTGAGGTTACAAAGCGTTATGGGGAACTATTAGTGTTACTCTTATTTCCATTTAGAAGAATAAGTAAAGGGTCTCTCATAGTCGACTTCGACTGTAGCCTTTCCGACTGGTTTATTCGAAATTTTGATTTGTTGTATGAAATACATTTATTTATTTTCTGATATATTTTATTTTATTTTTATCAAAAGTAAATTTCTCTCAAGTTTAAACATTATCAAATTAGCGTAACTTAAAATTTTTGGTTATTTCTGTATCTTTTAGTATTTTTCAATCAAGCGTAACTGTACTTTCCATGCTTTGCTGTCTAACATAACCTCATTCTGTGTTATCTGGCTTCAATCTAACCTCACAATGTGCGCCATGTTTTTAGCCTGCATCCTAATGTGCCAGCACATGGGGAATATGTATACATATAAAGATATATATGTATATGTATTCTCTGTTCATCCATATTGATTTTTCTCTACACAGAATGAGAAAAAAAACAGAAAATGCTGCAAATGCGAGAAAAATGGTGGGGGGGGGGGGGTCGGTAAAACTAAACTTACCGCGATGAGAGGATACACACACACACAAACACACACAAATACACACACATACACATCAATACACACACACTCTCCTATATGTATGTACAGAATTTATCAGAATAACATCAGAAATTCAGAAGAACTTGCGACGAGGCGCCTCCTTTAATGCTCCTCTGCTCCTCCCTCTCCCACCCACCCCTTTTGGCTGTGGCCATGATGTGCTGTATATAAGCGTATATGTACAGGGTCTATATATATGTGTGTGTGTATACATATACTGAGAATCGGCCAAGGCAACTGTGTGGTAACAGCAACAAAAACAAAATGTGGTAGAGAAGAGAAGACTGACAGAAAAAGAAAACGACTGAAAACGACGACGTCATCATCGTGCATGATGTGAACATGGGCCAAAGGGGTGCCAAGTGTGGCAGGGGGGCTAACAGGGTGGTGTCTGTGTCAGGTGGAACGGTGGGCAGCAGCAGAGGTCACATAGAGGGTAGTGGCTGAGTGGCTGAGCTGCTGCAGCTGCCGCTGCTGCTGCTGCTGGGGGTGATTTCTCAGTGGGGGTAGTTATAATACTTAGTTGCTCTGAGCTCAGAGCCGAGAACAACCTGTAACAAGAGACGAGTCAACGAAAAAAAAAAAACAAAAAAAAAACAGCCGAGGTGAGCCGAACCCAACGGAAAAGCGGGTAAGGGTGGCAGGGGAAAGAAGGTCGCACAGCACAAAAAAAAAGAAAGAAATTTCATAGATTTTTTCTTAGAACTAGGGAAAATCCAATTAGAAATGCGCACAGAGGGAAATAATTCACCTGTCAAAGCACACACACACACACACACACACACACACATGCATGAGATAGAGAGCAGGCGAGCGAGATAGCAAGATAGTGCGAGCGAGAAAGCGAACGGGGATGGAATTGGAAACTGACGAGCTGACAAGGCAACTAAACTGACTGACTGAAGGCTCCGGCTGCGTGCGTAGGATGAGGGCAACTGTGTTTTGGGGGTGGATATCGGATCGGTTGGGCGGGGGGGGGGTAGGATGTGGGTGGCGGGGATTTACGGCTGGCAGGTAAATTAATGACAAGCGAGGGTGGCTGCACAGGGTGCTGGATAAAGTGGGCGGCGGCGGCGGCGGCGGGCAGAGTGGTCGCAGTCGCAGTCGCAGTCGCAGTCGCAGTCAACAGCGACGCCACGCAGCCAGACGTTAAATGATGGCGCGTCGCATTTTCCTGAGCATGTCTGTGTGTGTGTGTGTGTAAGTGTGTGTGTGTGTGTGTGTGTGTGTGTGTGTGTGTGTGTGCAACGGAAATGAGCAAACAGAAATACAACAAGTAAGCATACGCAAGCAGAGAGTGTTTGACTAACAGATACCCATTTAAACTCGCTTCGCTTTTCTACCATCCAAATCATTTTGCAATTTTTAGAATATTTAATACACATGCTAAACTTAAAACGTACTGCTAATCAAGGCCATAGCTTTAACTACTATGTGCTGATTGAATTATTTAATAATTTAAAAGTATATTAATTTTAAAAAATAAACTGCTTAGTAGATGAAACCGGGAACCGCAAAACAATTCAACTCTAGAAAATCTCAAAGCTCTGGAAACAGAATACAAATTTTATAATTTTCAAATTTTATTATCAAAACTTAACTTTAACTCAGATTTTTAATTTAACTACAGAAAAACAGAATACAATTTTTATAATTTTCAAATTGTATAATAAAACTTACCTTAAACTCAGACTTTTTATTTAAATACCTAAATTATGAAATAATAGTTTAGTATTCTCTCCTATTTAAATTATATTATATTTTATTTTAATTTTAATTTTATTTAATATTAAAACAGTTTGAAAATATGGGCATTTCCATGAGGTCGCACGCGACAATCGTACACATTGTAAATGGTAAAAAGGTCAAAGTAAGACGGATTTTCAAAATTATTTTTCCAATTAAATGTAGTTCTTGATTAGCCCTATAATTGCTGTTAAGGTCGATTTTGAGGAACTATTCGTATTGTAGATTTTTACAAAAAAACAAGGCATTCGCACAGGACAAAAATAGAAGTGGTTTTTTTGGCGATCAATTTAATCTCAGATTTCAGCGAAAGTTTGGGCAATATATTCACACAAATTTCTGATAAATGTTATGCATTGATGTCTCCTTAAAATGGTTATAGTTTTGCTCAAATATGATTTCTAGTTTTTTTTTAAATTAAATGAGAATTTGTATCACAACAAAATGTACACTAGAAATGCCCAAATGAGAAAAGTTGCACTCAATATCTCGAAATGGGTTATGAATAGAGACAAAATTTTGTTACATTAGTTAAATTTCATTGTTTTCCTATTAAAGTATCGACTATACACCCTATTTTTAAAATGAAACAAGTTGTTTTTAAACACTTTGAATGTTTTGGTCTCGGTGGACCTTTTGGTGGAAATGCCCATATATTATTTTAATTTTAATTCTATTTAATATTAAAACAGTTTGAAATCATATATTATTGTGCCAAAATAATAAAAATTCAAATTTAATGCAAATTAAAAATATATAAAAAATACCAATAATTTAAGTCAAACTTTGTATAATAATAATAATTATAATAATTATGATAATTATTTTAATTTGAAGTTGTTTAGTCTTAAAAAATTGTTTATTTTTATAATAAATTGCAGATTAGAGGTAAAACAGTGCAACGATTTTAAATAAGAACTAAAAATAAAATATTATTTCATACAATTTAAAAAAATAATAGGTATTTTGAAAAAGAAAAATACATAAAAATGTAAACAGAAAATAAATTCCCATAATATAGAAAAAAAAATCAAATTCAGTATTTATTTTCAACATTTATTATAAAAAAAACGTAAAATAACAATTATTTAATTGTTAATTTTTATAATAAATAGTAGATACAAGCTAAAAACAGTACAATGATTTTAAATAAGAATTTCACATATTTTCTTTATTTAGTTAAACAATTATGTTATTTAATTATTGTGCTAAAAGTCAAGAAATTTGTTTATTCGATTATTTAGTATATTTTCAAT
>OY282582.1:53047777-53076264 GCA_958299025.2 Drosophila histrio | reverse complement strand
TTCAATAAAAACCAGTCGGAAAGGCTTCAGTCGAAGTCGACTATGAGAGACCCTTTACTTATTCTTCTAAATGGAAATAAGAGTAACACTAATAGTTCCCCATAGCGCATTGTAACGTCAATATGCTCTTCTTCTTCCTTTGGCCCGACACTGAGTAATATTGAGTTTTGAATAACTCCCGAGTTTATTGTCCGATCGTGATGAAATTTTCAGGATACAATAGGATCCCGATGCTTGTCCTATGTGCCAAAATTCAGTTTTAAAATTGACCATTATATGGGATTTTAAGTTTAAGTTGTAAGAATAACTCACGAGTTTATTGTCCGATTTTCAGGATACGTTAGGACCCTGATACCCGTTCTGCGTGCCAAAACTCAGGACTCTAGCTTAAATATTTTTCGTTTAATGGGATTTCAAAAGTTTTGTTCTCGATTTACGGAGGCGGAAGGGGGCGTGTCAAAATTTTAAGATAAACTTGATCTGCTTAGCCCATAGACGAACCACCATACCAAATTTGGTGACTCTAGCTCTTATGGTAACTGAGATCTAGGTGTTCATACAGACAGACGGACGGACGGACAGACGGACATGGCTATATCGACTCGGCTGGTGATGCTGATCAAGAATATATATACTTTATGGTCTGCCGGACTTCCTTCGACCTGTCTAAATATATACATATGGTTTCTGCACCTAATTTCAACTTTTTACTAGCTTGTATTACCCTCTTATCACCATCACCGTACAGGGTATAGGAGTAAAAAGCAAAGCCATGAATCTGAAATTCTTGGCTGCTTTTTTGCCTCAAACTCGAATGACAAGCGGCTGACATGGGCCTGATGAAGTGGGGACCGCGGATTGTTGTTGTTGTTGTTGTTGTTGTTCCTCCTGCTCCAACCTGGGCGGGTTGGGTTGAGGAATTGGTATAGCAGATTGCGGTAGAGGGGATTGCAAGAGATGGTGGAAGCGGGGTGGGGAGGGAGAGGAGCTGGCTTCTGGCTACTCCAAATGGCAGGACATTGTTTTCTTCTTTTTTTTTCTCTCTTCTTTTTTTGGGTTATTGCGCATTGATTTGCTGCATTGCGTGTGGAGGCAGGTGGATGAAATCCTGAAATGCCGCCCTTAACCAGCGATTAGTCATCATCATTAAAATGAAGGAAGAATCTACAGCGAATGAACCTTAAGATAAACTCAGTTAATAGTATAGGAAAGTGAACTTTGGGAACAACAACAAGAGCAATAGTCGGAGTTAGGGAAATTCGGATGCTTTAGGTAAAGAGCAGTAAGTCCAGGAAAAAGTGTTAGTCTTAAGTTAAGTGGCCGAAACGAAAGATCTTACGTTGTAGTTGCGAAAGGAAAATGTAGAAAAAATGGCAAAAAACGCTAAGAGAAGTAAGAAAGTTCCAAGAAGAGTCAGAGGGAAATAAGTATATCAGGATGTAATTCTAAACATAATTGTTGATGAGAAGTCTCTCTCGACACATGCTTCGCCTTAGTTCGAAAAGTACTAACACCCTAGCTACTTTCTTTATGTATATCAAGGCCATACAAATATTAATACTTCATATACTTATTGTATAAACCCTTATCTGAGGGCCAAAAACTCAGAAAAAGCTGCAGTCGACATGATTTACGCGTTGGCGTTGGCGTTTGCCAAATGCCAGTTGCATTCTGCTGATGTCAACAAAACATGACCCCAAAATGTTACTCCCTATGCTCCCTAGGCTACCCTTTCAGACACCCCTTAAAACCAAATGTCACATAAATTCTCAATGTGAACGTTGTGCGGATTTCGTAACGCCCAAAACGTCCTTCGATAGCAGCAGCAAATTTGCATAGCAATGCAATCGTTTCTCTTCTTCTTTTTTAACAGGAGTTTAACTATCAAAAATACCCTGTAAATAAGGAAAATACTTAGAAAACTAACTGAGTTACAATTAGTCTAAGTTAGTCGCTATTAATATCTATTAAATTATGTTTCTTCTCATCTCAACAGAGTTTTTTTAAGTTATCTTCTAGTTCTGGGATAACATAAAACTATACAAATTCAATGAGTAGATGAGTTAGAAATATAAAATATATGCGGGGAATGGAATAGGTCTAAGGGTACTTTAGATATTAGAAGTGGGTTGGGTTAGGTTTCTTTAGCCCATGCTTTGATCCAAAAGTTCTACTACTTTAAGCTAAGTCAAACTACTATAGGAAGGGTATTCTACACAGCAACAAGCCGATCAATCGAGCGGGCGCGACAGTAGGATACCCTGTGCAGGTCTTCAAAGAAAAGTATTTTCATTATAATGGGATTTAAATATATCGCTTGAAGTCGATTTTGCTTGCATCGAGAGCTTCTGAGTTCATCATATCCAATCGCACTAAAATTTTTACCATGTGTGCCTAATCTCAAGTCTCTAGCTACAAAACTGCTCTTGTTATCAGCATTATCGAGTTATAGGCGAAGGGGGCGTGGCATCGCAATGAAATTTTCAGGACTCATTAAGCCCAAGCTTTTTATCATGTGTGCCAAATCTCAAGTCTATAGCGTTAACATTGCTTATGTTATGGTGATTATTCTTATTTTAAAACCAACGGGACTTGATATCGAAAATTGAAAATAAACTTGATCTGCGTATGGTATTCAGGAACATACATTCCCAATTTGAAGTCTCTAGCTCTTATAGTTGCTGTGATCCACGCGTTCATACAGACGGACGGACGGACAGACGGACGGACAGACAGACGGACAGACAGACGGACATGTGTCAATCGACTCGGCTATTGATACTGATTAAGAATATATATACTTTATAGGGTCGGAGATGCTTCCTTCTGCC
This sequence comes from Drosophila histrio, assembly GCA_958299025.2. Classification (NCBI taxonomy): domain Eukaryota; kingdom Metazoa; phylum Arthropoda; class Insecta; order Diptera; family Drosophilidae; genus Drosophila; species Drosophila histrio. The sequence continues at coordinate 53,073,433 of OY282582.1, read as the reverse complement.
TGTTACATACATTCACACAAATTCATTATAGCCTTTTTTGACCATTTTTATGGGCACAGGCTATAAAAAACCCATTCGGGTTTTGGGAATAACATCCAATGCCGAAACTATGTCAAAAGTTCGGCAATCTCAGATATTCCGAATATTAGTTTAAATCATCGGGTATTTTATAAGAATTTTGTGCTCGAATCAAGACATTTGATTCATTCATTTAGTCTGAATAAAACAACTATATCCTGAATATCCATACTTATGTTTTACTTAAAACATATACATATACTAAAATCAAAAATATTTTTTTATATTGCATTTGTTTTCTGTATTTAAACATGTTAAATTTGTTTTATGTGAACTTTATTCTATAAATATCAAATGAATTGTTCTTTAAATATTTATTTTGTTAAATACGACAAACAAAATAAAATTTTACAATCAATATGCTTTGTCTACTTTAAATGCATTTTTTGGTGCTCAACTCATTGTAATAAGTTCAAATTTTGCTTACAAAAACAAAGAATCAACATTCCTTTTTATCCGTGTAAAAAGAGCTAGACGCTCTAAAAATAGTTGCTACTTTTATCAGAATTAGTGCTAGTTATATGAATATATGTAGTAATTATATGTTTTCTCTTTAATTTAAGATAGATGACAGGTTTGACAGAAGAGCTCTAACATGTTTAGATACTTTAGATACTATGTCAACAGAAGAGTTCGAACTTCGTGTGATTGCTATGAAATGTAGAAAATATATAGTACTATGGTTAAAGTAAAGAGATGATTCTAACTTCAGCAGAGTCTTCCACAAAACTGAGCTCCATTATCCCAGCGACCTATCAAAGTATACTTTGAAATACTTTTGGTCTAATGTCTACCATCTTTGTGGCTCGTCAAGGGATGTTCTGTGGAGGTCGACAGCAAAGCAGTCAGGATGTGATGTGTGTGGAGGGGCGGGAAAGGGGGAAATGGGGAAAATGGGGAAAGGGTGTCTCTATGCGACAATTTCCTGCTTTCAAAGTTTTTACACACACACACACACATGCTCAGTATGAAATTGAGGCCCAAGTTACAGCAGCGATAAATTCGAGGCAAATGTATCTGACGATTGCCGTTTGGGCCAAGCACAAGAACCCGCTAAGAGCTCAACACACAACAGCTGCCCCTGCTGCGGTTGGCGTGCGGCAAAAAAGTTTCAATGTTGTTACTCTTGTTGTTGTTACTCTTGTTGTTGTTGTTGTTGTTGTTGTTGGCAGCGTTTTTGCATACGAAATGCGAGCTGTAAATTGTATCTGTGCGCTACTTAGATACACCAATGCGAGCACGGGGGTGGCTCGTCTCATTCAACCCCTGCCAGCCTTCTACTCCTTCTCCTGCTCTTCCTCCTTCCCACACACACACACACACACACACACACACACACACACTTCCTTCTTCCCTTCGCTGTGTGTTGCTTTTTCGGTGGTTTCATTCGTTTGTCCGCAATTGGTTGCCGCAGCAACGTTGATTTAATAGATTTTTCCGTTTCCAGCTCGAAATGTACTTTTGCAGATACTTTTGCCCGAGCCAAAAGCAACGACCAGAAGCAGCAGCAGTGGGTAAAAGGAGGAGCAGGGAAAGCCATAACAGGGGGGGGGGGGTAGACGACAACTTTGACGCTCTGACGAGGACAATGACGAGGGCGAGGACATGGACATGAACACGAATTGAGGCATACAAACAACACAAACTAACACACACACACACACACACATATACACACTTACACACAAATACGTGTACTGCTTAGGGGCACTCTTTTAGGGTTGCAACCTCCCCCGCCCTTGGACAAACCCTATCTACGCTTTCATATCCCATTGCCATCATCCGCTTTTGTCGCATTTGTCTGCATCCAAAATCGTACAACCTCCAACCCCGCCGCCACCTTTTTTACCACCCCCCCCCACCCCCCAGCTACACGCTGGCTTTGCCCTTTTTGCGTGCACAGTTTGGCCAGCAAACTTGACTGTGCGAGACCCTGTACTTAATCTATCTGTAATAACAAACTGAAGAATCGGGGCGGTACAGAAAGCAGGGTGATCTGAGCCTCAATACTCAATACTTTTAACCGATCTTTCCTATGAAAACTATATGATAAAGTATTCAGAATCTAACAAAAGAAACAGAAGGACAGACGGACAGACAGACAGACGGACGGACGGACATGGTTATATCGACTCTGCTGCTGTTGACGCTGATCAAATATTTGGTCAGAATGTATTAAATGTACTATAACAGAATGCATAATATGTGAGATTGGTTAAAGTGTGTCGATAAACAAACAAGTTTGTCATACTAAAGTATGACTTTTGACCGATAGTTCCTATGACACCAAGTATATATGATATAGTGATCCGATCCGGTCGGTTTCGATATAAGAACTTCCTGTAGCAATAAGAACACTTGAACTGTACCAAGTTTCAGCAAGATAACTCTAAAAGTGAGCGACTTGTTTGCATAGAAACAGAAGGACAGACTGACAGACAGACGGACGGAAGGACGGACATGGTTATATCGACTCTGCGCTGCTGTTGACGCTGATCAAGAACCTATATACTTTATAGGGTCGGACATGCCTCCTGAGATTTTCAATTTATACTCTAAATTCCGAATAGGTTTTGATTCTGAAATATCAATTTAAATTAAATTATTTACTTGTAATTCTTATTATTTAGATCAACAATCTTTTTTTGGGATTTCCGTTGTTAGACCCTTTACTTTAAAAAAGTAAAACGGGTCTATTAAGTTTGTCAAAAAAAAATGTGCGTAACAGGTCGAAGGAAGTCCGGCAGACCCCATAAAGTATATATATTCTTGATCAGCATCACCAGCCGAATCGATATAGCCATGTCCGTCTGTCCGTCCGTCCGTCTGTCTGTCTGTATGAACACCTAGATCTCAGAGACTATAAGAGCTAGAGTCACCAAATTTGGTGTGGTGGTTCGTCTATGGGCTTAGCAGATCAAGTTTATCTTAAAATTTTGACACGCCCCCTTCCGCCTCCGTAAATCGAGAACAAAATTTTTGAAATCCCATAAAGCGAAAAATATTAAAGATGGAGTCCTGAATTTTGGCACACAGAACGGGTATCAGGGTCCTAACGTATCCTGAAAATTTCATCACGATCGGATAATAAACTCAGGAGTTATTCAAAACTCAATATTACTCAGTGTCGGACCAAAGGAAGAAGAAGAGCATATTGACATTACAAAGCGTTATGGGGAACTATTCGTGTTACTCTTATTTCCATTTAGAAGAATAAGTAAAGGGTCTCTCATAGTCGACTTCGACTGTAGCCTTTTCGACTGGTTATATTATTTATTTATTTAGTTATTTACAACGTAGAGGTCTTAGGGGTCGCTTATGCCTTCTTCTTTCCGTTACGCACGTTTCCCTTGCACTAACGTAATAGACCCTTTGTACGTTTCAAGTACAGAGTCTAAAATCCCACTCAAGGGTTGTGCACCACCCATGTGTGTGTGTGTGTGTGTGTGTGTGTGTAATTAATGCTTATTGCTTTCGCTTAGTTTGCGAATTGTATTCGCTTTTGGTTGGCCAAATCTAAAATGAGAGACACCACGTGATTTTCGGATTGCGACATCCACCCTCTTGAGCGGGTGGGGGAGGGTTGCATTATTCGGGAGGGTTGCTCAAATCAAAGCACTTCATCATCATCATCATCATCATCATCAACAACATCTCTGTGAAATGTAGAGAAAATGGCGTTTCCATTGAACTTTCTCACACAGCAAAGATTTTGCCAATTGTCAGGGTTGATTGCGATTGTTTTTCATCAACCAATTGAAATAAAGTTGAACTCTTGTTTGACTCCAATCATCGGATGACTACAGATGAATTCTTCATTTCATTTTTATGCGTGCGAATTGAGGTAAAGTTGAAATGGAATGATTAAAATTCTAACTAGAAACAATACTAGAATATATAGATGCATTCTTCTTCATTTCATGCATTCAACTCATCACTTGAAAAAACTATAAAATTTAAATGTTAATCCCATTAAATATATACAATTTAATGTTCTAGTTTATACAATTTATAATTTAACTGTTTGCCGTCTTGATTCAACTTTATTTTCATCTTGTCTTTGATAAGTATCTTCTATCTATGTTCTTATTTAATTTGTTCAGAATTATCTAGTCATGCTGCTTATTTTCTGGTATAAAAAAGGCTGCTTTATAGTCTCGGCTTGATCTTTATTTTTTGTTTTTGATATCATGGGTTTGCCTTGAAGTATTTTCCTTATTTTCTTTTTGTCCAATTACTGTACTTTTCTGTTTCCAACAACCTTTAATATTCAGCTAGCTATCTCTCTCTCGCTTAGCTTCATATTTTAGATTGTTAACATTACTCGACAAAACTGAGACATCCAAGGGGACACACAGTTCTTATTTTGAATTGCATGTCAAAAAGCTTACAATGTGTCCCTCTTTCTATGCCCCCTTAACACACACTCGCCATCAACTGGTCAAAAGGACAGGCGACAATCATCATCATCATCATCATCATCATTATTATTCACTTGGCCCAAAAGCGCCATCATAAAGCAGTCAACAAAATGTTATGTCGTTGTCGTTGTCGTTGTCGTTGTCTCCATACCAGTCTATATCCATGTATTGGTGTCTGTGTGTGTGTGTGTGTGTGTGTGTGTGTGTGTGTGTGTGTGTGTCTAGAGCACTCTCCAAGGATTCGTCTAATGAGCTTGTTCATGTTGTGCATGTTGTCCTGATAATCAGCGACCACACAACACTCTCAGGTGACTGTGTTTCGAACTTACATTGCGAGGCTGCTGTTGAGCCTCATTAGCTGTCCGTATGTATAGCAAATAATGCTATATATTTACTATATATATACAGTTAGTCAAGTAATTGTTGTGACTAGTGATTGTAACGCCTATAATTTTTAAAATATAAATATAAATGTATATAAACTCCAAACAAATCAAATAGATAATTTACTATATATATATATATATATATATATATATATATATATATATATATATATTTATCTCTTATTAACAACGATAATTGTAAAAAATGTAAATAAAATTTATTTTTTAGACCCTTTACTTTAAAAAAGTAAATTGGGTCTATTAAGTTTGTCAAAAAAAATGAATGTGCGTAACAGGTCGAAGGAAGTCCGGCAGACCCCATAAAGTATATATATTCTTGATCAGCATCACCAGCCGAGTCGATATAGCCATGTCCGTCTGTCCGGCTGTCCTGCTGTCTGAACACCCAGATCTCAGAGACTATAAGAGCTAGAGTCACCAAATTTGGTGACAATACTCCTGCGGCCCCCGAAAAGGTCAAGTTTGCTTTAGAATTTTGCCACACCCCCTCCCGCCCCCAAAAATCGGAAAAACCCGAATAACTCCAGTAATTTAAGAGGTACAAGTTCCAAAATCGGCATACATAAAATATACTTTCCTTCCGACGCGTACTGAAAATTTCATCAAAATCGGACAATAAACACCGGAGATTTGAAGCAAACCAATTATCGAATGTACAATGGCAGGAAATGTGCAGACAGCAACTTAAGGCATTGAATTATTAATTTCACTTCTGTACAAAACTAGTAATTGGCAAACTATTGAATATGGCCTCATTGGTGCAGTGGTTAGAATGTCGAATTCTTGTGGTGGGGTCTTGGGTTCGATTCCTGGCAGTGACACATTTTTTCTGTTTTTAAAAATTGTCAAATAATCGACAATGGCTTCATTGGCGCAATGGTCTGGAGTTCGAGACCTACAAGAGGCACACTTTTTTTTTTTTATTATTATATTTTAAATTGATAATTACAGTAATAAAACAAATTAAAACAATATTTTATTTTTATTAACAAATTCTACCATAAATGCCAATGTATTATATTTAATAAACTATGTATGCATTACATACATGTATATTAACATAACATTTGTATGTTAAGGTTAACATTTGTATGTTAACGATTCAAGTTTAACATAAACGATTATATTCAATTAATCAGAAGCTAATCTGAGCAGCGTCACATTTATTTAGGTTTATATATAAGTCTCTAAGTTTGTTACTGTTATTTCATTTTTGAAGAATAAGTAAAGGGTCTCTCATAGTCGATTTCGACTGTAGCCTTTCCGACTGGTTTCTTTTTATATTAGAATAGTTTATACTATACATTGAAATGGTTTATGTTCGTCACAAAATTTGATATCAGTAATTTTGGGGCTTGAATATGCTGTCGTCACTAGACTTTTACCTCGTGTAGACGTTTTTTTTTTTTCACTGCTAGAATTTCTGAACACATTGACCCCAAGATTTGCATCATGTGTGTGCCAAAACTCAAGAGTCTAGCTACAAAACGGCTATTGTTATGAGCTTTATCTTGCTAATTTGTGAGCGAAGGGGGCGTGGCCTCCAAAATTAATAAAAATAAACTTGATCTACTTACAGACATAAGCAGTGCTGGGAGACCAAGTTCAAGCTTCTAGCTCTTACCATCGCTGAGATCCTTTCGTACATACAGACGGACGGAAGGACAGTCGGACAGACGGACAGACGGACAGTCGGACAGACAGACAGATAGTCGGTTATGCTTTATTCCTCCTCTTATATACTTTTAAACAAATTAATATACATCCACAGGTTATAAAAAAGCAGAGTTATTGTTATTAATTATTAATTTCAGGTTTTATTTAATTTTGTAAATTAGAGATATAATGAATTTTTACAATAAAAAAGCTAGAATACTACATTGACATACTACTATAAAAAATATAATACTTTTTGTTGAGTTTTTCTTTAGTTTTGTTTTCTAATTGTATTTTATTATATGTAGTTACTTTTGGTTCTTAGAACAACATCAAGAAATAATAAATTCGATTCATTGGGTTTAACTATTTTTTCTTAATTAAAAAAAAACTAATATATGATTTCTGTATTTTGTCCAAAAAATTACTTGACTAACTGTATGTATACATTATGGATACACGTGTGTATCTATGAATATATGTACATACTTAAGGTTCAGGCCCAGAGCTTCCATTAGCGATGACGCTGAGGCTTAAGTGTCGCTCGTCGCTCGTCGCTCGTCGCACTTCGTGTGCGTGAGTTGATGGCGCTTTGTGTGCTCGGGGACCTCCGAGAGTGTGTGTGTGTGTGTGTGTGTGTGTGTGTGTGTATGGGTGTGTGGGTGTGTGGGTGTAGGTGTGAGTGTGAGTGTATGTATAACACATGCTGCGTTGCACACTACAAATGTGACTTCAACTTTGACTTCAACTTGGCAATCTCCCATTACGATGTTATACCCTAACTTAGAGTATATTATATTCGGCTCATAAGCATTAGCAGTTAAAATGAGTAGTGTTTTACAATTCTGTACGTGAATTAAAGGTAGAGCTTTCTAAAATTTAGAGAAATTTGCTTTACATATTCTATTTGGTTTTTAGACCCTTTACATTAAAAAAATAATAAAGTAAAAAGGGTCTATTAAGTTTGTCAAAATGTGAGTAACAGGTCGAAGGAAGTCTGGCAGACCCCATAAAGTATATATATTCTTGATCAGCATCACCAGCTGAGTCGATATAGCCATGTCCGTCTGTCCGTTCGTCTGTCCGTCTGTCCGTCTGTCTGTAATATCGCCTAGATCTCAGAGACTATAAGAGCTAGAGTCACCAAATTTGGTATGTATGTTCGTCTATGGGCTAAGCAGATCAAGTTTATGCTAAAAATTTGACACGCCCCCTTCCGCCTCCGTAAATCGAAATCCAAATTTTTGAAATCCCATAAAACGAAAAATATTAAAGATAGAGTCCTGAATTTTGGCACACAGAACGGGTATCAGGGTCCTAACGTATCCTGAAAATTCCATCGCGATCGGATAATAATCTCGCAAGTTATTCTTAAAACTTAAACTTAAAATCCCATATAATGGTCAATTTTAAAAGTGGAGCCTTGAATTTTGGCACATAGTACAAGCATCGGGGTCCTAACGTATCCTTAAAATTTCATCACGATCGGACAATAAACTCGGGTGTTATTCAAAACTCAATATTACTCAGTGTCGGACCAAAGGAAGAAGAAGAGCATGTTGACGTTACAAAGCGTTATGAAGAATAAGTAAAGGGTCTCTCGTCGTCGTCGACTTCGACTGTAGCCTTTCCGACTGGTTTAAACTACATCCACTTAAAGTCAACCCTACAAAATATTTAAAAAATACATAAATTATTGGTCAAAAGCGGATAATTCTTAGCTTTGAGTCAATAATCCTAATAATATTTAAAGATTCTTTTATTACTTCAGAATTGTTTGCTATTCCTAGGAATTTAAGACATTTCATTTATCGAAAATAATCGAAAAATGGAAGAAAAACACAATAAATGTATTACTTAAATGTTGTATTAATTTATATAAATTCGCAATATTCTAAGCTATAAATGCATATTATTAAAAATGATTTTTATGCCTTCTTATTTAGTATAAATATGAATGTATTGCAAAATTAACATAATTAATATACATATACATAATTTTGGTTTAATGGGTAAATATTTTTGATATTTGCCGATAATATGAATATTATTATTTATTGAACTAAGTAATACAAAGTAAGCTGGTCGCTATTATTTATAATTGCTGTAATGCTAATTTAAAATAATCTAAGAATACAAACAATTATTTTTTTTTAAATGGTAAATGCACAATTTAAACAAAATAAATTACCTATTTAAATGTAAACATAATTAAATTCATCAGAAGATATTTTATTGCCACTTTTATTTCAATCATCTGTTTTCTCCCCATTGAATTCATTGAAGCAGCATTAATTTTTATCGCATATATTTTATTAACTAAAAGCATTTTTGGGAAAGAGAATATTTATAGAAATTGCTATTGCATTGTCTAGTATCTAGTATATCTATATATAATTTCCTGTATTTTTTTTATAATTTTAAAATGAAACTTTGGATGCAAGATTTTAACGTAACAAAAGTTTACAAGTAAATATTTAGATTATGTAGAATATTAAATGAAAAACTTATAAATTTAATACGTCTATAATTTAAATCAATATCTAATTAATCTCAATTAATTCACAATTCGCTTTAATAATAACAACCAGAAAGCGTATAAACTCTTCGACCTACACATAACTAGAATTTCAACTTGTTCTTTGAGGATTATTCATGGTCGTTGGTTCCGCGATATAAGCTCGGGAAGTCGGGGAGTTTGGGAAGTTTGGGAGGGTTGGGGAAATTTTGGGAAGTCGCTTCCTTGCTTCCTTGTTCTCTGTTTGCCAAAGGTGTGTCATTGACACTGGCCAGGAATGGCAGGGAATGTGGGAATATGGAAAGGTAGTACATGTTTATGTTGGTGTGGGAGCATGTGCCACAACGGATGGATGGGGTGTGGCATGCAACCCCATAGAGACAGCATCTGCTTGGTCAAGTTCTCTCACTTGAAATTATTTTTGGCTATTGATTTTCATATTGTTGGCTTTTTGGGACGCACGCGATCGAAGTCAACGCACGCATGTCTCTGTCCCTTTCATCTTCTTTCTCTTTCTCTTCCTCTTTCTCTTCTTTCAGCTACAACTTCCTCTCCTGTGTGTGTGTGTGTGTGTGTGTTTGTTGTCGTCATCGTCGTCTTGGACTTGCTGTGCACTCGAACGTAACGACAGCTACTAACATACTACAACTTGGTCTGTAAAGGTAGCGAGCAAGGGGATAAAGAGGAGAGTGATACCAAGGCGGGGGGGGGGGGGGGTGATACCAAGGGGACGATAGCGGGACAGGGTGATTCCAATGAATTACTTACTTGCATTGAAGATGCGCTCCGCAGATGCGTTTAGTCTACCATGAGCTGACCCTCAACTCATCAACAAGTTTCGTAACTAAGTATCAGCAGCGTTTAGAGCGATCAAGCATATAAACCGGTTCAATAGCGAACCGTTCCAGGCTGCGATAGATCAATGAGAATAGTAAAATGAATGTTCTGTCGATAGACACTAGGCAAACATTATTCTTTAGTATTTATCATATATAAATTAAAAATGTAAATGTTATACTTCAATTTTAATAATACAAATTGAAAATATTGTGATTGGTGCACTAATTTATAAGGGAGACCTTGTAGCGCTAGGATGATAGATAATAATAAATAAATAAATAAATAAATAAAATATAAAAATGTATTGCAATAGATAGCAAGCCGTTCAGTCGAGCGGACGCGACAGTAGGATACCCTGTGCAGGTTTTCAAAACAAAGTATTTTGAGATAACTAGCTATAATAGCTATAATAGCTCTTATTATTGTGGGCGAAGGGGGCGTGGCATCTCGATGAAATTTTCTAAGCACATTAAGCCCAAGCTTTTTATCATGTGTGCCAAAACTCAAGTCTCTAGCTTTAACATTGCTTATATTATGGTGATTTTTTTTATTTTAAAGCCAACGGGACTTGGTATCGAAAATTGAAAATAAACATGATCTGCGTATGGTATTAAGGAAGCGACATTCCAAATTTGAAGTCTCTAGCTCTTATAGTTGCTGAGATCCATGCGTTCATACAGATGGACAGACGGACGGACAGACGGACGGACAGACGGACGGACGGACAGGTGTCAATCGAATCCTTTACTTTAAATAAATATAAAGGTCTAGTAAGTTTGTCTATATATTCTTTATCAGCATCAACAGCTGTGTCGATATAGCAATGTCTGTCCGTCTGTCTGTCTATCTGGCTGTCTGTCCTTCCGTCTGTATGAGCGTCTAGATCTCAGAGACTATAAGAGCTACAATTACCAAATTTGGTATGTTGGTCCGTCTATGGGCTACGTAGAATCAGGTTTTGTTAAAATTCTGCCATGGCCACTTCCGACCCTGTAAATTGAAAACAAAATTTTTTAAATCCCATAAAATGAGGTTAATTAAAGCTAGACTTCTGAATTTTTGCATACAGGACAAGCATCAGGGTGCCATTGTATCCTGAAAATTTCAAAACACAATATTACTCAGTGTCAGGGTCCAAGAAATAAGAAGAACACATTGACGCACTATTGGATATTTGCACGTTTTAGGGAATTAATTAAAACATCAAGGTTTATACATAAGTATCTAAGTTTGTTACTATAATTGTCTTCTTGAAGAATAAGTAAAGGGTCTCTCATAGTCGACTTCGACTGCAGCGACTGTATTTGCTATAGAAGTATATATGTATATAAACATTTAGAACTAAATAAAAATTACCAAAGATTCTCTATTGAGAAGAAAAAAAAACCTGAAGCTTTGTTTCATTGAACGAAAAGTGAAATTTGAATATATTTAATCAGTGCAGTTGAATGAATCATCTATATATATATATATATATATGTATACATGGTATATGTATATGAATATTTATTAATTTTTGCTAAAATTGTCAATAGAACAAAGTTTCTTCTTTGGGATAACACCAAGATCTTATACTAAGATTTCCCCATTTGGATCGTCTTATCAAGCTTTGTAAGATGATTCTTGACCTAGATCGTGCTCTTCCGGAATGTGACTCTGATTCCTCAGCTTAAATAGCCTTTCACCTAATCAAAAGATGCAGTCTCAATAGTTGGATTTTTAACTTAAGATCTACCCTAATTGTATTCCATTCAAATTCTATAGTTTTTCGATTTTATTTACATTGCGATTTGATTTGAGCTGTTCTCATTAATTTAATTGATTCTTCAACTTTAGCATTTCATCAACTAGACTAAAGATACAACATCAATATTTCAATCACATATCATAAAGATTTAATTATATCGAATCAGGCAAATGTTGTATTGCTATAAAAATCTATGAAGCTTTTGGTACCACACAATAAATGTGCCACAAACAAAACAAAATCAAACATTTACATTTTCTCGAATATATTTGTTTTACAATCCGCCAAGTTGCCTCTTCAATTTAACAAAAGATACATTTATTCTCTCTTAATATTTGAATGACATGCATATATGCTTTAAGAGTTTCTTCAGTAAGTAAAAGATACTTCAATCCATATCTCATATTTCTAAGCTTGTATAAAATAAGTTCCTGAACTCAAGAAAAGATTCGCCCTTTGCCAATATTCAATAATAAACTTAGAATGGATACATCTTTCTTTTCGTGGAATTACATTTGCAAACTTAAGCAGCTTTAAGATATTTTCAAATATAACTCTCACAGATTCTCTATCAACACTTGATTAACATTCCACTAGTTTGGCAGTCATTCAACTAAACAAAAAACATCAACAGCAGCTCATCAATCAACTGAAAGTATCTGAATGCTGTGGCAAAGCTAATGAAGCAACCAATCGCATTGCAGATGCAAACAAATCCAATAAAAGCAACGACATTTCTCAAACAAAGATGAAGTCGAAGTGGCAATCCATGTGGTGTGTGTTGGGGAATTACGAAGCGGGAAGGGGGTAACAATAGCATGAAATCAAAGCAAACCACAGAGGCAGACGCAGCTACGGATACACAAACATTTACAGCAACAGCAACAGCAACAGACACAGCTACAGATAGAGATACACAGCCACAGATACATATTTACAGATACAAAAAATACGACCAAAAGAAACGAAAAACCATTCAGCGCTGCGACGCGTAAAGGGGGGAGGGGGGAAGGGGACAGGGGACAGGGGGCAGGGGGCGGGTAGCCACGCTGACAGAGATTAATGAAGTACTTATGGGTGAGCACACACACACATACAGATACAAATGTATCTGTATCTGGTGGCTGTGCTCGCGCGTTGTGTTTATCATCATTATCATCTGCTTGTTGTTTATTTGCTGCCGTTGCTGCTGCTGTGATTTCGACGCCTTCATCGGCATTGTATCTGCTGCTGTGTGCGTGTATCTGTAGCTGTAGCTGTATCCATAGATGTATCTGTAGGAATGGCTGCAGATACACGCAGCAAAGATCAAGACGAGTCACAGCTATTTATAGTATCACACTTGCTCGCTCTCCCTCTCTCTCCTACTCTCTCTCTCTCTCTTTCTCTCTTTCTTCATCTCTTTCTTTCTCTCTGTGTGATGGGAGGAGCTGAGCTACAAAAATATCTTTTAGATAAACTGCTAAATCTGCTGCGCAAACCAAAGAAGAATCAATCTTATTTACTTGCTTATTTCCCACACGTTTCTTCCACTGCCTCTGCCTCTTCTCCTTCGTTTTCCTTCTTCTTCTCGGTCTCTTCACTGTTTCTGTCTGTTGGTCACTTGGCATTGACTGCAAACCATTTGCATTTCATTTGCCATCCGCATCTGCATCCCTTGACTTTGTCTGTGATTCTTTGTATCTCGGTATCTCGGTATCTGTATCTTCACTCCACATGTATCCGTATCTTTGTATTGGCGCTCTTAATTTGCCATTGTCTGTCTGTGAAATTCTCTGAAATTCCATTTAAACAACAATCTTTTGACCAACCATCCATTCATCCACTTTGTTTTCTACACAGTGCGAAATAAGCGTAGTTCAAGCTTTGATTTGATCATTAAATACCCTGTAATTACATTGATTGAGTTTCTATGAATAACTATAGCAAACTGAGCTAGTAGAAACTTGACAGAACACATAACAAATGATGTCTTGTATGCCTTCTAAAGATTTAAAAAAAAACAAATAGGAAAACAACTTTTACTATTTCGATTGGACTATAATAAATATAAAGTCTTAAATATATATTACGGATAATAACGAAATGTAGAATAAACAATTGAAAATTTAATATATATTCTTTGGTATTAAATTGAACCCAGTTTCGAACCAGAACCTATCGTGAACCGACGCAACATTTTTCAGGTTTGCCGCCATGATTTATTGTATTCAGCTTTCTCACTGTGTAGCTCAACATTTTAACTCTTGACTTGTTTCAATAACATACTCAAAACATTTATTTTTTGTATATAGAAGGCTATCAGATAAGCTTCGTTTTAACTTTTTTTTGCCGAATTGAGATTATTCATGTCAGAACTTCATCGGAAGAAGAAGTTTTTCTCATTGGGTTTATGGCTTTGTTCACTTTATGATTTGCTCACTTGGATGCCCCATTTTGCATTTTATGCCAGTTATCGAGGGGGGGGGGCAGTTTCCCTGAACCGCAACAGCAACTGAACAGCTGAATTGCGGCTGAAGCGGGTGAAGGGGGAAAAGCGGGGGCTGGAAGAGGTGAGGTGATGAAGTTGATGAAAAATCAAGGTCTAAACAGACTCACTGACTGCCTGGCTGATCATTAATGTTGCACACATACATACGTATCTATACTATGTATCTGTATCTGTATCTGTATCTGCATACATAGTATATTGTATCTGTTAATGTAGATGTATCTGTAGCTGTATCTTTTATCTGGCCAGGGAAGCTTGGCGTTGAGTCGACGCCATTTCAGAAAAAAAAGGGGGAAAAATAACAAAAAGTTGCGACGAAACGGGAGGAGGAGTTGAGCCAGGTTAATGTCTGGCTGGAAGATGATGATGTTGATGATGATGACGATGATGATGATGATGATGATGGTGCTGCTGCTGCTGCTGATCGTGGTGGTTGTGGCGGTGATGACGACGCAGATGTGGACGCACTGAAAGCAAACGTTACGCTTGGTTAAAGATCATTACCGGCAGCAACAACATCAACAATGAAGACGACAACAACGACAACGACAACGGCAACGGCAACGGGGCGTCATCAGCCAGCATTGCCAGGGGCACTTAAAAAGACCCAGACCCAGTCCAAAGACACAGCCACAGATACAGATACAGATACAGATACAGCTACATCTATAGCTACAGATACAGATACAGAGCCCAATGGCCCGAACTCTAGGCTCGTATACCCGCTAAACCTGAAAAAGGTCTCAAATATAAGTGCAATCTCTTATAATTCCCTTTAGTTACAAATCTGTCAGCGCTAGAATTAAATGTAATTGCAATTTCTATATTTATTTAAAGTCCACTAAAAGAAAATCTTCATGGAAATGTATTAACAATTGAAGAAACAAAATTGGAAATTGGAAATATTATAAAATTTTACATTTTAACTAGAATAGTTAAGAAACTATTTATTTATTTATTTATTTAACGTCGACTATAAGCAAGTATTTAAAATATATTTAGAATATATTTTTGTATAATTAGCAATTAAATTATATTATATACAATTTAAAGTTTATAGCTGTGTACATAAAAAAGGTTAAGTTTAAAAATGTATTAAAATTAAAATGCTATATTGATTTAACAACTCTATACTATACTATTTATATCGATAAAAACATATTATTTACAATATGAAATAAATTTAGTAAATAAGTTTATAAAATAAATAATTTCATTATATTTAAAATTTATAGCTGAATAGATAAACAGAAATAGTTTAAATGATCCAATATCTGTATAAAATTTATTTATTTATTTAATTAGACCAAAAAGCAGTTGACAAAGAGAAATTATAGCAATTTTATTCAATATTATATTTATAACTGAAATTATACAAGAGTTAAGTCTAAAAGTAAATACTTAAATATATATTAAGTATTTGAAAAATACCAGAAAAACTCAGTCAGATCAGATCAGAAAAGAATGAAGTATTGTTATGTTCTATTAGTTGGTAGGGGCTAAAATGTTATGATTAATATTAATTAATTGAATACTCGACAAAGTCTATTTTAATCTGCACAAAGAAGCTGATTGTATACCCTATAAGTAACTAGTTCTATGACATGATGAATAATTAAATAAATAAATTCATAATAATAAAAAACAACACTCAATAGTATTATTATCAATAGCATAAACTGTCCATAAGAAAAATCTGCTAGTCGAGTAAGCCGCTTCTTATCTTACCAAACCTTAGCTAGAGATTAAGTCGTTAATAAGAAGAGCTTCAGTTACGTCTCTAGAGTATCTGCTAATCGATCAACTTCACCTCAACTTGTATATTGCCTTACCTGTCAACTGTCTCACAGAAAACAACTTAGCATTTAATTTCAATTAATTTCACTTTACAATTCTGAAGCACTCGATTGGGTATGTGCTAGTCGAGCAAGCTCACTAACTTGTTATGTATTGAAATTCTGACTTTTATGCATTCCGAATCATTTGAAAAACGGCGGACAACTAAAAAGCTACATTCTGATATTATTTACTCGATCAACACACATTAAAAATGGTCAAAAAAGGCTATAATGAATTTGTGTGAATGTATGTAATAGGCAGAAGGAAGCATCTCCGACCATATAAAGTATATATATTCTTAATCAGCATCAATAGCCGAGTCGATTGACACCTGTTCGTCTGTCTGTCCGTCCGTCCGTCTGTATGAACGCGTGGATCTCAGCAACTATAAGAGCTAGAGACTTCAAATTGGGAATGTATGTTCCTGAATACCATACGCAGATCAAGTTTATTTTCAATTTTCGATATCAAGTCCCGTTGGCTTTAAAATAAGAAAAAGCACCATAACATAAGCATTGTTAAAGCTAGAGACTTGAGATTTGGCACACATGATAAAAAGCTTGGTCTTAATGAGTCCTGAAAATTTCATCGCGATGCCATGCCCCCTTCGCCCATAACTCGATAATGCTGATAACAAGAGCAGTTTTATAGCTAGAGACTTGAAATTTGGCACACATGGTAAGTAACCTACTCTCAATGTGTGCTACAAATTTCAGTACGATCGGATATTGAACTTTGAAGTTATTCAAGAAACAAACTGATGCAGTGTTGCCAGACTATCGCAATCTATATACCTTCTCTCGATACAAGCAAAATCGACTTCAAGCGATATATTTAAATGCCATTATAATGAAAATACTTTTCTTTAAAGACCTGCACAGGGTATCCTACTGTCGCGCCCGCTCGACTGATCGGCTTGTTTTTTCCATATTAAATCAAATTGATAAAATAGATATAACTTCTGTGTGTAGCCTATAGGGTGTCTGCTAGTCGAGCAGCAGCATCCGAACTTGTCGTAATTTTGCTCTAGCTGCTTAAACTTATTTAAAAGAAACAATTTGATATGATGAAGTAGTTATTAAAAACCATCATGATAGCTGCCTTAAAGGATATCTACTAGTCGAGCAACCCTCTTAACCTGTCCCATATGTTCATTTTACCTGTATTGCCATAAAGAGTATCTGCGAGTCGTGTAATCCTCGTTACATATTCAATTCAGCTTACCATAATTTAATTCAGTCTAAATTGCTTTAATCGACACCGTTTTTGTAATAAATTTCAATTGAATTGAACTTCAAAATGGCTTAATAGGATATCTGCTAGTCGAGCTGACAACTCTGCCAACAACTCTTCCAACTCTTTGCAATTTTTATGGCCTTTTATGATCTGGCATTGCGCTTGCCAAAAGTCTGGTAAAAATAAAAAAAGAAAGAAAAGAAATAAGGCAACTGAATGAGCGACCACAATGGAAACTGCAGCTAAGCAAAGCTGCACAGCTGACTGACGTTTACCAACACTGATAATGGGTAATGTGTAATGAGGCTGCTGCTGCCGACTGTTGATCGCCGACTGCTTGCTGACTCTGCGCTAACCAGTGTTGCCAATTAAAAAAGCTAGAAGATTTGCCAGAAGAATGCCAGATAAAAAGTAATTATATTATTTTATTTTTGAACAAATTTATTTTTGCATTTTTTGCATTTTTAATATATTTTTGTATATTTTATTATTATTTTTACATTTTTCGTTGCATGCAATTTTAATTTGCAATATTTTATATATCAATAAATGTTTGTTCTACAAATTTGTTATTTTTTGTAGTGTTTTTGATAAATTCATGCAATTTTATTTTTAATTTAAAAAGTCTTCTTTTAATTTTATTTATGTAATACAAATTGAATAAAGAAGTAACATGATTTTCAAATTATACTATGTATATTTATTAGTCTTATTATATGCAACAAAAAATAAGTTAATAAATTTTATAAATAGTAAGAAAAACAAAAAATTGTTTTTAGGATACATCAACTCGTAATTCTTATGTTTTTTTGTTATCCTTAATGATACTTTTTCTGCCTGCCTGTTATTTTTAAATAATTTTCACGCATTTGGCGTGAAACTAGCTAAAGTGGCAACACTGTTTGTCGACTGCCACTCTCAACGGCTCAACGATTTTTGACCAAGAGCCAGAGCAACATCGACCTCTTGGCGGGGCGGCTGTGACGCAGTCAGGCAGATCAGCGCGCACGCCAGAGACCCCAGACCCCAGACCCAAGACTCGAGATACGAGACTCGAGACCTCAGAGCCCAGTTACCAGACCCGGTAGACCCTAGACTCGAGACCCCAGACGATGTGCAGAGAGAGACAGACCCCTATATCATGGCATGCCAGTGCCAAGCTCATCCACAGCCAAGATGACGGATGTTGTGCCGCAATTCTCCCCCTCGCTCGCACTCTTATGTTCTCTCTTACTCTCTCTCTCTTTTCATCTATCTCTCTGTCTCACTCTGTGTAGTGCTCCTTATCTTGCAGCTTCTGCTTCTGCTTCTGCTTTGTCTGTTTCTGTTTCTGTTGCTGTTTCTGTTTCTTCATTTCAGTTTCTCCCATTTTTACATCCAATGATCACTGAACCGTTTACGTTTTTGAACTGTTTCAAGGTCTGTTCCGTTCTATGTACTGCTTCTTCTTCTTCTTCTTTATCTTTCACTGCTCTCCTTCTCCTTCTTCCTCTTGCTTCTTCTTGCTCTTTATTTCAGCTACAGCTTTCTGACAGACTCTCCATTGTTCTGACTGGAATCTGCTTGAAGCTAGAAGCCTTTTCCAACATATTTAAAACTCGATATTGTTTTGGGCATGGGGGCACTTAGTACATATGTAAAAATATACCCTATAATCAGCAAATGCTTACAATGAGGTATCTATAGTTGAGCTACAACTGGCAAATTCGATACGTAGCTGTTTTTCGTCAGTTTTTTTATGAAATTTTGGGTTATTTCTCTAGCAATTTTCCATTTTTAATACGAAATATAACAGGTGCAAACTTCAAGTTAAAAACCTGATCTTTGGCAGATGATCTTAAAAAGTTATTAGACTTGATATTCTGAATATTTCATGATGATCGTTTGGCTAAAAATATAGTAGCTATAGGTGAAATTATGCATTTTATATTTATATAAATATTTATATCTATCTATCTATCTATTTTTATTAAGATGTCTAAATAGTGAAAGATTTCACTATAGGCAGATGATTCGAATAGTTCATAATTTTGATATTCTAAATATTTGATGAGAAAGGACTTGTTGTCAAGTATATATTATTACTTATTTATTAAGAGCTATAAAATGTGCATTCTTCAAGTTACGAACTTGAATTTAAACACACACTTCCAAAAGGTATTTAACTTGATATTCTGAATATTTCATGACGATCGACAGAAATTACATAGCTATAGATATTAAGTTAATTATAGACTATGTTGATATTTAAGGGTATCTCGTAGTTCTGCACTTTGTTGCACTGTTGAAATTGTTCTCTCTGCCAGACATCAGACGCAACTTTCTTTCTTTCTTTCTGTCTTTCTTTCATTCACTTTGGAAAGTGCCATTTGCTGAACCGTGTTAAACTGTGTTAAACGCAAAAGGTTAACATCGATTCTCTCATTTGGGAGCTGGCAAGTTGTGGTCATGTGGCATGATTGATTAGCGGTAGCTAATGGGTGGCTTCATTGACCAGAGTTATGGGTGGGCTGCTAACTGAACTAGATTTTATAGCGTCAGCAGTCACACGTGGCGTATGCGCAATGCGGGAGGGAAAAGGAGACAAGAAATGCAGCTGGCTTTTTTTGAAATTTACCCTCGTTGCAGTTGCAGTTGCAGTTGCAGTTACAATTGTATGTGGCAGGTGTTGTGGCAATGTCTTGTTGCCAAGCCTCAGTCCCTGTCCCTGTCCCTGTCCCTGTCCCTGTTCCTTTCCCTGTTCCTTTCCCTTTCCCTCTTCCTTGCCCCTGCGGACTCGTGCTCATATTTGTACATAATAGTTTTGTCTCCTCGCTTCTTATTCTTCTGCGTCTCAAACTCCTCACGTGCATTTTAACATGGCATGCGATCTTGAAATTAATGAGCAGCAACGTAATTACTTCTTAATGGAAATTGGGCAAAGGAAAATGAAAATAAAAATGAAAATGAAAAGAAAAACAAGCAAAGAAAAGACGAAAAAAAACGCAACGTTAAGCAACAACAAATGCAAGTTAAAAACAAACTAACGACTAAATGCCTAAAGAATTTGTCCAGTATATTGAAAACTGAAAGTGAGACAAGAATAAATAGGTAATAAACACCCCACTGGGCACAGATCATTCTACACTGTTAAAAAACAGTGTTGTCGTTCTGAGACAAACATCAGAATTTTAGGAAATGTGTCTTTTAAAAATGAACAAAAAATATGCATAAGAAAAAGAAAACACACATCTTGAGATTGAAAGTTCAATTATTTTAAAATTTGCTGCTTTTGTTTTGATGTCTCTATTTTTAAATATGACCGGTCGGCAAAAATTAAATAAGAGTAACAAACTTAGAGACTTTTATATAAACCTAAATAAATTTGACGCTGATCAGATTAGCTTCCGATTAATTGAATATAATCGCTTATGTTACACTTGAATCGTTAACATACAAATGTTAATCTTAACATACAAATGTTATGTTAATATACATGTATGTAATGCATACATACTTTATTAAATATAATCCATTGGCATTTATGGTAGAATTTGTTTATAAAAATAAAATATTGTTTTATTTTATTTTATTACTGTAATTATAAATTTAAAATATAAAAAAAAAAAAAAAAGTGTGCCTCTTGTAGGTCTCAAACTCCAGACCATTGCGCCAATGAAGCAATTGTCGATTATTTAACAATTTTTAAAAACAGAAAAAAATGCGTCACTGCCAGGAATCGAACCCTAGACCCCACCGCAAGAATTCGACATTCTAACCACTGCACCAATGAGGCCATATTCAATAGTTTGCCAATTACAAGTTTTCGACAGAAGTGCAGTTAATAATTCAATGCCTTAAGTTGCAGCCTGCACATTTCCTGCCATTGTACATTCGATAATTTGTTTGCTTCAAATCTCCGGTGTTTATTGTCCGATTTTGATGAAATTTTCAGTGCACATTGGAAGGAAAGTAAATTTTATGTATGCCGATTTTGGAACTTGTATCTTTTAAATTACTCGAGTTATTCGGGTTTTTCCGATTTTTGTCTTATAGTCTCTGAGATCTAGGTGTTCATACAGCAGGACAGCAGGACAGACGGACAGACGGACATGGCTATATCGACTCGGCTGGTGATGCTGATCAAGAATATATATACTTTATGGGGTCTGCCGGACTTCCTTCGACCTGTTACGCACATTTTGACAAACTTAATAGACCCTATTTACTTTTTTAAAGTAAAAGGTCTAAAAAATGTAAGACTTTTTTAAAAACTACTATAATTCCTGTATTACATTCCATAATTCTATTTGCAATTTCAATTGAAATAGCTCCCCGCATAGCTGCTTCATTTAAGAAGTATTACCAAAGATATTGATAAGAGATTAGAATCGATTATGGCATAATGTTTTTATATAACTAACTATCTATAGGTTAATTTTGAGCTGGACTTTTAATAAAAATATTTTCTTTAGATCGCTTTGTTGTCAAGGGAATAATGAAAATGATTATTTATTATAATCGATAGATAATAAATATAATTTATTTACTTTTAGCCAGGTTATAATTGCTGAAAGACTAGAAAGATTATTTCCTTAAAATCCTTAGTTATAGTTAGTTATATTAAAGTTAGTTATAGTTATAGTTTACTAATATTATAGGCAGATCTCTATAAACAACGTCTACTTAATCACTTTTATGTATGAATCAGAAATAATTGTATAAGAAATATGTTTATAGCATATATTATCTAGTAAGTTCATTTAATCGGAGCTCGATGTTCATATGATCAGTTAGCTAGTTACAAAGTTAGTACCAACTATAATGTGTTCGATAATTTCCGATAATTCGATAACTGTTACCGATAAGCCTAGAAGTCAAAGAAAACGTTTTGCTTAACAAGTTAAACCATCTGAGATGCAGTAAAAGTATTTATTCTGATTTACCAATAACTTACATATATTACGTTTTAGATTTTCTTCTTCACTTGTCGATAGATAATTGCTGTCATTTATCGATAGTATATATTTGTATAGATCTAGTAGATCGTTTCATAGTGGTTTATGACTTTGTAAAACGAGTAAAAGTAGAAAAGTAAAAGAAGCCAATTCTATTAACCATAAAATGAACATTATATTCACCTTCGATAGTTTTTCTTCTTCAAATTCTACTACTAGGACATTTGACTATTTAGTATTATTTATGATATTATCCTTAAGTTTAGCACTACCTTTAAAGTTCATATTTATAACTAATCGATAAAAAGCTTGACGTTATCGATTAGTTGTAGTTGCAAGAATCTAGAGAGCATTTCAGATACTTTAGAACTTAGAGCACAACAGAAACTTATCGATAATCACTTAAATATATCGATTAGTAGTATGATGAATACAGTGAACACTTCAGTTATTTAATAAGTTAGAATACAAAATGTTGTACGACTATTCGATAGCCACTAATTAATCGATTAATACAAATGCATCGATAAACGCTTAACAATAACGCTTAGAAGTCAGTAGAATCTAGTGAAAATTGCAGTTAATTGATACATAAATTAAAACATAACATGTTCCACGTAAATTCTTAATCACTAACTAATCGATGAATGCTTCAACATATCGATAATTTGGTTAAAATAAATTATTGAGCATTTCAGGCATTAAATTAATCGAAACAAGCCGATCAGTCGAGCGGGCGCGACAGTAGGATACCCTGTGCAGGTCTTCAAAGAAAAGTATTTTCATTATAATGGGATTTAAATATATCGCTTGAAGTCGATTTTGTATCGAGAGAAGGTATGTAGATTGCGACAGTCTGGCAACACTGCATAAGTTTGTTTCTTGAATAACTTCAAAGTTCAATATCCGATCGTACTGAAATTTGTAGCACATATTGAGAGTAGGATACTTACCATGTGTGCCAAATCTCAAGTCTCTAGCTATAAAACTGCTCTTGTTATCAGCATTATCGAGTTATGGGCGAAGGGGGCATGTCATCGCGATGAAATTTTCAGGACTCATTAAGCCCAAGCTTTTTATCATGTGTGCCAAAACTCAAGTCTCTAGCTTTAACATTGCTTATGTTATGGTGATTTTTCTTATTTTAAAGCCAACGGGACTTGATATCGAAAATTGAAAATAAACTTGATCTGCGTATGGTATTCATGAACCTACATTCCAAATTTGAAGTCTCTAGCTCTTATAGTTGCTGAGATCCACGCGTTCATATAGACGGACGGACGGACAGACTGACGGACAGTCAGACGGACAGGTGGCAATCGACTCGGCTATTGTTCCTTCTGCCTGTTACATACATTCACACAAATTCATTATACCCTTTTTTGACCATTTTTAATGGGAACAGGCTATAAAAACCCTTAAATATATAGATTAGTACTAAGAAGAATCTAATGAGCATTTAAGGTATTTAGTAAATTAGAATATAAGATGTTCAACAACTAATCGATAAAACCAACAATCGATAAGCTTTTGAATATATCGATTAGTAAAATATATAGAAACTAGTGAGCTTTTGAAACGATTGTCCAATAATCGATAATTGATAATATTATCATATTATAAAAATAATATTATTAGCAATAAAAAGTAGAATTTTGTTCCTTAATAAATTAGAACACAACATGATCAACTAGAACATGTTCTAACTTGTTCGCATTGTGTAGTATTTATGCAACATTCACACCTTACACACAGTCACACCCCTTTCCCCTTTCCCCTTCCCCTTCCCCTTCCCCTTCCCCGAGTGCTGCCCAAGTCCCCTTACCAACTAATGGACAAAGTTGCGCATGCTACAAAAATATTTTATAATAATAGTGTGTTAATTCGAAATGGTTGTAAGACGGGTGGATGGGGGGGGGGAGGGTTGGAAATTATATAAAGAGAAGCTTTGCTAAGAGTGAAGAGGCGGGGGGGGGGAGGGGTGTATTGTCTGGAAATGTTCTCGTGTCTATAGAACGATGTTCGAGACGCGTTGTCATTATGCGAACACCATTTTGTGGCACGTAGCCAGAGATACAGTCTGAGGGGGAATATTGGGTAACTCCGAGACGATTCGTAAGACCCACTAAATCAACCAAATGCTGACCAACCTAAAATTGGGACTGCTCGATGTGAAGCGTTCTTATTACGTGTCTGAGTAGAGGAGACTCGTATTGTGTGGCGCCACGAGGCTGCACAATTCGAAATCGGAGACAAAAGTCGCAGACAAATTGACGGCTAAAAACACAGGTGCAGGGTATGTATGGCACAAAGAGAAGAGGCTAACAGGCAATGGCAAGAGCAGCAGGGGGGGGGGGGGGGTAGAGGGGCAGATGAGAAAATTCACAATTCATGAGCTAAACAGAATTTTTTGTAGCGCACGTTTCGTGGTAGTCGTAAGCCAAAACGAGCCAAAAGCTCATGTCATGAGATACATTTAATGGCCTGATTACATTCTATGACTTTCAGACATTTCAGACTTGATGAGTTTCAGTTTCTATATACTATTTAATAGTATATATATATATATATATGTATGTATATATATATGTATGTATATACATATGTACTCTATGGGCAATCGATCGCTTATCACAGCACTCAGACAAAGGCAGCACAAGGGATTAATAGCTTCAGATACTCGTTCAAATATAGTTAGAGGGCAGATCTAGAAGTTGTTCAACTGATGTACAATTCTAGATAGTTATAATACTTCATTGCATAGTATTTATATATATTATATAATAGATACAAATGGTTTTAAAATTCTAAAAAAACAAATTTTAATTATTTTATTTCGTTAGCTTTTTTTCACTTTGCATGAGAAACTAGCAAATTTCTTTATATAAGTAAAACAATTTGACATTTTTATTAAGCTTTAAACTACATATTATATATTATTTTAATTTATAAACTTATGTTTACATCATTTATTTCTATATAAAAATGATCTAAATATAATATTAAATAAATTGAATCAAATTAAAATAGATTAAGATTGTAGATTGTAGATTGTAGATTGCATAGACATCATATTTTTTTTCTATATAAAATAGTTCAAAATAAAATCATATAAAATAAGAGAGATCAAATAAATATTTATTTCAAATTTTATTTTATTTTAATTTAAATTTTATTTTATAGACTCTTGTCATTTCTATATATGCAATAAATAAAAAACTATTTAAAATTTAAAATTGTATACAATGTTCATTTTTATTATACTTTACTTTTTTGCTAATTTAATTCGTTCTTTTTCGTTTTATTTGAAGTGTGTAAATTTATTTTGTCAACTGTTTTTAGTTGGCTTTAAATAAGTAAAATATAATAAATACCTAATGAATTTTTTTGCTGTTGAATTTGCGAAATTTGCAACTTGTTTTCCAGATTGATTTTTCCAAAAAAAACCTGTGAACCTATAAAAAGAATAAGTTTAAAGTTAATTTA
>OY282582.1:53035277-53042777 GCA_958299025.2 Drosophila histrio | reverse complement strand
CCAAAAAGCTGACCAAAAGCAAACGAGCTGAAGGCTAAGAGCAGGTGGCAGGGGAAGGGAAGGGGGGAGGTTGAAAAAAGGGAGGAAGGGCGTGAAATGGAAAGGGGGGGGGTTAAACATTTTTGGCAAATGAAGCAAGCAAATAATTGCGACCACTGATGTTGCAGCTACTTGCAGACACAGACACAAATAGAGATAGAGAGGGAGAGAGCGAGAGAGAGAGATAGAGTGAGAATAGTAGACAGTGAGAGTGAGAGTGAATTATTTTTAACTATTTATGGTTATTACGCGTCGTTAGAATATTTTTGAGACCCTGTACTTAAAAAAAAACTGCAAAGGGTCTTTTACATTGATAATAAATACACGAAGTGTTTCACAAGCAAGCAAAATATGTAGCTTAGGCCACGCGTGTTAGTTAATTCACATTTTGGGCACCACTGTTTTAATAGCAAAAACTTAAATCGAAATAAACAATGTGAAACACAGTTTGGTTATCGTCTCATTCTTTTTTTTGGCGATAATTCAGTAATTTTAAGACCTTTTGTGTACAAATGTTGTCCAGAATCAAAAATTCATAGAATAACAGAAAAAGTCTTGATCAGCGTTAATAGCCGAGCCAATATAATCATATTTGTCTGTCCGACTGTCCTTCTGTCCGACTGTCCGTCTGTTTGACTGTCCGTCTGTTTGACTGTCCGTCTGTTTGACTGTCCGTCTGTTTGACTGTCCGTCTGTTTGACCGTCCGCTTGTCCTTCTGTCCGTCTGTTCGACTGTCCGTCTGTCCGACTGTCCGTCCGTCCGTATGACCAACTAAATCTCAAAGACTATAAGAGCTTGAGACATCAAACTTGGCATGTAAGCTCCTCTGCATCCTTAGAAATCAAGTTTCTTTTACGCCTCCGCATATTGAAAATAATAGATAAAAATATAAACTTTAAATCTAGAGCCTTGAACTTTGGCACACATGATACCAATTGTATTTCCCGTGTGTCTAGAAAATTCCAATACAATTTGATTAATATACTCAGAAGTTATGCAATTGACAGCTTCGAGTCAAAGGGAGAAGAAGATAAAAACTTGCCGCGTAGTTGCTCGCGTGTGTATACGTTTTTACACAAAAAGCACACCGGGTCTCTCACGGTCGGGCCGACTCGACTGCAGTCATTAATAATAGCTATTTTTAAAATAGACCAAACACGACAACGAAAACAGCGACGTCGACAGCGACAGCGACAGCGACAGCGACGCTGACATCGGGGACGTGTCTAGTACTATGTATGTAAGAGCGTGAAAAGTGCCGTGGAAATTGAAAAACTGATGACAGCAATTAGTCAAGTGGCAGGGTCAAGGACGAGGCTTCTAAAATTGAGCAGAAATACATGTATGTACATATGAAAGAAAAGACAGTGGGAGTGAGAAAGAGAGAAAGAGAGAGACAGCTATAACCGATTAAACCCGATAATGTCAGTCATACATATAAAATGAAAGGGTATTCCAGCAGCTAAAGTGACCAGCTCATTCGACATAGTATGAGTCACGAGTGCATGTGTAATAAAATCGCAAGAAAATCGATACTAATAATCGATATTATTAACTGACTCTATAGTTTCTTAGTAATTATTTCTATATTAAGAATCGAGGCTCTATCTCTCCAAAAGCGAGTGCAATAAATTTTATAGACATACTAAATATGACATTTTTTATTGAGAAGAGTGAAAGAAAATATATGTAGAAGAAACGATGTAAAATAAAACTTATATCTGTGAGATAAGCGTTAAAATTAGAGATATTTTACTAAAGTTCATTTCTACAGATATATAGAGAAATTTCTGCTATAAAAAGAGTTTTCTAAGTGGATTTGACTTGGTCACTTTTTGTTGGTATTTATTTATTTGTATCTATGCTTATTTATTTATTTAATTATTTAGATATTTATTCAAATGTGTAACGCATATTCTTGTTTAATAATATATATATATATTTATATTTTACTTAGTAAGTAATTTAATTATTAATTTAATGCTTACTAAACGCAATCGACACAGGGCAATTATTTAGAATTTACAAAACTCTGTAATAAAATTAGAATGAAAAATATTAGTTGATAATATAAACATCTAAAATATATATTAATATACATATATTCACATTAATTTGATTTATTTATTTAATGTCGACAAACGACAGTTCGAAAATAAATTTAGAAAAAATAATGCATATAAAATAAATAACTTAATTATATATATTCATATACAACAAGCTTTATTTTTATTAATTTAATGTCGTATAAAAACAGTCGACAAAAGATTATTTAAAATGTATAAAAAAAAAATAGAATATAAGATATTAATTTAACCATTACAAACTATATTTGTTAGACAAATTAAATAGTTGAAACAAGTTGAACAAATTAATTTTCTTTTAAAAAGTTCTATGGGTATTTAAGTATGGTAAATATATATACAGTCTAAAATATATTATTGAAAATATACAAAGTAAAGTTTAGTTAATTTTATATTTAGATGTGATTAATTCTGGAAAAAACTGAATTTAAATATATTTAGAAATAAGAGAATGTAATAATAAATAAATGAATATTTATTTATTTAGTCATATCTCGATATGTATAATAAGAATTTTGGTTGATATATATTCATATATATTCACAATATTCTATATAAAAGTGACTTATATTTCTACTAAAATTTAAATAGAGCCGAATGAAAAATATATAGCTAATTTTATATGTATTACATTATGAATTTAAATTAATACAGATACATTTTCTTAGTGCAATTTATTTGTATTTATTTATTTAATTATTTTATTTAACATTTTAATTGAACAATTGAAATTAGAAATTTAATTATATATTATTCTAAATGAAAACTGAAAGGAAAATAATTTATAAATTTCAAATTATTCAAAATTCTAAAAAAAAACATTAGAAAATAATATTTTAAGCTATTACCTTAAATTAGAATTATAATTGTATATTATTTTAAATTAAAACTGAAAGGAAAATTCTACGAAAACTTTAAATTAAACAAAATTATAAAATAACATTAGAAAATAATATTTTCAATTAACAATTAAAATTAGAATTAAAATGATATATTAGAACAAAAATTTATAATGTTTAAAATTATTCAAAATTATAAGAAAATAATATTTTAAATTAAGAATTTTTTATATTCAATTTTGAACATTTTTCCGTTTTTTATATGTATATTGAATATTAAATTCATCTAGAAAATAATTCATGTCTCGCTGTAATCAACTTTCGCTACAGCTTCATTATGGCCAACAACTGTTTTTGGGCTCAGAACCAACTAGCCAAAAAATAAAAGCGAAAAAGGGAAACAGTAAAAATAAACGAAACGAAAATTTGCTGACAAAACAATGAAAAGAAAATGTCGTTGATAGTTAATTAAAAAACAATTTAAACAAATTAGAGTTGAAGTCAGACGAAAACCAAAAAGACAACAATAAAAAAGGTAACAAGTGTGAAGAGTTGGTGGTTGTGGGGAGGGGGGGGGGGGGGGTGGGGTGGTGCAAAAGATGACAACAGCCAAGAGCTACGAAAATAAAACATTAAGCATAAAACGTAAAGCGTAAAACGCAAAAAACCGTAAAGCTGGCGACGAAAATTTAACAAATTTTCCAAAAAACAACAAAAAGGTAAAAAACCAGCAGCTACAACAACAACAACAACGACGCCACACGCTCATTACAATTCAATTGAAGTAGCGACAGCGGCGTTGACGCCAACGACGACGACGACGACGACGACAAAAACTCTCACGACACAGCACGAAGTGCGGGCGCGTTCAACGACTTTGTCCGAAGAAAAACCAAACAGCAGCAACAACAACAACAGCAACTCAGGTGTAATCAAAGCGCAGAGCCAGCCGCCACAGCAGCAGTCGCAGCAGCAGCAGCAGCAGCAGCATGAGAGAGCGCAGCACAGACACAGGCAGAGCTCTCACACAGATAAGTCACATAGATACTGAACGCAGAGAGCACATAACACGAACGCCAAACGAGAGCGCGAGCGTGAACACGAGTGCAATGCGAGAGTGAGAACAAAAAGTATGAGAGAGCAACAAGAGGCAGCGCTGCGCTGCGCTGCGCTTTATACGCTGCTAACGTCGACGTCGCATCTGTTGGGCAAGTAAAGCTGATAAATTGCCGCCTGGCAATTGGGCAGACGAGCAGCGCTGACTGCGAGACCGCGACTGCGACTGCGACGCGAACGGCACAGCTTTTGGCGTCTGTTTCCTTCTCGTTTCGTTACGTTTTTTTTGCTTTTATTTCCATTTTGCCCATTTGAGATTTGTTCTCGGCGGCGCAGGAGCAGCGCTGCTGCTCTGACACTCTGCTCTCTGTGTGCGTGTGTGTGTGAGTGTGTCTCTGTGTGTGTGTGTGTGTTTGTGTGAACCAACCACAACAGCCTCTCGGCTGCTGCTATCTCTGTCTCAGCTTCTGCTGCTGCGCAGGACCGACCATTTATATATACATATGTATATACTATGTATGTATATATACATACATCTTCCCGTTTGGGCCGCGTGACTTGCGTTTTTGTGATTCGTTTGCTCTGCGCTGCGTCTGCGTCTGTCTGCTGCTGCGCTGTCTCTGTCTCTGCTCTGTCTCTGCTTTGCTCTGCTCTGCGCAGAGCATTGATTTTTCTGGCCATGTCAGATACACAGATACACAGCATAATGCACGACTAGTCATAGTACCTAATGTATGTATGTATGTATGTATGTACATACACACAGTTAGTCAAGTAATTGTTTTGACAAAACAACAATTTATACATTTTCTTTTAGAAAACAAATATTAAAACTCGATTCCCAATTAGAATATTGACAGTACAAAGGGTCCACTTAAATTCACTCCCGATGAAATTCTCTTGTAATTCGACTTTTTTTTATTTTATAATTTGTGATCGAAGAAGTCGTGTCATCGTAATGAAATTTTCTGGACACACTAACACCAAGGTACTCAACATGTGTGCCAAATCTCAAGCCTCTAGCTGCAAAATTGCATATGTTATGAGCTTTATTTTGATTTGTGGGCTATAGGGGCGTGGCATCCAAAATTAAAGATATTCTTGATCTGCCTGCAAACATTACAAGTGCTGGGAGATCAAGTTTAGGCTTCTAGCTCTTACCATCTCTGAGAATCTTTCGTTCGCATACACGGACAGACGGACAGTCGGGCTGAAGGACAGACAGACATGGCTATTTCTGGAATATATTTATTAATTTTAGCGGCAATTTTATTTGTTAAATAACGAGAATTTTAGCGGACTCAAGGTCAATTTAATGATGTTTTTTTAGTTTTTTTTTACTTGCATGTTTCACAAAAAAATTAAGAAAATTCAGCCGAATTTGATTTTTATTTTTTCTTCTAATTTCTGTGTTTTTTTCTTATTTGAATTTCCTTGATTTTGCTTTCTATTTGTCCATTTACAGTTTTGATTCAATAAACTTGTATCAGTGTTTTGTTGTCTTCGTCTTCGTTTTCGTATGCGGTACCGTTAAGCCGCTCGAAGGACCATAAGCTATAAACTATGTATTATTAGAAAGGGAAACAAATAAAAGCTAAGTAAATGCTTTATTTTGTTGCAAAATACAAGAAATAATTATTTTCGATTCTTCGATTAAAACTATTACTTGATGCATTACCGTTAAACCGCTCGAAGGACCATACGCTATAAACTATGTATTATTAGAAAGGGAAACAAATAAAAGCTAAGTAAATGCTTTATTTTGTTACAAAATACAAGAAATAATTATTTTCTTCGATTAAAACTATTACTTGATGCATTACCGTTAAACCGCTCGAAGGACCATAAGCTATAAACTATGTATTATTAGAGAGGGAAGCAAATAAAAGCTAAGTAAATGCTTTATTTTGTTGCAAAATACAAGAAATAATTATTTTCTTCGATTAAAACTATTACTTGATGCAACGGTTAACAAAATATTAAATTCCGAAGGTATTTTTACTACTATTTAATCATTATAAATGTTCTGAGAATAATATTTATAATATATTATAGAATATAAGACATGGAAATGAATTTTCTGTATGTAAATGGTCAAATAATTCTTTTGACCAAATAATAAAGTCAGATATTCGATTTTTAACTCGAAAAACAGTTTAACCCCAAAGGAATCTCTTTTTATTTCTATTTATTTAACACATTTTAAGAGTCAGAAGAAGCTATAATAAAATAAGAAAAATATAGACGAAAATAAACTGAGAGATTTTTGTAATTTATTTTCTAATTTTAAGCCCAATGGACTCAAAGTATTTTCAATTATATTATATTTAATTATGTAAAATTTATTTAAGAGTCATACGCAATTATTATTATTTTATAAAATTTATTGGAAGCATTTTGTTATTTATTTTCAATTTAAAGCCCCATGGACTCCATTTATATTATATATATATTTATTTAAAACCATTAAAGAGTCATAAGCAATTATTATAAATATGAGAATTGGAAAAGGATCAAAAAATATCTATTTTTTTGGTTTTTTGCAAAACAAAATGCGAAATATTTTCTGTTTTTGTTTTGGTAAGACAATTACTTGACGTACTGTATATTTGTATATGTGTGTATGTGTGTGTATGTGTGTGTATATGTGTGTGTATGTGTGTGTGTATGTGTGTATCTATGTATCTAAGTATGTAACGCACACGCCCGCATTTAGTCAACGAACCACAAAACAGTCGCAGCCGCAGCTGCAGATACATTTGCCAACAACAACAACAACAACAGCAATTTATCGATTTTGGCCCAGACATCGTGTTGTTGTTGCATCTCTGGTTGTTCTTGTTGTTGTTGTTGTTGTTGGCTCTTCTCGTTGTTGTTGGCAGATGAAATCATGCGGGCGGCGGCTTTTGGCCAATGACAACATCAACTGAAGCAACTACAACAACAACAACAGCAGCAGCACCCGCAGCAAAGAAGAAGAAGAAGAGTCTGGAGAAAAGGGATGGGGTGGTGGATAGGGGGGGCGGGTGGTTAAGGCTGATCCACCCCTATATATGTATATGATTGGGGAGGCAACCTAACCAAACCAAACTGAAGCTCACCCAAAACTCAGTCCAACTTGTTTTGGTTTGTTATGTACAATTCTCATGGTTTTAGTTACCTGGCAACACTTGTGTATCTGTATCTGCAAGATACACACACACACACAGAGCAAATGTGAAGAGGGTGGGAGGGGGGTTGAGGGTAAAAGGTGTGCTTACCAACCCCCCTAGACAAAAAACGATGTTATCCCCATTTTAGTGCTTCTTCAGTTGGTCAGGCAAAATATTCGTTGTGGAAAGAGGAAAAAGATAGAGAAAACTGTTTGGGATACCACAAAAGCTTTTGCACTGCAAGAAAATGTGCGTTAAGCTCAAAGAAATATTTATATTGTACTTAAAGCGTAAGAATGAACAAGTCAATAAATAAATACAAATTACAT
>OY282582.1:53000277-53032777 GCA_958299025.2 Drosophila histrio | reverse complement strand
CTTAATTTCTAAGTATAAAATTAATATTATAAACATCTTACAACAACTTAAACTGCCTAATAAAATTGTTATTTATTTATTAAATAGCAAAAACAACATAAAATAAGAGTAGTAAATAATATTATGAAACTGACAAATAAATCTAAAATTAATATGCAATTTTAATCTTATCACAATGTTAAATTAACGATATGATCAGTGTAGACTGACTACAGATATTCATCTGTTAACTATACTAGTCTAAAATTCGCAGACAAACAAGAAACTGTTGGGAATTTTAATATTCAAGTTTTTAAAAACCTGTTCGACCATTTCTAATGCATCATTACTATTTAATTTACAGATTTACCTAATTTTTTTTTATTTTGTACAATATAAAGAACATTTTTACTTGCTCTTAAAGATTTTTTATATATATTTTATGAACTTACTATATTTGATAAGTAAGTAATTCAAACTTTATTTTTGGGTACGTCATTTTTCTCTCTATGTATAACTTAAGACATATATATACACTGTAAAATATATAGTGAGGCTTATTACTGATGTTGATGTTCACTTACGATCTATTGTGATCGCTTTTGAGTTGAACGCAAATATTTGCGATAATGTTGAGTGTTTCTACATTTATTTACAATTGGAAATCTCCAGAAAATGTATTTATGATTCATCTAGCACTAAAGCACTACTTTTCAAGATTTCCTGTATAGAATAATTCTATAATTTTCATTGATCGAGTAGAGAATATTATGAAAACATAAATATGGTTTAAACCTTCAACTGGCGTATTTCATTACTTTAATTTAAAGTTTTCAATGTGACGAAACAGAGGATTGATTAAGGAAAAATCATTGAGACTTCGACTTGATTTGGCAACAAGATGGGAATCTCTACTAAACTGTATATGGGCATTTCCATGAGGTCGCACGGGACAATCGTACACATTGTAAGTGGTAAAAAGGTCAAAGTAAGACGGATTTTCAAAATTATTTTTCCAATTAAAAGTAGTTCTTGATTAGCCCTATAATTGGTGCTAAGGTCGATTTTGAGGAACTATTCGTATTGTAGATTTTTACAAAAAATCAAGAATCAATAAAAGTGGTTTTTGTGGCGATCAATTTAATCTCAGATTTCAGCGAAAGTTTGGGCAATATATTCACGCAAATTTCTGATAAATGTTATGCATTGATGTCTCTTTAAAATGGTTATAGTTTTGCTCAAATATGATTTCTAGTTTTCTTTTTAAATTAAATAAAGATATCGTAACTAGCAATCGCATACTTTCTTATACATTATTTTTTGACTCTTTGTATCTTTCCAAAGACTTAGAGTACCATAAGGCAATGCATAATAACTTATTCTGAGAATTTGTATCAAAACAAAATGTACACTAGAAATGCCCAAATGAGAAAAGTTGCACTCAATATCTCGAAATGGGTTATGAATAGAGACCAAACTTTGTTACATTAGTTAAATTACATTGCTTTCCTATTAAAATATCGACTATACACCCTATTTTTATAATGAAACAAGTTGTTTTTAAACACTTTGAATGTTTTGGTCTCGGTGGACCTTTTGGTGGAAATGCCCATATTCTTTTTAGAAAAATTAGTTAATATTATATATATTTTCCACTCTAGTTTATTCTTCTGTTTATGCATTTTGTTTGTCCACAAAAAGAAGAGTGTTGTTTTTTCTTAGTGAATTCTTCTAGATTGATATTGTAAAATTGTCCCAAATCTCTTGACAGATATTCAGATATATGTCTCATTTATATTATTATTATTCTTAGCCAAGAAGATACCTTATTGACTATCTGAAAGAAATGTTCTTTAGTTTAATCCAGCAGGACTTCTTAGGGTATTACAAATGGAACTAAAAACACTGCAGACAAATTCTTTACCATAAAAATTTGATCTTATATTTGTAAGTTTATTGAAATTTATAATATTAACTGTCAAGTCAAGTTACTCACAATGATTCATTGCGGCATGATCAATTGATGATTGGAAGAAGAATTCTTTGAGTTGATTTTGTCAAGTGTAAATAGCTTCATAAAAACTAAAAAAAAACAAGAACGTATAAGCAAGTTGGAAAAAAAACATACTTAGTTGAGGGTGTCATAAAAATTGGCAAAGGCAAAGAGCAGAAGACGTTGAAGAAAGACGCATTAGAAGTGCATTTGAGGAATGATTATTTATTGAGTATATATCTCGACTGTAGTATAATCGAGCACGTGACATGATTTAGCGGCCAATCAATTGGGGACGCAACGCTTCTTAAAATTATAAAAAATATAGAAAGAAGAAAAAATGAAGAAAAAGAAAAAGAATTCGAGGCAATGGAGGCAAGGAAAATGGGGCCACAATAAAGATAAACAAGCCCAAGGCAAATCGAATCGAATCGAATCGAATCGAAGCGTTGTCAGGTATCGTATGGAATCCGTATACGGTTACGGTTACGGTTACGGGCGGGTTCTCGGCTCCAAGTTCTTACTCCGGATGGCACCCATCAATAAGATACGATACGGCGTGCAGTTCGAGATAACTTCCACACTATCCGGGGAAACAGAGTCTACTACCTATAGTAGTAGATAGTCGCTTTGTTGTTACTACTACTACTACTACTACTACTACTATTTCAGAGCACAATAGATCATTGTTAAAAGTTGTCTATCGAGTTTATTTTGTTTTGTTTTGTGATCTGCACTTTGGCTTCACATTTTGGGTGACCTTACGGTGGGTGAGGGGGTGTGAGACGTGTCGGCAAAATGTTGGAACTTCAAGCGTATTTCGTAGAGTCTTATCACTAATGATGATGGATCGTGAATTTGAGATGATCGATGATTTTGCCAGGCGATAAGGCCCCGAACCGAACCACCCAATGAACCATCCAAGAAAGCAGCCACCACAACACTTCTTGCCCGATGGGGCGGTGGGGGGGGGGTGGTAAGAACGGGGAAGATTTCCTGTATGTGTGCGCGCTCTTGAGATTTAAGCCGATGTCGGCGACGACGACGACGACGTCGACGTCTGATATCAGGGCCAGGTGAATTTGTTATTGTCGATGGGCTTTATTTGTTTCGTATGCCTCTTCCGTTAATAGATATACCCTGTAAGCAGTGACTGTGAAAGAGTATGCTTATCAGAAAGATGGCATCTTTTGATACATATCGAAGCAGGAAGCGTAAGTATTTCAAATATAAATAAGTAATATAAATATAGTGTAAATAAAAAAATAAATATAAATTATTTATGGTTTTTAGTCAAAAATTTAAGAACTATAAATACTTTTAATTATAATACACTCTAAAAATAATCATTATGAACAAATAGTTAAATATATCGTGTTTATATGATGCAAAAGTTTTATTTTTTAATAAAAAAATATTAAAAAACAGTATTCTTGTATTTATTTCCGATTTGCTTCTATTTATGGTATTTTTTTTTAATTTTTGGAAATTTTTTTCTATTGTTGGTATGTTCTATACTTCCATTTTTAGACCCTTTACTTTAAAAAAGTAAATAGGGTCTATTAAGTTTGTCCAAAAAAAATGTGCGTAACAGGTCGAAGGAAGTCCGGCAGACCCCATAAAGTATATATATTCTTGATCAGCATCACCAGCCGAGTCGATATAGCTATGTCCGTCTGTCCGTCTGTCCTGCTGTATGAACGCCTAGATCTCAGAGACTATAAGAGCTAGGGTCACCAAATTTGGTGACAATACTCCTGTGGCCCCCGAAAAGGTCAAGTTTGTTTTAGAATTTTGCCACGCCCTCTCCCGCCCCCAAATAACTCGAGTATTTTAAAAGATACAAGTTCCTAAATACATAATGTATTTATACATACATAAAATTTACTTTCCTTCCGAAGCGTACTGAAAATTTCATCAAAATAAACACCGGAGATTTGAAGCAAACAAATTATCGAATGTACAATGGCAGGAAATGTGCAGGCAGCAACTTAAGGCATTGAATTATTAATTTCACTTCTGTAGAAAACTAGTAATTGGCAAACTATTGAATATGGCCTCATTGGTGCAGTGGTTAGAATGTCGAATTCTTGTGTTGGGGTCTTGGGTTCGATTCCTGCCAGTGACACATTTTTTTCTGTTTTTAAAAATTGTTAAATAATCGACAAAGGCTTCATTGGCGCAATGGTCTAGAGTTCGAGACCTACAAGAGGCTCACTTTTTTCCTGTTTTTTTTTTATATTAAATTTATAATTACAGTAATTAAATAAAATAAAACAATTTTTTATTTTTATAAACAAATTCTACCATAAACGCCAATGTATTATATTTAATAAAGTATGTATGCATTACATACATGTATATTAACATAACATTTGTATGTTAGGATTAACATTTGTATGTTAACGATTCAAGTTTAACATAAACGATTATATTCAATTAATCGGAAGCTAATCTGAGCAGCGTCAAATTTATTTAGGTTTATATATAAGTCTGTATGTTTGTAACTGTTATTTCATTTTTGAAGAATAAGTAAAGAGTCTCTCATAGTCGATTTCGACTGTAGCCTTTCCGACTGGTTAAAGTTTAATTTTTTTAAACTCTACACATATTTGCAATCTCCGTTTTCACAGTGATAACATCAATCATATTCCAGCCTAAACGATCTCTGAGCCTATAATAGTATCTACAACTAGCAACTTTGTTATGTGAGTTCTCTAAGAAATTTTATTTATATTATTATAATATTTTAGCACATTTCAACTCTTCAAATTGCTGAAAGTATTTTTATTTTTATTAATTGTTTATAGATTAAACAAGGAATCGGTATAAATCTGTCGATCTCATTTTGCTCCATTCTATATTTTTATTCGTAGATTATTGAGTCGAGAGTTTGATAATTATATTTTGTGGATTCTTTTAGAGTTTATTTGAAATTTGTTTAAGCAATTTCACAATTTCACAATTTCCCTTTGCTTAATGTTCGCAACTTGAAGAGAAATTATAACAATTATAATTACAGCTTTCACAGGGTATATTTAAGTCCAGCTGCTTCATCCAATTTCTTTGTATTTGTGATTTTGCTCTAGAAGTTCAATTGAATGGAGACGTTTGCTCATTTATCGTTATCTACTACTATTCTCTTGATAGTGTTACCAACTTAAATACAGATACATACTTATATTTAGTTTATAAATACTATATATATAGTTGAGATACGTTTCGACTTTGGCTTATTGCTAGATGTTCGATACGATTTGACTTTGTTGCGTTGGGCAAATGACAAACGACGAGACGGAAACCCCGAATCGCTTGGATCAAGATCAAAAATAACTGGGGGCTAAACAATTGATAATGGATCGTCTATTGGATTTCGTAAGGGCAAAGGAAGGTCGCTAGCTATCTCTCTCTCTCTCTGTGTCTCTGTCTCTTTTAGTCGTAGTCACTTCCCATTGGTTATTGAGAAGTTATTTGGGCTTAATTTTCGACACTGAAAGTAAGTGTGTATTTCCTAGCATTTCTTTTGCAATTATTCTTTAAAGAATTCTTTGCACAATCTTTTAAATTTGCTAAGTTTCTCAAATTAATTGTATTTCCGGCATAATTGTCAGCACAGAGAGTTGTATGTATTTTCTCACATTTATTTTGCAATTATTCTTCAAAGAATTCTTTGTGCAATCACTTAATTTTCCTAAGTCCCCAAGTTATTTATTATTTGACTGCAGATGTCATAAAATATTAACTTATTCTTCATTTCCCTTTTATTAGTACATTCGATGTAGATTTAACTTATTTTCTTACTCTTACAATCGTATCTCATTTGCTTCTTATTCTGTCGTTTATTCTTTATTATCATTTTCTTTTATATTATATTATATAATATAATAACTTATGTAACTTATATTAGTTTCTTCTCTAAAAACAGCTTATCCAATATGTTTATACCCTGTGCCCATTAAAAATGGGCAAAAAGGGTATAATGAATTTGTGTGAATGTATGTAACAGGCAGAAGGAAGCATCTCCCATCATATAAAGTATATATATTCTGAATCAGTATCAAAAGCCGAGTTGATTGACACCTGTCCGTCCGTCTGTCCGTCCGTCCGTCCGTCCGTCCGTCCGTCCGTCTGTATGAACGCGTGGATCTCAGCAACTATAAGAGCTAGAGACTTCAAATTTGGAATGTAGGTTCCTGAATACCATACGCAGATCAAGTTTATTTTCAATTTTCGATATCAAGTCCCGTTGGTTTAAAAATAAGAAAAATCACCATATCATAAGCAATGTTAAAGCTAGAGACTTGAGATTTGGCACACATAATAAAAAGCTTGGGCTTAATGAGTCCTGCAAATTTCATCGCGATGCCACGCCCCCTTCGCCCATAACTCGGAAAAGCTGATAACAAGAGCAGTTTTATAGCTAGAGACTTGAGATTTGGCACACATGGTAAGTATCCTACTCTCAATATGTACAATATGCTACAAATTTCAGTACGATCGGATATTGAACTTTGAAGTTATTCAAGAAACAAACTTATGCAGTGTTGCCAGACTATCGCAATCTATATACCTACTCTCGATACAAGCAAAATCGACTTCAAGCGATATATTTAAATCCCATTATAATGAAAATACTTTTCTTTAAAGACCTGCACAGGGTATCCTACTGTCGCGTGCACTCGACTCGACTGATCGGCTTGTTTTATTATTATAATTTGGTTTGTTTTTTGCAGTCCTCACTCCTTGCAATCTTCTGCCGTGTTTTTTAGTTCCTATTTTTTTACACTTTTAACCATATTTTGGATTCCTATTTAACACATTTTCCTTTTCTAGTTGTTCTTTCTTGGTTTATTTGTTCTCTTAAGCTAATTATATTTATTGATTATTCTAACTTATATATTATTATCTTATTGTTATCCTCTTCTCATTTTCTTGGATTTAACATCCCAGTTTTTACTCTTGCAATCATATTTAAATTTTCCAAATTCTTGCCTTTTTATTTCATATTATTTTCACTCTACATTCGATTTTAGAATCAATTCTTACAATCGTATCACATTTCTTCCTTTCATCTACATTTCTCTCAAAGTTTATCTTTGTTTCTTTTTTGCTTTCTACAATTTATATACTATTTTTTTGTTTAACTCTTCTTTTCTGCCTTTGTAGTCTTTCTTTTTGTCTTTTTCTCTCTCCCTTTTCTTCTTCTTTTTCACTCATTCTTCCCATCACTTGGTTTACTTTGTTTCGTTTACTTTAGTCACTCAATTTTCCGTCCCAATGGCAAGTTAGACCCTGTGTGGTTGACCCCTTTCTCCCTTAGCTGAAATACGTTCTACATCCCTCCACCCTTAATAAGCAGACCCCCTTCTGCCCCCTTCCCCTCGTTGCCCGTTGCAGCCCCGTGCCATGGTCCTAACGGTCGGTTCGAGCCACCCTCGCAACATTGCAACTGATTGAATATTCATGTGTTTGCTCGACTTTATAGTCATGGCAACTATCTTTTATGTATGCGTATCCCCGTATCCGTATCCGT
Source organism: Drosophila histrio (assembly GCA_958299025.2). Taxonomy (NCBI): domain Eukaryota; kingdom Metazoa; phylum Arthropoda; class Insecta; order Diptera; family Drosophilidae; genus Drosophila; species Drosophila histrio. The sequence goes on along the minus strand of OY282582.1, from coordinate 53,025,272 downwards.
ATCTCTATCTCTATCTCTATCTGTATCTGTATCTGTATCTATAGCTGCATATGTATCTGTATCTGTAAATGCATGTGGCAGTCCCACGCAATACCGAACAACATCAGAAAAAAGTAAAATAAACACGAGCTCGAAAATGCATCTGCGTGCGCTTTTTACCCCGTCTCTGTTACTTGCAACACACACACATGTGGCATGCCACACGTCGCGTCGCCTACTCCACCCACTTTAACTGCCTGCTGCTCTCGTTTCATTTGAGTTTTCCTTCTTCAATTTTTTTTATCAGCCAACTAAAATATTTACTTAGTGTGTGGCAAAAACATAAAACTGAGCCCAAAACCGAATCCCAATCCGAACCCTATTGCGAACCCGAGAGATAGGCATAGATAGGGAAGAGGAAGGGGAAGTGAAAGGGAAGTGTTGCAGCCGTCTACACAGAGCGAAAAAGTCAAGTATTAGATGTTCTCTAACAAAGACTTAAGTGGAGCATCTCCCAAAAAATGTAAATATTTGAGTTAAATTTATAAGTACAATTTATGCTAGAAATCAAGTCCATTCAACTCTGTAACTGAGTACGTAAGCATCTTTAAATAAGAACAAATTATTTAATATTAATTATCATTGTATTTTTGTAGAAAGTATGAAGTTTTACAATACTCAAGCATAGTTTAATATCATGCAAATCTGCTGCTTATTTCTAGTAAATCTCAAAGCTTTACTTTACTCTAGATTCATTTCGCTCATAGTATACATTTTATTTATTTTTAATTCGTATTTATATCAAGTATTGAATTTGAATACCCAATTGAAGATGATGCTTAATGGTAGTACTACTTATTTATTTATTATTTCTCTCTGTGTATGCATCACTGGGAAGCTAGAATTATTCGTTGTACTATTTGCCTCTTGTTTGGTGCATTGCATATTCAAATCTAAACGAAAACTCTCGCAATTCACAGAGCAGCAAGTTTTGTATGTTGTATCTTGTATCTTGTATCTCATATTTGAACTGATTAAACTATTGACACAACGCCGATTGACGACTGTCAACGCCAACATCGAACGTCGAACGTCATTGGAACCGAACCAAACAACACACCTTCTTGCCAATGTTGTTTTGGGTTTTGGGTTTTCAGTTTTCGGTCTTCGGTTTTTGGATTTTATTTTGGTTTTTTTTTCGTTGTGCCCAGGTAATCAATACTCACACTCATATTCACATTCATATTGTATGAAGTGTGAGTGCCTCAGTTGACGCACCTCTGTTTGCACACAGATGAGTTATCATCATCATTGACGGTACATCCCTGACAAGATAATAAACTTATGCCGAAGATAACTGAGATATCTCAACAAAATAATAATAAAAATAATAATTCATAAACTCAATTATCTTGTGGTCTAAATCTTAAGTTATGTTCAAAAATAGAAAATCTGTAATCAAATTTAACTTGAGAAATCAATGGGAAAGGACGTCAGATAGTAGAAGAATATTGCTTTGAGCTCATCAAGTATTGATATTACTCTTTCAGCACTTGACTCTTAACTATTTGGTCTAGAATTAGTAAATTTGGTATTTGTATATAAACATTTTAAACAGATTTTAAACAGAATACTTCGATTCCCATAACATTTGCTTCTAAAGTATTTACCCAATTGATACTCACTCAACTCAGAAACTCTCAGTGCTGTAGTTAGGATTTTCAGTTCAATTGTTAATGTAAGAAAATTAGCTAAAATTTACAAGAAATTTAGAAAACATCCACACATATCATTTACTGTATTAATTGAGTTTCATGTAACTTTTAAACAATCAGAGTTAATGCTTTGAAATTTAGCATGTGATTTCTCCACAAATAAATATAAGTAATTTAAATTAAGCTTGGAATATTTCGATATTAGATTTGAATATACTCGTATATTTAACAATATTATTGACATATTCGTAACTTAATAAAGTCCCCTTAGTTATAAGAGCTGTAGCTAAGAAATTAAGTATGTAACTACTCTATACAAATCTGAAATAAATTCACAATACAATTGCTTAGAAAGTATTGATTAAGCCCATTGAACTCAGGAACTAGCAGAGCTAGAACTAGTAGATCATTTGGTATATTGCTTGGAAATAATATATTATTAAGAAATTAATAACAAATTTCGAATAAATAACCATTACCATTGATTGGTAACATCAGCTTAACCCGATAGAGCCTCACATAACTCAGGAACTGTGAGAGCTGGAATTGGCAAATTTGGTAAGCAGGTTTCAATGAGCTTTATATTAGGCAAAATATTAAAATTATATTTATTTTACATTAAATTCATATAACAATTCTTTAAAAAAGATTAATCGAGTCTTATTACACTCGAGCAATATAAGAGTTACAGCTAGAAAATCTGTTAGCCGTGTTCTTATGTATCTAATATATGGAAATATATTAAAATTATATCTAATATTTATAAGATTCTCATTACAATTGCTAAACATGAATTATTTAAGTCCCGCTGAAGTCGGGAAGTATCAAAGACTATAGCTAGAAAAACTGCTGGCCGGGATTTATAGGATATATATTAAATGTATATATCAATTGTCAGTTTTGCATTAAAATTGCTTCAAAAGAATTATGTATATGTCTCACTGAAGTCGGAAACTGTCAGAGCTGCAGCTAAGAAATGTGGTACACATTTTTATTGTACATAATTTTACAAAATATATACAAATTACATTTAATTTGTATTAGACCCATATAAGAATTGCTTAAAAGGCATTAATCGACTTTCACTGAACTCGGGAACTATTTGACTTAACGCTTAATCTGGCTCTTATGTTACTAATATAGAGAATTATTAGTTTGGGGAAAAAGTAATCCATTATTTTTTAGAAAGATTTAAGAGCTTAACATTGACCACAAATCAATTTTAAGCCATTTACAAGAAGCTGGATTTAGAAGAAAGACAGAATCTATGGGTGCCTCACGAATTTTTTAAGAAAAACAAGTTGAATAGAGTTTTCATCTACGAATCCTTGGCCTTCAAATCGATTAATTTTCTTAACAGATGGTGACTGGTGATGAATAATGGTGATGAACACACGACAATGTTGTGAGAAAGCAATCCTGGTTAAAGTGCGATGAATCAGCTCAAACGGTAGCCAAAACAGGACTAAGAGCCAGGAAGACTATGTTGTGACTATGTGTGGGATTGGAAGTGAATCATCTACCATGAGCTGCTTCCATATAAACAAACACTCAACTTGGTCTTCAATTGTCTACAATTAGACCGTTTGCAGATTGCCCTTGACCAGAAGCGACCAGAATTTGCCAATAGGAAAGGATGATGTGTTCCAACAGGACAACGCTAGACCACACACATCAATCAATATCCTTGCAAGTCAGGAACTATCGGAATATCGATGATGAATAAAGATTGCTTATGCCAGATCACCACAAAGTTAAACTTGTTAGATCCTCATAACAATTGCCAAAACAGAGTAAGAAAAAAAAACAAGCCGAACAGTCGGGACCACGACCGTAATATACCCTGTGGCTCTACAGGGACCCGCTGAAATGCACTCCCAGTGCAATTCTGTAGCTACTTTTTTTCAATTTGTGGGCGAAGGGGGCGTGACATCGTGATGAAATGTTCAGGACACATTAAGCCCAAGCTTTTTATCATGTGTGCCGAATCTCAAGTCTCTAGCCTTAACATTGCATATGTTATGGTGATTTTTCTTATTTTAAAACCAACGGGACTTGATATCGAAAATTGAAAATAAACTTGATCTGCGTATGGTATTCAGGAACATACATTCCAAATTTGAAGTCTCTAGCTCTTATAGTTGCTGAGATCCACGCGTTCATACAGACGGACGGACGGACGGACAGACGGACGGACAGACAGACGGACAGTTGTCAATCGACTCGGCTATTGATACTGATCAAGAATATATATACTTTATATGGTCGGAGATGCTTCCTTCTACCTGTTACATACACTCACACAAATTCATTATACCCTTTTTTGACCATTTTTAATGGGCACAGGCTATAAAAAAACAAGCTGAACAGTCGGGACCCCGACCGTAATATACCCTGTGGCTCTACAGGGACCCGCTGAAATTCACTCCCAATGCAATTCTAGTTTAGTTTTTTTTTTCAATTTGTGGGCAAAGATACTTATTATGTGTGTCTGAAGTCTGAAGTCCCTAGCTGTAATTACCAGTGCTGGGACCCCAAGTTCAAGCTTCTAGCTCTTACTATCTGTGAGATCCTTTCGTTCATATGGACAGACAGACGGACCGACGGACAGACGGACATAGCTATATCAATTCGGCTGTTGATGCTGGTCAAAAATACTTGATGAGGTCTGCTAGATTTCCCTCTGCCTTTTACATACTCTTAACAAACTTAATATACAAACAAATATAAGAAATTTGAATGACAATCGCATTACGATTGCAGTCTGCAAGGCAACAACAACTGTTTGACCTTTCAGGACAAATGACAAGGCGTCTTCTGCTTCGGCTTCTTCTTCTTGTAGTTGATATTGTTGTTTTGCGTCAGCTGAAGGACTACTTTCAATAATTATGAAGGCAACTGCATTTTATAGTTCAATAAACCGAACAGCGACCGTTGATCCTGGCCTAGCTAACAGGACAAATGACAGGCTGACCTGTCTCTCGTCCTGTCGCTCGTCCTGTCGCTCGTCCTGTCGCTCGTCCTGTCTCTCGTCCCGGCGTCTGTGCCGCGTCCTGCTGCACAGCAGTTGAATGAACGCAACTGAAACTGAAACAATGAGGGTTGAGAGGCTGTTGCCTCATTCCCCATTTTTTGCCCTCTTCTTGTTCTGGCCGCTTCCTTCAGTCTGTTGCCTGCTGCTGACTGCTGACTGCTGCTTTGTACCTGTTTCGATCAGTTTTGCCTCGGTTTTCTTTAACGCCCGACACACGTTTTGCATTACACTCGAGCGCACAGAAGTCGGGAGCAACCCCTGCCTGCAGTGGAAGTGGTAGACGACAAGTGGCAAGTGGCAGTGGCAATGCCAAGTGGCAAGTGGCAAGTGGCAAGTTGGCGGCTGCAGTTGCAGAAAGGTGCATCATCCTTGCATCATCAACCTAATCATCATCATGTTGTTGATCATCATCATCATCATTATCATGCTGGAGCAGTGCACCTGTCATTGCGGTAACCGTTTTTCCAGCCAGCTTGACCAAAAAGCGAAGAAGATCAAGCGTCAACGGATCATTGTCTGGCATCAAATTACAGCTAGAGACAGAGCGAGATAGATTGAGGGAGTGAGGGAGAAAGAGGCAAGCATGTCCTGACGGCAGTCGGTAGTCACTTTAGCTATTTTATAGCTAGATAGCAGAACCTATAAGAACTGAACATAACGTCTGTTAGCTAAGAATTTGACAGTAAATCAAGAATTCTTTAATGCAAATATTTGAAAATGCAACTAAAATAATATAATTGAGATATTGAGATATATTTTAATAAAGGAAATATCGAACTGATTAAATTGTATGACAACAAAATTCAATTTTTAATGTAATTACTAATTTTCAATCTGCAAAAGCTGTAGACAAAATTTTGACAATTTTTTGTGCAACATTAAGCGATTAAAAGAAAATATTGTAATGCTATTTAAGCAACTTTAAAGTCTTATATAAATTAACAAAATATTAAATTGTTATTTATAATTATTAGTATTTATATCTATTAATATTAATATTATTAATATTAATATATTAATATATAAAGAAGTAGAATTCGTTGCAACAAACAAACGTTTAAGCAACAGATTAAAAATAAGTATTCTGAATCCAAGAAATTCAATAGAATTCTTCAATTTAGAACTGACAATTTTCTTAGCACTTTTTTAATATTTCTTTAGCCATTTCTATCTACACTCTTTTGATCAATTTGGCCTTTTTTAGCCGCTGATATTATGGCAACACTGCCAGGCAGAACCCCCGACACATTTCACAGAATCGCCAGAGACTCGCACTCTGGAGGGTCTGGATAAAAGTGTTTAATCAAGTGGAAGGCGGCAGTTAAACTTCATTGCGATCGAACAACATTGACATCAGAGACTCCGAGACACGGAGACTCGGAGAATAAGACTGATGAGAGGGAATGAGAGGGCAGTTCCACTTCCAGTTGCACTCGGGACAGTTGCGACAGTTTCTTGTTTGTTTTTTCTGTTTTTTTTTCTGTTTTTTGGCATTGCTCACATTTCAGCAATATGAAACTCACATCGGAAGTCGGAAACGTGGCGATGTAATGCTTGATTGGACTTTGCACTTGGATGCCGTTGCGCTGCTTCCCTTTCCTGGCACAAAGCAGGGAAGCTTTACAAGGCTCTCATATCCCATGTCACACCAGCTGAACGTGAAGCTGGCGATGAAGTTGAGGATGAGGCTGAAGATGAGGATGAGGATGAGGATGAGGTTGAGGATGAGGCTGAAGATGAGGATGAGGATGAGGATGAGGATGAGGATGAGGATGAGCTTGACCCAACCTGAGGTCTTTAACTTGTCATCTATGTAGGCTTTTCTTAGCCAAGAGATCAAATTTTGGAAATGTGTTGTCCTAGCATACACGGTTTTACCTTTCCTTTGTTGGACCCTTTACTTTAAAAAAGTAAAACGGGTCTATTAAGATTTTCAAAAAAAAATGTGCGTAACAGGTCGAAGGAAGTCCGGCAGACCCCATAAAGTCTATATATTCTTGATCAGCATCACCAGCCGAGTCGATATAGCCATGTCCGTCTGTCTGTATGAGCGCCTAGATCTCAGAGACTATAAGAGCTAGAGTCACCAAATTTGGTATGGTGGTTCGTCTATGGGCTAAGCAGATCAAGTTTATCTTAAAATTTTGACACGCCCCCTTCCGCCTCCATAAATCGAGAACAAAATTTTCGAAAGTCCATAAAACGAAAATATTAAAGCTAGAGTCCTTCATTTTGGCACACAGGACAGGTATCAGGGTCCCAATGTATCCTGAAAATTTCATTGCGATCGGATAATAATCTCGGAAGTTATTCAAAAAAACTTGAATTTTGGCACACAGGACAAGCATCGAGGTCCTAATGTATCCTGAAAATTTCATCACGATCGGACAATAAACTCGGGAGTTATTCAAAACTCAATATTACTCAGTGTCGGGCCAAAGGAAGAAGAAGAAGAGCATATTGACGTTACAAAGCGTCATGGGGAACTATTAGTGTTACTCTTATTTCCATTTAGAAGAATAAGTAAGGGGTCTCTCATAGTCGACTTCGACTGTAGCCTTTCCGACTGGTTTTTCTATAAAATTCAAATCATCCTCTTTTTCCACTATAGTAGATGTGACAAAATTAAAACTAAAATACTCAAATTTCATTCTGTTTTCTATTTATTGTTCCATTACACTAGTTTATAGTCGTCATGTTGCCTTAGAGATCTTAATATTTTTACCTATAGATTTTAACCTCTTAAACAGAAACATTTTTTTTATTCTGATTTGTTTTCAAGATATGAATTTATGTTACTATTTCGATTTTTTTTATGTGAGCTTATTTAGCTTATTTGAACATAAAATATTGACTTTCTCCTCTGACTCTTTTTGTATCCTAACAAAAAAAGATTGATACTACTACAAAACTCATTATGTTGTGTGCTTTTCGGTCGATTTGTGTACAAAATGAATACAAATTAAAATTAAATCAAATAACTTGACTAGATTAAAAAAAAAACTCAGGCGTTCTTCTTACTCCCAATGAATGTGGAGTTTCGAACATGATTTACAATAAATATGCGGATTTAACATCTCAAAGTTTATAGATTATAACCTATTGATAATTATTGATCAACTGCTTAAAACTGAAATACTTTTTTAGATTATGCCAGCTCTAGGGTTTTCCAAAAACATCTAGGAAGTTCCTCACAAATTTAAACTGTATTATTCGAGCTATAATCTCAAGGAAAAGAAGTTCCATGAAAGAAGCTCTAGCCTTTTATTAAGATTAATTATTCAATTGTTTCATCGTACTTAAATCAAAATTTAAGTTTTCCTTGTATGCTTTGAGTTTTAATCTGTGACTTGAGTTTGTCCTAAATAGCAACGAATACAAAAAGAAATCTTAAGGGGTTTGAGATGATCACTAGAATTGTTTGACTGTAGTTTGTACTACGTTTAACTGGGATTTACATATACTATAGATTGTTTACCTCCCTAAAGTCCACTTTGAGTTTATATTTCTTAACCATAACTCAAGCTTTTGTTTCTGATTGGTTTACTTACAGATTTTCCTTTTCTGTCTAGTCCACTGCCTTATTATATCATGATGAATTCTTTAATCATAACTGAAGTATATATATTTCGAAGTCTTCTATTAATATTTTATTATTAAAGAATTTATTAGCTTTACAGTTTTTATTCAGTTTTTTCCTCTTAACACACTTCAAGTAAACACTTTTTTAACCATAATTTTCTGCAATCACAACTTAATTACCTATATATATATTAAATTATTTTTCTAATTAATTTTTCAAGGATTATCTTTAACCCTACCATGTTTCGACCTGGTTTTTCTCACTTAAAACAATTCAATACGAATCATCATCTGCTTTTGGGTTTTTGTCGATATTTTGTCATTTATCAATTGGTTAATTTCTACAATTATCATAATGAAATCACTTGGAATTGCTCATTTTTTTTTTCTTTTTTGGGTCAGAATCGTGTGCAGACAACTTTCACGGTCCACCAGTTCGTTGACCATAGTCTTCATAGCCTCCATACCAAAAAACAAAAACCAACAATAACAACAACAAGAAAAAAGCCATACCCAATATCAATACCATACCCATCATGACCATAGTAATATGGAGGCCCAAACCCAAACCATACATACATATCTATGCATGCTTAATTTCTCCGCCTTCGTCTCGCATAATGAATTTATTATTAAACAAAAATCTCAAACGCACCACAAAAAAGCCATCAGGCACCGAACACCGCACCACACACCACATGTACATACAATATAATTTTTTAATAATGCATAGTTTGTCAATAAATTTCTTTTATGATGATGCCTCCTCCTCCCACCTGCTCCCGCCACCTGCCCCTCTCTCGTGTCTCATCAGGCCCTCAATATTGCCACTGGTATTTTTTTGTAGGGCATCTCTGGAGTCGATCAACGATCAGTGATCGACAATTTATCGGTTCCATGTAAAATTATCATTTAAATGATCGATAGCAAACTAGCGTCTCCAAATTCCAAATATATCGTTATCGATAACTTATCAAATCAATTCTTCAAAGTATTTAACGGAGTATTTTCCTGTTCATGAAGAGCTTGCTTTAGTTTGTTATGTAAACAATCAAGTTTGCGTTATCGAAAACTATCGATAACAGTATAGATTTAATACGATCGATCTTTAAAATGGAAAAAAAACTATTTGATCAACTTGGTTTTCTTTAACAAATTCTTAACATTCAATACTTATATTATTTATGCTACCGTCGTGGATTCACATCGATAAATGGCGGAGAAGTCTGTTGATCGATAAAAAAAAGCTGAGCATCTTCAGTGTCAAACAAGAAACATTTCTCAAAGCGAGTTCTTAGTGAATTCTTAGTTTTATTTCGATAGTTTGGATATGTTATCGTTATCGATATTTATCGAGCTTATCGATAATAGCTGAGCATCTTCAGTGGCAATCAACAAGTATTTCTCAAAGCGAGCTCTTAGCGAATTTATAGCTATATTTAGATATTATGGATATGTTATTGCTATCGATAATTTTCGATATAATCTGTGCATCTTCAGTGTCAATCAAGAATCATTTCTCCCAGCAAGCTTTAAGCGAATTCTTAGCATTACGTACATATTTTGTATATATCGATATCGTTATCGATATTTATCGAGTTTATCGATAAAAGCTGAGCATCTTCAGTGCCAATCAATAAGTGTTTCTCAAAGCGAGCTCTTAGCGAATTCATAGCTTTATTTAGATATTTTGAATATGTTATCGTTATCGTTATCGTTATCAATAATTATTGATCAAATCTTAGCATCTTCAGTGCTACTCAACAAGAATTTCCATCTTTTTTAGCGTATTCTTAGCTCTATTTACATATTTTTTTGGACATGTTATCGTTATCGATATTTATCGATAACACAGCGAATAGAGCATACACGCTTCGGCTTCGCCATCGAGTGATAGCTTTCCATTCTGGTTTTCTCAACGCGCTGCTCGGAGGCAACGCGTCGGGCACGATTTCCAAATACATTAACATTGCGATGGGTGCACGATGGTAGCCAATGGTGGGTCTCTTTGGGTCTCTGTGCGTCTGAAGTCTGTGCGTCTGAAGTCTGTGCGTCTATAGCGGCTCAACCGATCCGCAATTCACGATCAACAATGGCTATGGCTATGGCTGCTGGCTGTGTGTAGCTGCCGGTCTTCAAACGCCGCGCCAAATACGAAATCACATCCAAAAAAACCAAACATGCAAGAATGCTACAAACAACAATGCTAGGCTAGCAGTTACCCTGTAAAGCTCTGAGGAAATCAACAAAAATTAGCATCGAAAGTTCAACTTTGACTTTGAAAAAAGTGCGACTTCTCAAATCAGGAATATTTATCTTAAATATTTCATTTTTACAAAAACAAAGAACACAATAACAACAAAAATTAAATAATATTACAAAAATAATAATATGTGATGTTTTCTCTATTATTAATCATTTTTAATTCTCACCGCATTCTTTTTTGACAAATTCCACTTTGTATCTCAGAATGTTCCTCAAAAAATGCATAGAAAACCAAAATTTATTTCTTTATCTGAATAGTTTTTTATTTTAAACTCAGAGTTTTGTAGAGACTAAAACAATTTTAATTAATTGTAAAAACTAAATAATAACTATTTGTAAAAATTAAAAATATTTTGTAGTGATGAAAATTACAAATAAAAATTAATATGATAGATTTAACAAAAAATCCCAACTTATAATTTACTGATTAAGAAAGCTCTAAATAAATAAATTGACAGCTATTTTATTCAACTATTTCTATTTAGTGTAAAATTATACTAAAATATCAATTGATTTAAAAAAAAATAGTAAATAAAATTTTAATTAGAATCAATAGCATTTCGTGATAGTTAAGAGAAGGTAACTTATCAATCTTGGCTTGATTTAAGTAAAGATTTGCTTGATTAATTGATTTGTAATCACTTTTTTTTAACAATACCAAAGAAAATATGTTTAATTTGATTGAGAATTTTCTTCTTACAATTTTTACAATTTGTCATAACCGCTTTGTGGCTATTTTTTGCCTACAGGGTATTACACTACTCGTTAAAGAGCAACCACAAACAATTCGAATCTTACGGCTCAATAAAAGAAAATGTGCGGCAACGTTTATGGTCGTGCCCCGGCGGCCCCCCAAACTTGGTGATTCTTCATTAAAGATTCATGATGTGTGTTTTCTTTAAGCCAAACGTACGCCATGACAACCGATGGCCCAAACGATGGCCCAAACGATGGCCCAACCGATGTCTCCTCGTACCCCATTAACCATCAGCTCTCCAACTGCATAAACCTCACCTCACCTCACCTCACCTCGATGGCGATTTGTTGTTGTCGTTGTTGTTGTCGTTGTTGTTGTCGTTGTTGTTGTCGATGTTGTTGTCGTTGTTGTTGTCGATTCGTTGTTGTCGTTGTCGATTCGTTGATTCGCGGCTGCTGCTGTTGCTGCTGCTGCTGCGACGCCAATCTTCAATGAGTGATGGGCCAACCAAAGCCAAAATCAATGCCCAAGGTCCAAATTGATCAAGAGAATGAACGACCGTGGTATACCCTCTATTTGTATAATATTTTTCAAGTGTTTCGATGAAAGTCTTGCGGGTTAAAATACAAGTTAAAGTATAAATGGGTACGTTAAAAAATAACATTAAATAAAAATAAAAAAAAATAATTAAATTAAAAACTAAAATACACAAATAAAAAGAAGAAAATTAAATAAAATAAATAAATAATAATGTAAAATTAGTAATTAATTAATAGTATATTATTTGTATTATACTGAATAACTATAGTTGGATCTTCTACGTATTTACTTTGTTTAATCAATTTTATCTTGGAATGTAATTTAAAATAATGTAAAGATAATTTCTACATATTTACTAGCGATCTAATTTACAAATTTACAAATAAATAAATAATAAATAATTAAATAATAAAGACAAAAAAATTGGAGATAAAAATGAATTAAAATATAGTATATTAGTTAAAATAAAAATGAGTCCAAGAAGAATGAGAAGTACTGTAAGCAAAGTAGAAAGGAATAATGATAAATTTTGAAGATTGAAATGTGGAAAAATCAAAATTAACAAAATATAAGAGAAACGAGCTTAAAGTGATAAATATTAGAATCTGAAGAAACAGAAGAGTTTCAGAATAAAAAGAGACCCAGACTTTTAAACTTTTTGTTTTCTTATTTCAGTATTTATACCCTGGCAGAGGGTATTATAAGTTTATCCCGAAATGTTTAAAGCATAAAAGGAGACATGTCCGACCCTATAAAGTATATAAATTCTTGTTCAGCATTCAACAGTCGAGTCGATATGGCCATGTCCGTCTGTCTGTCTGTTCGTCTGTTTCTATGCAAACTAGTCTCTCAGGTTTATTTACTTTTTGGTAACTTCTGAATGAAAATAAAAGTTGAGTAAGCTGAGAATTATTTCCAATTCACTTTTAAGCTCCAAAGTTAAAATAGAGTTATTATTGAGAAAGTAACTGATCAGTTGGTTGTAGCATACCCCACATAGCAAACTGAATTTTACAGAGTATATGCAAGCAGCGACAACGACTTTCTTTTTGACCAAATTGTCGCCGGCTGTCAAGATTCAACAAAATATTCATGCAAGCAATGAAGGAGGAAGGGGGCAGCCCCATCTATGGACTGCCATTGGGACTAAAGACTGGGAGGGAGACAGACAGACAAGCGGACAGACAAGCGGACAGACAGACAGACAGACAGACAGACAGGCAGACAGACAAGACGCACTGTCGATAGTTGATGGTCGATGGTCAATGGTCGATGCCTGTTCAATGGCAGCGGCTGCGTCAACTCTCTGCAGAGTTGTTTGGCTTTCGTCTGATTGGCTTTGGCTTTGGTTTCCAATTGGAATTTGTGTATTGGATGTTGTTGATGTTGGCACTCGACGCCATCGCCATCGTCATCGCATTTACCATCGCCATCGCAGTTGCCATCGCAGTTGGAGGCCTCGGGGCCGTTGTAGGCCGTTGGCCTAAAAATAATAAGAAAATTTCTATATTAAAATGCTGTGCCATGCCTCAACAGCAACAGCAACAACAACAACAACAATGGCATCGCAGCAGCAAAAACAACAACATAACAACCTTGTTGTTGTCTTGGAAATCTTCAGCTTGTTGTAGATCTTACTACTTACTACTTACTGTGAGCATTACCTAACTGAACGCACTGAATAAATAATGTTAAATTGCCCAGAGTCGAGTCTTGAGCGTAGAGATGAAAGTGCGTAGTGGGCTGAATTTCGTGACACGATGCGCATATCATTAGGGTCGTGACACGAAAAACAGTTGCAATTTGAAGTGTTTCTTATTAGCAAGAACTATTATAAGTAATAACTACGACATAATCAAATATACAGATATACGTTAAAGGAATTGTTTTTACACAGAGCAAAATTTAGATATTTGTTTGGTAGACCCTGTATTTAAAACAAAATGAACCAAGGGTCATTTAAGTTGGTCAAGAAAAAACATGTGCGTAATAAGCTGAAGGAAGTCTACATGAAGTAAATATATATATTTTTCGATCAACATCATGTCTGTCTGTCCGTCCGTCTGTTCGTCTGTTTGTCCGTCTACCTGTCCGTCTGTCTGTCCGTCTGTCTGCTCGTCTGTCTGTCTGTCTGCCCGTCTGCCCGTCTGTCTGTCCGTCTGTCTGTCCGTCTGTCTGTCCGTCTGTCTGTCCGTCTGTCTGTCCGTCTGTCTGTCTGTCCGTCTTTCCGTCCGTAGGTTCGTTCATCGCTCCGTCTTTCCGTCTGTCTGTCCGTCTGTCTGCTCGTCTGTCTCTCCGTCTGTCTGTTCATCTGTCTGTTCGTCCGTCAGCCCGTCTGTCTGTCTGTCCATCTGTCTGTCCGTCTGTGTGTCCATCTGTCTGTCCGTCCGTCTTTCCGTCCGTAGGTTCGTTCATCTCTCCGTCCGTCCGTCTGTCCGTCTGTCTTTCCGTCTGTCTGCCCGCCTGTCTGTCCGCCTGTCTGTCCGCCTGTCTGTCCATCTGTCTGTCCATCTGTCAGCCCGTCTGTCTTTCTGTCCATCTGTCTGTCCGTCTGTGTGTCCATCTATCTGTCCGTCCGTAGGTTCGTTCATCTCTCCGTCCGTCCGTTCGTCTGTCCGTCCGTCTGTCTTTCCGCCTGTCTGTCCGCCTGTCTGCCCGCCTGTCTGCCCGCCTGTCTGCCCGCCTGTCTCCCCGCCTGTCTGCCCGCCTGTCTGTCCGCCTGTCTGTCCATCTGTCTGTCCGTCCGTCCTTCCGTCCGTCTGTCCGTCCGTCTGTCCGTCCGTCTGTCCGTGCGTCTGCCCATCCATCTGTTCGTCTGTCCGTCCGTCTGTCCGTGCGTCTGTATTTAGGTATTTAAGTTCCGTAAGCACAACCAGATTGTTATATAACCTAAAATTGTTTTTAGAAAATTCAAACAATTTTTAGAAATCGAATTAAAAGAGCACACATGATGTGAAAATCCTGAAAATCTCAATTGCAATCGTAAGCTATTAAAAGAACAATGTTTTGCGCAGTGTCGAGGAACAGAGGAAAATGTTGAGAATGTTGCACCTAAGCTTTTCCCTATCCAACTAAAGTAGTATACCAACTAAAATATCGCAATTGACTCATTGCATTAAGGCGTGACGTGTTCCATATTGTGTTCTCATGTTGTGGAACAATTTAAGATAGGAAACTGAGTCAGCTACCGCTTAAAGTATCCATAAAGCCTGATCATACTAGATACAGGAAAGAGAAACGGAAATTGCTTAACAGAAATTGCCTAATGAGCTGACATTCTGACATTAGGGAGAAGGGCAAAACAACACACTACATATGTACTACCTGAGAACGGGAAGAAGACAATCTCTTCGTAGCTGAGATCCTGTTGTCCATGTGCGGTTGACATCTTTATCGAAGGTCAGGCCAATGGACATTTACATTTTGTGAACATTTCCACAAATTTCACATTTGATTAACAGGAAGCACTTCCCTCTCTCCCATTCTGTGGTTTTGCATGGACATTCTGAGATTGAGAACTGAGACAGAGCATTAAGATTGCAAAGCAAAGAAACTGAGAGTTACCATCAAGCACTTAGGGCCCCGAGCATAAACAACAGATAAAATAAAAAAACAGAAACAGAAACGGAAATTTCGATTAGCCCCGTCAGACAATTGGCAATTCTATAATTCTATTTATTTCGTGTTTTGTCATTTGGGTTTCGGTTTGAGTTTTTTAAAATGTGTTCTTGTTGTTGTTGTTGTTGTTGCCTTCGCTTGTGCATATTTTAAATGTACATATCATCGTATCGTACTGACAGCGGGGCAAAGGGAGCAACAGGCAGCGGGACAGCGGAACAGCGGGGAGCCAGGAGGCAGTGCGTATCTCCATAGGGCAAAAAGTGTCGCATGCGTCGACGACATTCACATCGACATCGACATCGACAACGACAACGGCGACTCATTTGCATAGATCAGCAGCCAAACAACACACGCAAAGCATTCTGGAAAAAAAATACTAGGAGGGTAGTAGTTAATGGATGAGGAGGGTGCAAGCGGTACGAAGGTACCCAAAGTTCAGACATGAGACGGGTTTCGTGAGCATTTTCGATAAACTAATAAAATGTAGTACTTATGTAATTAAAACCCTATGAGATCTATTCTGCAAAATTTACTAGTTTAATAAGTATATATTTTTATAAATTTTTATATTAGAACTTTTAGTTTCGTGAGCATTTCCGTTATCATATCAAATAGTATAAAATTAATAATATTAATTGCAAAATTTTAAATTTTTTCATATTTTTTTGGTTGTTAAAATTTTACTTTTTGTTTGATATATTTGAAAATTAGAGAATGTCATTTAATAATTAATTTTTCAAATAAGCGCTAAGCATCAACTGTCATTTGTTGGTGTTAAGTAAATAAACTATCAAAGTTTTAAAGTTGTTTTCATTATTATTATTTTCAAATTTAAGATCTGTTATTTTTTAAGTAAAAATTTTATATCAAATTTGTTTTCTTCAATTTATCGCTGGTGTTGACTGCCTTTAGTTAAGGTTAAAAACGAAATATGTAAGCGTTTTAATGATTTGTAATTTTAATTTATTATAAAAACGAATTCCAAGTGCTAGTTCCAAATATTAATTATGATGTGCATTTGTTAAAACAATTGCTAGATTTAATTGATGTTAAATGACAAACATTGCCAAGTGCCAAATGTTGTTTTATTTATTTTAAAGATTTTATCTTTTATTTGTCAAATAATTTAGCAAAATAAGTAGAGTAATATATATGTTTATTTTGATTTTAAAATTAACACTTTTTTGTCTGTTAAGTAAGTTTGCATATTTTAAAAAATCATTTCTATTATCGACTGCATTTATTTGATGTTAAATGCAAAAAGTTTTCAAGTGATACATGTTTTTATTATTTTTATTTAATAATTTTAACTAGTGTCTGTTATTATTAAATTGTATTTAAAACTTGTTTCGTACAAGTAATTATTGCTGATGTTAAGTTAAAAAATTGATAAACGTTTCAAGATGCAACAAATATTTATTTGTACTATTAATCAATTTATTATATTTGATTTAAAATTGGTTTTGTTTACATTTTTGGTATCGAATGTACTTCGGTTGTTGTTAAGTTAATAAAGTGATAAAAGTTTGAAAGTGATACAGATTATTAAATTAAACTTTGTTATGTTATTTTTGAAATTTCATTAGATACAAATTAATAAAGCTTGCTTGGTCCTTCGAGCCGGTTAGGAAATTTATGTTAGTCGTATTAACATTATCGTAGAAATTGTTTAAGTATGCTTCGATGCAATTGCAGTTTTGTCTGCTGATTCCGTATAGGGGATACAATAGGGATAAGAAGGTATCCAAAGGTAAGACATGAGACTCTTTTGGTAAGTAAGTAAGATACGTTATCATAGCACAACGATAGCTGATATAATGTAATAGTTTTAATATGTATTCTGCAAATGATAAGAAAACACTTTAAAGTTTAAAAGCTAAAGTTTTCGTTTTAACTTTAAGTTATATTTTTAAGAATCTCCTTGACAAGACAAAGACAAAATAACACAGTTTATTTTGATATCTTCGATATATTTAAACTATATTTAAGTTTCATTTGTTAAAACTGTTGCGACTGCCATTAGTTGATGTTAAACTAATCAAAGTTGTCATAATTCTCCGCACTTCAGTTTGACTTTTGTCTATTCTTCTGTTTCCACTTCCCACAAATTTCTACAGATTATATTAACATGACGATAGTTATTCTTCTCACGCGTCCATTTCTAATAGTACTAAAGTCAGACCTCTTTAGGTTTTAAGACTTTAGGCCTAGACATCTTCTTATGTCTGTTAAAAATTTCGAAATTCGCCAGCATTAATTTCACTTTTTATGACAATTCTGCTGGTTTCTTTTCGTCTTCTCTAGAGGGAAACAGAGACAAAACAGAGTCAAGGGGGCAGCTTGTCTCAGTTTAAGTTAAAAAAAAGTTCAGTTCAATGTATGCAATTCTTCATATATTTAGTATGTCCGAAAACAAATATTGATACTTAGTCTTTGTCTTGGTTCTCTACATGTGTGTTTACCTCTGACGACTTCCCAACCTTTTTGTCTATCTGCCTATCTGTCACACTCATCAATATTCAACGCATTACAATTGCAATAAGTTTCCACATTTGCCTGACAGTTCCAAACCATTCCATTCCATTTCAATCCATTCCGATCCGATCCGATCCAATACGATCCGATCCGAGTCGATCCAATACGATCCGTTGTTTGTCAGCGGCCCATCACATACGGATTTTTATGCTGATTTTGACCCAATTGAACCCACCAAGTTGCCAGTCGATTAATACGCAACGTAATGCAATGGCTTAAGTACTTATCCGACATATTGTTGTTGTAGTTGTTGTTGTTGTTGTTGTTGTTGTTGTTGTTGTTGTTGTTGTTGTTGTTGTTGTTGTTGTTGTTGTTGTTGTTGTTGTTGTTGTTGTCGACACGCGACATATGATCGTACATCTATGAATGACACAAAAACACAAAAGTATCTATATGAAATTCGACAGTATTCACAGACTGATCTTCAGTGTATTTATTTCAAGTGATCTTCATAGCGACTCTCTCTTGAAGTGATATGTATTTATTTAACCCCAAATGATCTACGATTTGTCAATCGCTTTAACTGATCTACGTATCTCACTGATCTTCATACTTTGGCACTAGCTAAACTGATGTTTGACTATACAAATTGAAGTGAGCTTTAGAATTCTATCTGTTACAATCACAAAATCTAAAATGATCAAAGTTCTATCAGATCTATGATCTTGTTAATTAAATTCAACTACTTTCTATATTTGCATATTCAGTTTATACATATGATTGCATTCACTTTACTTAGAAGCAACAGTGATCCTCAAAATGATCCTGACAACCTGGCACTTTAAAGTTAACTTCATATTTATTTATATATTAATTTTTATATTTATGTTGAAGAAAAGTCACAAGTTCACTGATCTTATGTTTGTAAATCTGTAATTGATCGCTGTTTTTAGTGAGATTATGAAGCGATCGTTAAGTTTTCAGTAAGAAGTGATTTTTTTCATATTTGTATACACTTTATAGTGATCATCACATTGTCTGATCTCAAACTGATCTTCATATTGCCAAATTTCACCACCAAGTGTCTTCGTGTCAATCGATCGTAGTGATCTTTAAGTGGCCTAAGTGTCAAGTCAAATGTACAACAGATATTCATATATTAATATTACCAGACTGATCTTTGTATATTCAGTTTAAAGTAAACCTAGTCTCAATTCAACCGATCGAGGTAATCAACAGAATTGTTGTTCAATCTCCAGTCAAGCGATCTTCGTATTGCCAAACCCAAACACTTTTGGATCTGTGTCCATATATGATATTCATACATATTTTTCAGAGAGTGCTAAACAGGAACCAACAGGCCATAAAAGATGTTGTTGGCCACGCAATCAGCTTGGCATGTGACAAGTTCCGGCCATAATGATGATCAACATTAACCTCAACATCTTTACGATCATTATTATGAATATATGGAGCATCACAATGCACAAACACACACACACACACACACGCACACACAGAGCAGATAAAGCACAACAACAAAGATCAAAATGCCGCCAAAAACAAACAGAAAGAGATGGAGGTAAAGAGCGAGAGAGAGAGAGAGAGAGAAGTACACTGCTAAAAACAATGTTTATTCTCGAAGCAAACAGAAATCTTAATATTGAGATCATTTGTCTTTTGAGAATTCTACTCTATTTAGAAAACATAGCAAAAAAAACATAATTAAATATAATTTAAACAAGATTCAAACTGATTAAAATTAGATTTAAATAATCATATTGAAATTATAAACTTGACCGACACAATAATCTATAAATTGAACTTGTAGTTAGTTAAAATGTTAAATAAAATCAAATAAATCAATAGGAAACAACAACAAATTTTTAAATGTATTTATTATTTATTATTATTATTTATATATTTATTTTTTTGTATATATTATATTTGGGTTTTCTAATCTTAAAGTCATTGGATTTAAAAACTAATTAATATTAAAGACAAATGTTCTTGACTTTAGAAACGCATCTTTTCTATTAGAACCGAAAATCCCAAATTACAAAATTAACAAATACAAAATCATTAACAATATTTTTATATACAATATTCAAATATGAATTCATATAATTTACTCATTTAATATATTTTTGAAACTTATTTTTGAAAATAATAACTTTTAGTTATAAGTAATCATAGTAATATTGTAGTTCAGACTGGTTGTCTCAGTCTGACTTATAAATTGAAAGGCTGAATAAAATTAAATAATTAAATAAGCACTAAAATTTCTAAGCAATAGATCTTCAGCTTTGTATTTAGGTTTTTTTCTGTTTTTAGTTGTTTTTCTACTTGAAGTTGTCTGATTTTCTTGACTATAGAAACCAATCTATATATTTTTTTTTGTTTTTTTCTATCAGTGTAAGTAAATTAAACGGCGTTAAAGCTGCCACAAGAGATGTTTAATATTTGCCCACAAGATGTGATAACCAGAGCAGCAGTTTCCCCCTTTTCCACCGGCTTCTCCTCCGGCGAGGAGGTTCACAAGTTCTTCGAGAGACCAAAGCAGCCGACGGCGTTGCGAGTGATCTTCAACTGATAGCGACAAGTACATATCTGAGATTTTAGGCCACCCGTTTAGACGGGGCCAGAATGAGTCTTTCCTTTACCTCTACCCTTTCTCCCTTCTCCCTTCTTCCTCTACCACTTCCTTTTCCCTGGCTACTGGCACTTTGAGACGCCGCTGCACTTTTTTCTTCTTTTTTATGGGCTCGTGGTCTAATCATCTTCATAAAAGTTATGACACACAGGGTATTATCTACCGGTCAGACTTTATGTTATGTTATATGTTATGAATGTTTCACATTTTATGTTTTTGGGAACTTGTTACAGAACAAAACGAATTCACTTCTTTGCGGTGACACTTTACATTTTTATTTTTTTATTGCTTTGATTGCAGTTCTCATTGACTTTGGTGGTCCAGATTTCAGCATAAAATCTAAGTCTGTCCTGTCCCCCCGCCTTTTTCTTTCTTTCTTTCTTTCTCTTAATTTTAGGTCTCTTTCGCTGAAACACTCTCGTTTTCGATTTCGCCCTCATTTCACGTTGTGGCAAATCGCCACAAATTGGTATGCAAAGTGCGCAGTCCGTCACAGCTACTTGGCTTAATTCGAAGCCGTTTCGTTTAATTGCTGGGCCACATTATGTGACAAAAAGCAGAGCAGAAGACCCATTCAAAAGGTTACCCACCACCACAACCTGCCCGACAGCTCGGCTTCCCCCTTCTTCGGCCCACAAGCGAACACTTGCTTGATAATACAACATCGTCAGTCAAATAACTCATGTAATAAAATGCCATGAAAACATGAAAGACCACGAAAATAAATGCCACACACCAACGCTGGAAATACACTTTGTTTTCTTTTCCTTTGTTGAATCATTTCGATATAAATGAAATTATTTCTCTGCAATTTCATATATATTTAATATTTATTTGGATTTATTTGAAACTTGGATAGATTAAGAAATATCTGTGAATATAATTTAAATATATAATAATTAAAGGGGTCACAAATAATTTCTATACATGATTGACTCAATTAAAATGCTTTAATATTTATTTGGATTTATTTGAAACTTGTGTTTTTTTTGAGAAATTTTCAACTTGAATAGATTAAGAAATATCTGTGACTTTTATTTTTGAATAACAAAATTGACAGTCTTCAATTACTATTACTATTTATTTATATTTTTTACAACAAAATATTTATAAGTTTAATTATTATTTAATGACTGTCAATTTAACTCATTGCTATTTATGTGTATAATTTAAATAAATAATAATTAAAGGTCACAAATAATTTTAAAAAATATATTTGACTCAATTAAAATGCTTACAAAGGTTTTTGACTTAGGTAAAAAAAGACATTAAAATAAATAAAAACCAGACCATTGCGCCAATGAAGCCATTGTCGATTATTTAACAATTTTTAAAAGCAGAAAAAAATGTGTCACAGGCAGGGAACGAACCCAGGACCCCAACGCAAGAATCCGACATTCTAACCACTGCACCAATGAGGCCATATTCAATAGTTTGCCAATTACGTGTTTTCTACAGAAGTGCAGTTAATAATTCAATGCCTTAAGTTGCTGCCTGCACATTTCCTGCCATTGTACATTCGATAATTTGTTTGCTTCAAATCTCCGGTGTTTATTGTCCGATTTTGATGAAATTTTCAGTGCGCATTGGAAGGGATGTAAATTTTATGAATGCCGATTTAGGAACTTGTATCTTTTAAAATACTCGAGTTATTTGAGTTTTTCCGATTTTTGGGGGCGGGAGGGGGCGTGGCAAAATTCTATAACAAACTTGACCTTTTCGGGGGTCACAGGAGTATTGTCACCAAATTTGGTGACTCTAGCTCTTATGGTCTCTGAGATCTAGGTGTTCATACATCAGGACAGACGGACAGACGGACATGGCTATATCGACTCGGCTGGTGATGCTGATCAAGAATATATATACTTTATGGGGTCGGCCGGACTTCCTTCGACCTGTTACGCACATTTTTTTTTTTTTTGACAAACTTAATAGACCCTATTTACTTTTTTAAAGTAAAGGGTCTAAAAAAAAGAATACATTTGTCTGCTGACTTTTTAATTAAATTTGGGCAAATCAACAAATTTTAGTAATATAACTCAAGTATATTACAAGCTAGCTGCTTAAGATATAATTTATATTGCTGACTATAATCAAAGTTTAATATAATTATGTTTCCTAATTCATATTTTATTATTTTACCCAAATCTCTTCTAATAAATTCATCAAACTATTAACCAAATTTCAGCTTAATAAATTGTCATTAAATAATGAAAATTTCAACTCAGTTAACTCAGTAAAAATGTAGTTTCTTTGCCTTATTCTTTCTACACTTTTCAATATCAAATCTTCAGCTTCAAGTTTTATATATTTATCTAGTTTTTAAGCCTTTAAATAATACCTACTCTATACACAATTAGTTGTCATGATCTAGTCATTTATTAAGCTCAATCAACAACAATTAATATAACAGATAAATACGAAAATACGTACTTTATGAATTTGATTATTTTATTTCATACAGTTCCTATGCGCTTGAATACCATTATGTATTATGGCCTCGGTTATGCCCCATATCAGTTAGAGTATACAAAAGCCACAGCCACTGTCAAAGTGAGAGACTCGGAGAGCCGCAAACGTTTTGATAAAATAATTAAAATAAAATTAATCTCGCTGTTTCCCACGGTCTCACACAGCCCATTTTGCTCCAGTTTTTTTTTCAGTTGTGTATGTTTAGATTTCTTTCTCACTCTCTCTCTCACTCTCTCTCTCTATCTCTCTCTCTCTGTCTCTATCTTATTTTGTGGGTTTTGAGTTTCGAGTTTGAAGACTGTGGCGACAATTGGCACAATGATTATAAGTTAATTTTATGTTAATTAGACAAAGCGCCCAACATTTACAACACTTGAATTTGACTTGGATTGGATTGGTTTCGTCCGAGGTTTTTGGGGTCTGAGGTTTGGTTCTGGGTTAGGTTCATTAAATGGAAACGCGCCTCCATTTTCCAATTAGCATTCAGGGTGTCAATTGTCTTATGGTCTCTGTCTCTGTCACTGTCTCTGTCACTGTCTCTGTCTCCGTCTCCGTCTCCGTCTTCTTCTACGTATACGTATCTCTATCGGCCAAATTGTACTTGTACCTGGGTAAATAAGTATTTAGTCGAACTGCAATTGAGGGCCCCCCCCCCCCTTCAAATGGTCTTATCTTCTGGCTTGTCACTCGGTCTTGCTCCAATTCCTAAAAGATATTCTCATAGCACAGCACTTAGCGTATTAATTTGAATAATCCAATGCGGCATATCAAGTGGGAAAGCTTCGTCAAGCAAATTCAATTATTATCTATGCAATACTATCTGAAAGTTTCAGTAACGTTAATGAGCACAAAACCGTTGATCGAATCGAATCGAATTTCCATTGCAAAAGACAATTTTCCGAAATTTAGCAAAGGTTTCAGTTAGAGAATTTCCCAAATGCTCATCATTAATAATCACATTAATATCATTAACATCAACATAAATTAAAGTAATTAAAGTGCCAGCAATCCATTGATAAATCGAATTTATAAAACAATTCTTTTAGCTCAGAAAATAGTTTCTCTAATTTCCCAAATAAGTTTAAATTACTTTAATCAAGGTAGAGCTTCATTTCCTATGATATATTTTTGTAGGAAAGCAATTTAAAAAAAGGAATCCTAATACCAATTAGTAGTATTAAAACTTATATGAGCAATAAATTCTTTGATAAATCGAATTATAAATCAATTATAAAATAGTGTTTAAACTTTTATGAGCTATAAATTCATTGATAAATCGAATAAAAAGAAATTAGAGCTGAAATTTCTATGATATTTTTGTAGAAACCTTATTCCTAATACTAATAATTACTATCTGAAAATGTCAGCTACATTAATGAGCACAAGTTCATCTCAAATTCGTATTTCCAGAGAAATTCCATCAACTTAAAAAAAATAACATTCCACTGCTTAATTTCCTAGGGTATGTCTATGAATATCAATTGAATACTTTCAATTCATTGATAAATCGACTAATTACTGCTATTCTTTCATTTTGTTTTATTTTGTTTATTTTGCAGTCGAACCGAAATTATTCAACAATTTTAAGAATATCATTAGAATATAAGTTAATAGATTAACAATAAAAATTATATTTATATAATTTTAAATTAAAGCTAAAACCTTCCTAGATATCTAGAAGTTTCAGCAGCGTTAATTAAGTTATAAATCAAATTCATTTTAAAAGACAATTTCCCATAAGTTTCAATTACTTTCCGCAAAGAAGTTTTCTAGGAAAACTGTTTGTAGGAAGCCAACTTAATGTTTAAAGAAGGAGAAACTTTTCATGTCCAAGTTCATTGTAAGAAATAAAAAAAAACAGACTGGACTTTCCTAGGAACCTCGTCGAATCCTACTCACAGTTTGAAGAAGGAAACTAGCTAGGGAAACCCTATGCTTGCGGATTCTCAGGCCTTATGTCAA
>OY282582.1:52950277-52995277 GCA_958299025.2 Drosophila histrio | reverse complement strand
ATTCAGTGATCTTTTTATATACCTTTAATATTGCTGATCAGATAAGAATCATTATTATATATATATATATAAAATACGCTTCCGTTTCCAGAGAGCCAAAGAATTAATCGGAATTACCAAATAGTTAATTACTTGTTAAGTAAAAGAAACTTTAGTTATATTCTCTATCAATACCAATAATCTAGACACGTTATAAAAGACGCTTCTTTAGTAGACATTCTATGCGATTAGCTCTAATGGTCAGAAGACTAAGCTCAATTCAAAACATCAAGCGGTTGGGTATATTTTGATACAATACAATACTTCAATAACTTCTGACTAAGATACATTTTCGAGAAAAGCTACGAAAGTTTAGTCTCAGACTTTTCAAATATTGATACTCTTTGAAAAGTGATCTTGCCTTATCAAATACTTAGTAAAATAACTTCTGACTAAGATACATTTTAGAGACTGATCTTCAGCAGGTTCTCCGGCATTTTCGGATATATACAAGCTACTGATCTCTCTGATTATCTCTGACTTTTCAAATATCGATGATCTTTGAAAGGTGATCTTGCCTTATCAAACACTTAGTAAAATAACTTCTGACTAAGATACATTTTAGAGACTGATCTTCAGCAGACTCTCTGGTATTATTGATTACATAAAAGCTACTGATCTTGTCTCTGAGTTTTCAAATATTGATGCTCTTTGAAATGTGATCTCGCCTTATCAAATACTAAGTGAAATAATACATTTTAAAGACTGATCTTCAGCAGATTCTCTGCAATTATTGGATATATAAAAGCTACTGATCTTGTGTCTGACTTTTCAAATATTGATACTCTTTAAAAGGTGATCTTGCCTTATCAAATACTTAGGAAATTAACTTCTGACTAAGATACATTTTAGAGACTGATCTTCAGCAGATTCTCTGGCATTATTCGATATATAAAAGCTACTGATCTTGTCTCTGACTTTTCAAATATTGATGATCTTTGAAATGTGATCTTGCCTTATCAAATACTTAGTAAAATAACTTCTGACTAAGATACATTTTAGAGACTGATCTTCAGCAGATTCTCTGGCATTATTGATTACATAAAAGCTACTGATCTTATCTCTGACTTTCCAAATATTGATGCTCTTTGAAATATGATCGTGTCTATTATAATATTGAAGAGATAATACTGTTTCTCTATTTCAAAGAGTGATCTAAGCTTCTATAGTTGGTTATCTAAGGAAAAGTGATATTGTGGCAAAAGTTTCCTATCCGAAAACCATTTACCAAAGCCATAGGGCTAGGCACAAATTTGGACTGTGTTGGGCAGCCAGCCAGATTTGTTGTTCAATAGACCGATCGTGTCGTGCCTGATCTGAGAAGCCTATTTAAAATTCTAAGAGCAAATCAGAGACCCAGACAAAGGCATTCGACATCGGGCAATGGGCAATGGGCAATGGGCAATGGGCAATGGCTTGCCGCCAAAGTGCGGAGAAATTATCAAAGTGAAAGACGAGAGCCCGAAGACAGGCCAAATGAAGAAAGACAAAAGATAAGCATACGGTGTGCCATATGGAAGGAGGGGGTACAACAACTGGCTACCTCTTAAAATGGACTTTGTGTGCTCAAAGTCGAAAAAAAAAACAGTGAGCGAACAGCGAAAGAGATGGAAACATTGGGAGTGCGAGGGAGACATAGAGATACCAAGGCAATGACAATACGACAGGAAATGCTCTTTGCCGCGATCATTTTCCATAATTAAACGGACGCAGCTCAAGACATTGGCCACTTGTAGGTTAAATGGGTTTGTTGGCCCCAACAATGGACAAACACATGATGTGCCTAATGCCAACAGACTAGCAAGTACAGTAAATACTCCCCTGACACTGACAGGCCAACATAATAGATCATCGAATGTTGCTTTCAAATAAATTCAGAAGAAAAAACAAACTTTATCGGTTACATTCGAAAAAAGCCTAAATAGAAATTGAAAAAAACTGTGTCCATCCAACAGATGGATTTCTAATTATTTATACATTTCTGTTTAACTAAATTGTCTAGTAATAATTTCAGTAATAATAAGCATTAATAAATATTTGAATATCAAACAATAAGGTTTTTTTTAGCAGAATTTATTTCACTACAATTGATTAACAAATAAATTTATTGAGTCCGCAGACTGAAGTTCAATTTAAGTGTCTTATTTATAACTATTTAATAATAATTGTTTAATTGTATAGTTATTTCATGATTTAGCAACAATATAAGAGATCAACGACTAATCGAATAAAGTACGACAAAGTTTTTGATAAATTTAAGAATTTATTGTTCTTAGTTTAAATAAATTGGTTGTTAGAGTTTAAAGCAACAAAAAAGATACATAAATAATTAAAAAAAAGTAAACAATATGACAGATTAAACACAATTTCCCTCACCACAGTATTAAAAGAAAACATTTAATGTGTTATTATTTTGTTTACTATTATATTTATAATTATTTATTAATAATTGTTTAATTAAACTGTTCTTTCAAGTTTCAGATGTCAACAAACATATAAAAACTTAATTTATTTATTTATCTAACATTTAAGTCGAAACCACATACCATTGTTTCACTGTCATAATTATAATAATTTATTAATAATTGTTTTTAATTGAGTTGTCTTTTAGAGTTTTAGCAATGACTTCGTTTTACATCGAACACTCTCAGCGCTCTAATAACTTCAACATTGATTAGTTCGCAAAGACTTTTAATTAAATTAAAATAATGCCCAAGAATCCAATAATAAATAAAATAAAAATATAATAATACCTGGTAATTGCCATTTAGGAGGATGTAAGCGACAGAGGGACCTTGACTTGAGCCATTCAATCGATTGCTTCGCTGATTTCTCAAGGCATCGCCCAATGAATCACTTCGGGCAGCTGGAGTCTTCAGTCTTCAGTCTTCAGTCAACAGTCTTCAGTCAACAGTCTTCAGTCAACAGTCTTGTCAGTCTTTGTAGTCTTGGGTGGGCGGATGTACACAGTTTGACTTAACTTGACTTCGATTTGGCATTGCATGTGGCGAACACGAATGCGAAACGCGTTCATGGTACCAAAAGAATCAACAAGAACCAACTGTAAGAACCTTCGGCACAACTAATTAGTTGAACTATTCGAACAAGATTCCATAGAAACATACTACATATAACCAATGACGTTAGCTCCACCTCTAGGATAACCTTCGTAACATAATAAATTATGGAAAATATCTAGAATAATTGAACTGAATATATATGTATATAATTATATATCACCTATCAGCATCACTTTAGATATTATATATATATTAGTATAAATCAACACATCTGTCAAATTATACAATTATTGTCCATCTGCCCATCTGCCCATCTGCACATTGCATCCAGTTAAAGGCTTAACAATCCCAACACTTCCCACAAACACACACACAATTTGTTGTGTATCTATGATACGAATTGAGTTGGTTTATTATTGACAGACAGAGTTTGTTCTGGTTTCTGGGTTCTGTGTTCTGTGTGGGTGCTCGATAAGCTGGCCAAATATTGAATCAACTGAGTCGCAATGCGACTAAACTGGGATCTGACATGATCACATTCACAACTTGGGATCGTATATGGACACCTGCATTTTGTGTTATCAGTCAGAAGAGTCAATCGAATTTATTTGACATAACCCAAAAAAATGTAGTCAAAGAACGTTCTATGAGTATCTACATCTCTTTCGCTCTCTATCCATTTATATCTCCCTCACTCCGTTGTTGTCTCTCAATATGATTATCTATCTATCTAACCATGCATCGGCATCGGCATCGACATTGGCATTGGCATCCCAGGTAAATACTATGATTAAAGTACTCTGTCTGTATCTTTATTTGATTTTGCTCAGATCGTGTGAATGATTCAAAACCAAATTGTTTTTTTGTCATACTCTTACTGTGGGGAGTTTTAAATTGGTCATGGTATTTGTAACAGTGCAAAAATAATTTTAAAATCATTTTCTTAAGTTAAATTATTAAGAAGAAGTTTGGCAAATAATCGAAAGAAATTGTCAAGAAAATTAGGAAAACAATTGCAAAAATTAAAAAATCAAAATGAATAAATAAATAAATAATAAATAATAATAAAATAAGTAATTAAATAAAAAAGTAAAAAAAACATAAAAAAATAAATGTATTAATTAATTAATACAAAAATTTATAAATAAATAAATATATAAATAAATAAAAATATGAAAAAAGGTTATTTAATAAATAAATACATAAATAAATAAATAAATAAGTAAATAAATAAATTAATTACTAAAATAAGTTATGAATAAATAAATAAATAAATAAATAAATAAATAAATAAATAAATAAATAAATAAATAAATAAATAAATAAATAAATAAATAAATAAATAAATGAATGAATAAATACATAAATATATAAATAAATAAGTAAATAAATAAATAAATAAATTAATTAACTAATTAATTCTAAAATAAATAAACAAATAAATAAATACATAAATAAGTAAATAAATAAATAAATAAATAAATGAATGAATAAATAAATAAAAATAAATTAAAAAGTAAATAAATAAATAAAAAAATAAATTAATTAATAAATTAATGATTTAATAAATAAATAAATAAATATATATATATATAATAAATAAATAATTAAATAAATAAATAAATAAATAAATGAATGAATAAATAAATAAAAATAAATTAAAAAGTAAATAACTAAATAAACAAATTAATTAATTAATTAATACATAAATGTAAAAATAAATATATATATAAATAATTAAAAATATGAAAAAATGTTATTAAATAAATAAAAAAGTAAATAAATAAATAAATAAATAAATAAATAAATAAATAAATAAATAAATAAATATATAAATAAAAAAATATGAAAATAAGGTTATTAAATAAATAAAAACATAAATAAATAAATAAATAAGTAAATAAATAAACAACTTAATTAATTAATTAATTACTAAAATAAGTTATGAATAAATAAATAAATAAATAAATAAATAAATAAATAAATAAATAAATAAATAAATAAATAAATAAATAAATAAATAAATAAATGAATGAATAAATAAATAAAAATAAATTAAAAAGTAAATAAATAAATAAACAAATAAATTAATGATTTAATAAATAAATAAACAAATAAATTAATGATTTAATAAATAAATAAATAAATATATATATATATAAATATAAATAAATAAAGAAAATTAATTAATTAATTAATACATAAATGTATAATTAAATAAATATATAAATAATTAAAAAAATAAAAAAATGTATTAAATAAATAAATAAATTAATTAATAAATAAGTAAATCAATAAATAAATCAAACAATAAATAAATAAATAGAAAAGTAAAAACCATTTTATATAGAAACGATCAAATAATTCGATTTTGTTGAGATTTAGTGAAACTGTTTAGATTTTTAAAAATCTCCCAATTGAAGCCCCGTAAAGTTTCCCAAAATAAATCGAAACATGAATAGAGAATAACATTTGCCTAATCACATTCCAGTTTCACTTAAGAAATGCAAATGTATCTATACGTTATATATCAGCAATTGTTACAATCGTTAAGGGTATTTAATCTTCGTCAAGTCAAAGAATATACATACTAGTATATGCTTATTTGTTTATTTTTTTTATTTATTTGTTTCGTTTCTTTTTATGGTTATCGTTATCTTATCGTTTATTACTTGTATTTATGACACTGCGCAATGCCTTTGAGAGCCGGGAATTGAGAGTTAACTGAACGAAAGTGTTGAAGAATCTTTTTGAATCTTTGCTATCTCACTCGCTCAACAATTGCCTATCTCATTCACTCACCTGGTGTTTTGGTAATCTCTGTGAACATCCCAACACGAACGCGTTTCATCCGGACGGATGTGAGCATTACTTTTTATGGATATTTATGTAGGGAACGTGACAGTCGTCAACACACAATACATACTCGAAAATAACAACAACAACCAGCAACAACAACAACAACAGCAGCTAACTGAAAACGTTTAAAAAAGATTCGAAAGACTCTGAAGAACTCGTTAGAGTTATTGTTGTTGTTGTTGCTGTTGTTGTTGTTGATATTGAACGCCAGGCGATTTTTAATTTCGACTCGCAGGAAATCCTCACCCACATCAGCTCAGCAACATCAAATCATACACATGTATCTATTAAGCGAGTGGAAAAGAGACAGAGACAGAGCCATCGAGTGAGAAAGATGGCAATCGTGATAACTAACTGTAAAAGTCGCCTCGTGTGCACTTCCCATCAGACTTTGTCGCCTTTCATCCGATTACCGAAAACCGACTCAGCACAATTTATCACAATTGAAAGCTGATAACAGTGTGCATGATCTGCTCGACTGCCAGATACCCTGTAAATGGCAAAACTTTAATTTCAACACATATAGCTTTCAAATAAAAGAATATTAATTTACTATTTCGACTAGTAGATACCCTGTAAATCTGTTATTTGATTATATATACAATATAGTATGTACATACCAAATTTC
Organism: Drosophila histrio; assembly: GCA_958299025.2. Taxonomy (NCBI): domain Eukaryota; kingdom Metazoa; phylum Arthropoda; class Insecta; order Diptera; family Drosophilidae; genus Drosophila; species Drosophila histrio. The sequence goes on along the minus strand of OY282582.1, from coordinate 52,988,731 downwards.
ATTGCTATATCTCAACTAAAACCTGAGTTCAGTTAGACAGTTGTATGATTAAATACAGATTGATGTTGTTTTAAATAAGTACTAAAGAGATTCAATTAAATCTGTATGTAAATATTAATTATATGTCTAATAAAAAGACAAGTTATTAGCTATATAGAGTATATACATTAGTTATCATTATCTATCTATCTATACCCTATACTATACTATACTATACTATACTATACTATACTATACTATACTATACTTAAAGTATCGCAAGTTTCGGCGCCAGTTCCCAAAATTGTTGAACTAAGCTAATTTACAGCTTCCTGACGTCAAAAAAGCCTCGACTTATGTACTCAACGATTGCCCAACTGCTCTTTTGACTGATCCAAAGTTCGTGTCTGACGTTGGAGTGTATGTATGGTAATCTGAATCTAAAGGTGCTTCAACTAATGCCACGACTGCAATTAGAAACTGCAATGACAGCGAGTTTGTCGACAAAAAAAAAAAAAGGAAATTCTCAGCGTAGGCATTGAAAACGATCACATTAACAAATCTTCAATTTCAAATTTCGACTTAGTATTAAAAGAGTGTTAAGCGATTTCAATTTGATCAACAAGATTTCATAAATATCGATTGGACTTTAGATTGATTTCGCTTTTGAAATTGTCAACTCCGTAAATCTCTGCTAATGAGATACAAATTTCTTCCATAACTTTGTCAAAAACTCCATCTAACGATCTCAATATTTAAATGACGATTTGCATCGATTAGAAAATATTGATCTACATATATTTAAAGTGATCTTACTCAACACAGTGACTAGCTCTCTAGATCTCTGCTAATGAGACTTTTAGTTGACTAATTTCTTCGATTAGAATTAAGATTACTTTAATCTTTATGAAAAAGTGATCTACACAATCCAAATTGCACTTTCCTGAATCTCTGATGTGGAGATCATTACAGTTTAAATGATCATATCACTAACTATCGATCATCGATCTGACTCCCTAAATTTTGATTATTGATGAAGGGGAAAGATGACCAGGCATCATTTTGAAAAGTCTCTGATATCCGTGAAGTTCAAATACATATCTGTCCGTTCACCAAGTTTAAAGTCTTTAGCTCTTATATTTAGTTATATGATTTTATGTTACATGATTTTATTAAATTGCGTTGCAAACATTTCAAACAATACCGCGACGGCTATAAAAAGTGCACTAATCAGACTAATTCCATTCATATCTTTCTAAATCGATCATTAAATGATCATATCAATCAATTCGATTTAAAAGTGATTTAGTTTGTGAAGTAGTAGAAGTTGAAGAAGTTGTAATATTACTGAGAAAATATTGCATTGCAAACATTTGAAACCAGACATATTCCATTCATATCTTTCTAAATCGATCATTCGATCATAAAATGATCGCGTCAGTCAATTCGATTTCAAAGTGATTTACATAGAGATTTAAATAGACAAAAAAAAAGATCAAGAAAGTAAAATTACTGAGCTGATCATTGGTCAATTCGTTGCATTATGTGGCATGCAGCTTGTGGCATGTGGCATGTGGCAGACTCTGTGGACCGGTAGACTTTCAAACATTAGACACTACTTAGTCGGAGGTAGTCTGTAGTTTTGCCCAGTTTCATACACTTCCTCTTGTAGTGCATTTTTTTGTTTAATTACAATAGCAACAACAACAAGATGCAGCATTGCATTAACTAAAATCAAACATGCAACACGGACAACACAGACGGCTAGACGGACAGTTGGACAGATGGATGGATGGATAGATGGATGGATGGATGGATAAGTGACGGAGTTGGGCACCAAAAAAAAAGAGCAACCAAAAAGTTGCGCCATTTTTTTCAATTATGAAATTGTTTTGTTGTTTTATTATTATTGTTGCACTTGTTGCTCTTGTTGTTGTTGTTGTTGTAATTGTTGTTGCTCTTGTTGTTGTTGTTGTTGTAATTGTTTCTGCTGCTTCTATTGAGTTTGAGGTGGTTTCTTATGTATGTATGTGTATGTTTATGTGCAGAGTGCGCCCATGTGCAGTGATTGTGGATTATATAAAGCGAAACGAGCGTAAATCATAAAATATAAATCAATACGATGAATGATCGACACACAGATACCCTGTAGACTGGATGATTTGCTGTCTGTTAGCGCTGGAAAGTAATTGAAAGTGAGTATCTATAGATAAGTACCTTTAGATATGTATCTACGATGAGGAATTTCTAGAATGGATTTTAAGAAAAGTATCTATAGCAAAGTATCTATAACAAAGTATATTTAGAGAGTATTTGTAACTTTACTAATTTAAGACAAATTGCATTACAATTAGTACTCTCTAAAAAGTATCTATAGTGAAGTAGTGATGAAGTCTTTAGATACCAAACAAATTAAAATAAACAAATGTCAACAAATAAGTTTTCAACTTAACAAAGTTAATATTAAATTTCAACAATACAAAATTCTTACTTTTTAATGTCAACTAAAGGTTGTTTAAGTATAGATCACTTATAAAAAATTTAAAAAAATAATAGAGCATTGTTTAAACTTAACAAAATTAAAAACATAATATTTGTACAACATAAAATAATAAATTTAACACATTTTGAATCTTTCTATTATCAACTTAAACAATTTAATTTAAATTTATTTTTTTTTTATTTAATTTCAGCTAAAATATTTGTAAGAATTAAGCATAAATTTAAAATCGAATATGTTTTGAAATTGTTGAAGTTAACAATTTAATATATATATATTAAAGATTTATAATAAAACTATTTTGTATTTATTTAATGTCAGTTAAAAACATTCAGCTCAAGCATTTTTTCTTAACATTTAAAATAAAGATTAAATAAATACGATTTAAGTTGAACGAATTAAACATTTATTAATTTAAATAATGTACAATTTAAAACTGAAAAATAAAAGTTAAAATAGTTATGAAGAATGTTATAAATTAATAAATATATAAATAAATAAAAATATGAAAAAAGGTTATTAAATAAATAAATACATAAATAAATAAATAAATACGTAAATAAATAAATAAATTAATTAATTACTAAAATAAAAGTTAAAATAGTTATGAAGTCGAGGGGAATTCAAAGAAATTTAATAAATATAAATTAACTGCAGAATCTTCAGCAAAGTATTTAAGATATTTAAATCATTTATATTATTTGGAGAATAAACTGAAGAAAGTATCTATAAAAATATATATAAATACACAGCTGACACTATTTGTAGTCACTATTATGAGCAGTTAAATATATTTAAATTAAATAAGTCATATTAATGAAAGCAGAATCAGAAGAATAGTATCGTATATCTATAGAGATATCTATAGACTAGTAAATATGGAAAAGTGTAGATAGATAATATACCTAATATACATTATAATTAAGTCAATATTTTGTGATATTAAGTATCTGTAGATAAGTGTCTTTAAAGAGGCATCTATGGACTAGTAGTATATAGCAGAAAAGTAGAACTTGTTGTAGAGAAGTCACTTATTATCTGCACTAGATAAAACCACTCGATGTATCTGTATCTCTAGCCGTATTGAATATTGAAAGTATACCAGCTGCTGTCTATAACAGCACTTCATGTTTTCTTTAAGCCACATTCTTAGCGCATTTTGGCAATTAGAGGGTATAACAAGTGCCAAAAGCTGCGCTGCGCTGCGCTATTGTTTTTGTATCTTGCAGATACAAAAATTGCATCGCAGCGGAGCGCGTGCCGGCGCCGTGCGCGCCAAACGGCAGTTAAATCAAAAAAAAGAAAATCAAAATGAAAATGAAAATTGTTAGCTCATCACCATCGCCAGCGTCTGGCAGCGGCGGCTGTGAAGAGGCGGCAACAATGTGGCCCAAATGGAGGTGGGCGGGGGCGGATGGGGCGGAGCAGAGTAACTGCCTGTTGTTTTTATTAATTACACGGCAAATGGCAGCAGCAGCTGCTGCAGAGTGTAGAAGGGGAAGGCAGCGGGAGCGGGAGTAGGTGGGGGAGGGAGGCAGCTTCGTTTGGTTGCGCATGCGCCACAAATTTGTTGCATTTACGCGAGATTTTTATTATGATTTCATTTTCATTTTCATTTTTGATTTTTTCATTTTTTTTGTTGCTTTTCGTACTTCTCCCTCTCAACAGGAAAATTGTGTGGCAAATGATTGTTGCATTGTTGCTCGCTTACGAGTGTGATCACTGTGATTACGATGATCACTGCTAAACAGTTGATCTGATGAAACATTGAACAGAACTGCTCTGAAATGGCAAATTGGGGAAGTGTACAAAGTGTACAGGGTAATATTTCTATATATTTATTTAACATCTAGAAGAATAAATTTAAAAAAAAAAATATTATGAAAATTATGACTCTAATAAACTACTATATACATTTTTAGACCCTTTACTTTAAAAAAGTAAATAGAGTCCATAATGTTTGTCAAAATGTGCGTAACAGGTCGAAGAAAGTCAGGCAGACCCCTTCAAGTATATATATTCTTGATCAGCATTAACAGCCGAGTCGATATAGCCATGTCCGTCTGTCCGTCCGTCCGTGCGTCCGTCCGTCCGTCCGTATGTCCGTCTGTCCGTCCGTCCGTCTGTCCGTCCGTCTGTCCGTCCGTCTGTCCGTCCATCTGTCCGTCCGTCTGTCCGTCCGTCTGTCCGTCCGTCCGTCTGTCCGTCTGTCTGTCCGTCTGTCCGTCCGTCTGTATGAGCGCCTAGATATCAGAGACTATAAGAGTTAGAGTCACAAAATTTGGTATGTATGTTCGTCTATGGGCTAAGCAGATCAAGCCCATAGATCTTAAAATTTTGACACGCCCCCTTCCGCCTTCGTAAATTAAAAACAAAATTTTGGAAATCCCATACAACAAAAGCTGAATTTTGGCACACAGGACAAGCATCAGGATCCCAATGTATCCTGAAAATTTCATCGCGATCGGATGATAAACTCGGAAGTTATTCAAAACTCAATATTACTCAGTGTCGGGTCAAAGGAAGAAGAAGAGCGTTATGGGGAACTATTAGTGTTATTCTTATTTCCATTTTGAAGAATAAGTAAAGGGTCTGTCATAGTCGATATCGACTGTAGCCTTTCCGACTGGCTAAATATAAAAAACTGAAATGATAACATAAGTTAAAAAATATTAAGTTGATCTAACATTTGCTGCAGCTATTGCGGAAAGTACACACAACACAATCAAATTATGATCTGTCTAATCATTTCTTATCAATCTACAACAATCAGAAGTAAAGCTTTAATTTTCTTTAATCATATATCGACTGCTTTTAGAAATCGTTGAATAGATCAATAAATATTGATAGAAACTGTGATCATTGCTCTATTACTCTACTACTCTACCTACAAACAGAATCATTTCATGGAATTCTGTTAAAATGTATCAACATTTTAAAAGAAAGACGTCTAACAATTAAGTGAATTATTATTTAACTATTGAAATTTGCCAGAACATAAAGAAAGAAAGTGCAAGACACTACGGATTCATATACAAAATAATTAAATATTTCTTTAAAAGTTTAATATTGTTTAGCACTCAACTAAAACCAAACTAAGTACATAATTTAATTCAAACAATAAATTTAAATTAAGGCGATATCAAAATGCATTGTTATGCAGTTTCCTTCGATAAAAAAATGTGCTGGGAATATCATAAGTAATTTATAAAAACTACAATTGATCGCATATCTGTTAGCTCAATTAGTTCTAAATAAATATACTAGATATTCAAATATACTAAATTATATTAAATCAAAGATAAATGTAAATGTAAATCTAAAGATATATTAGATTTTTTATATATATCACAAACTATTGATCCATTCTTACATTTCAATTATTAAAGAACTAATTATTAGATTTGATGTTTATTTAAGCAACATTTATTAGTACAAATGTGACATGTGATCATTCTACTTTTAGATAACCAAACTCTGCAGATACAAATTGCAATGATTTCATTTTCAATCACATAATTAGTTCAGTCAAACCATATAGTATTAAATATTGACTGGAAGATAAATATGATAAACTAATCTTAGTCCGCCACAAAGTTGGGAGCTTGCGATCTGCTGTTTTGACCTTCAATTTCAATGGCATTCGACTTGGCCAAAGATTTTATCTGTGTTCCCCAGCATGGACACAAGTTCAAGTGCCTGGCAAATGGAAAACACAGACAGACAGACAGACAGACAGTAAGACAAAGGGACTGACATGCAAGACATAATTAAGTTTCTTTGTGATTTTGTCAAAATAAAACTAAAAAAATATACAAAATTTGTTGGGCTGCTTGTTGTATGTGTTGTTGTTGTTTGAGTAATGACCAACGAGACGAGCTACAGCTACCAGATACCAGATACCAGAGCTACAAGCTACAAGCTACAAGCTGGACAAGTTGGAGAGGGCTAACGGAAACTGTTGACCGACCAAACCGACCGCCCAGTTGAGTAGTTGACAATTGGTAGTTGGCAATTGGGACACTGCGAGAAAATACTAAATGAATACCCAAAGAAATAAATATATGTTTATTGCTAACACATTTATGTTTAGAGCTCGATTTTAGCAAGCTTATAACAAGATTAACATTTAAGCAACAGGTAATCTTAATACAAGTGTAATTATATTGATTACATATCAATAATTATGTGTAATCATATTTTCAGTAATCTTATGATGAACTACAATTTGAGTTGCTGTCACTATTGACTATTGACTTTTAGTTTTAAGCTTTTAATAGATTAAGATTTAAGTTTATAGATATTATTTTTGTTAGGAAAAAAACGGAGTTTTTTCTTCAAGTGCAGCTGAAAACAGTTGTAAACAGTTGGTCAGTTTCTCAGTTGCGGGGCAGCTCGGCTAGCTTTCATCTAAAATGTGTGAGGTGTGTGTTTGGGTGTGTGTAGAGTGTGTAGAGTGTGTGTATAGTGTGTGTATCTTTTATGGCTATAAAACATGTGGAGTTTTGTGAAGTTTTGTGAAGTTTTGTCGCTTCATTTGTTAGTCTGGGGCGCAGTTAAAAAAACCCAACGACACGGGTCAAAAGGTGCTGAGAAAGAACCAGAAAGACGAAAAGTCCCCACAAATGATGAAAATGATGCTGAAATTGTGCTAACCCCAACACAAAAAACTTGTTTCAGTTACTTTACATTTTGGGAGCTGACTAGGCGTTACGTTTGTTTGTTTGTTAATGTTGTTTCACAGTTTCCAAATGAGTTTCTTCTAAAAGCCGCTTTCAAAACCGTTTTTATTACGGGGCGCTGCAAGAACCTCGGACTAATTAGGCGACAGCTGAAACTGAAGCTGAGACTGATGACCGAAGACCAAAGAACCGAAGACTGACCTGAAATGTAACCCAATTAATCGCACGGACAATCCCTATAAGACGTCACCCCAAACAAGGTGAATTTTGAACACGCAGCTCTAGATCTTCATCATCATCATCATCATCTTGATGGGATGCTGTTGGTTGCGATCTTTCGCTCTACTTTCGCCTCAGGCCTCAGACCCTTAAAAAACTAAAGAAAACCAAAAGGGTTGCGAACCCATAAATCAACAAAAGAAGCACGAAGCTAAACCAGTTTATCGACTTAAGGCAACCTTTCTCACTTCCAGGGGTGGTTGCTTAGCCTAAGTAATTTCCCCTTTTCCCCCTTATTGACCCTTCACTTATTTTCTCAGCCCTTCGTTTTCGTCAAGCGTCAAAGTGATCCTCAAAACTGACCAATGTCCAGTGTGGAAATGATGAACTTTTTAGCTAAAAAAAAAATTAATTGAATATGTTGTTGCTGCTGCTGCTGCTCTTAGATCTCTGATCTCTGAATCTTGAACCTACAATTTTTCATTAAAAATGTCCATCTCGTTTTAGAGGGGGGGTTGCATCCCTGACCTGACCTTAGCTCCGAGAAGGGTTGCAAATCGAAACAATTAAACATGGCTTTTTGGGTTAGAAAATGTCAGTTTTTCTTTGCTTTAAAATGATAGCCGGATAATTATGTCGCTGAGTAATCTGGACCAATTAGAAAGCTGACTACAGAAAATGGCGTACATTTATGTATTTGAGACACTGTGACACTGTTGGAATAGAACTTTAGTATATTTTAATTCTTCTTCTTTTGTGAAATGAATATGATATTTTATTCCTTTGTTTCCTGTATTAAAACTCTATACTTATTCTTTAATTTATTTTTTGTTATTTTCTCTTACTCTTTCTGTCTTTCTCTCATTCGCTGTCTCACTCCTTCTCCCTTTTCTTTTAAATTCTTTACTGTCCGTTAGATATTTTTTAATCTGAGGCAAACCTGTCCGTTGACTTGATCTAATTTTCATTCCTTTTTTTATTGGACACGTCCCGTTTTCGGACTATGCAAAACCGTTACTTCTTCACACAATGGCCCTGGGGAATTGCGCCTTGTGAGACAGTCGGACGGACAGTCGGACAGACAGACAGACAGAGGGAACTGTGTGCATTTCGCTCAGTCACTGACCTCATTTCAATCGACTTCAGTCTTAGATTTGACCCTTGCTGAGTTCCTTTAAATTCTCAAAAATGAAGCAGACAGAAGGAACAAAATGGAATGGAATGAAATGAAGGAAATAGAAGATGGAAGAGGAAGCAGTTGCAACTTTTAAGTATTTAGATTGAATGGAGCGTACTTAATATCTGAAATGTGTGGGACGGGTTGACATAGTAGGTTTAATAAACTTAATACCAGTAAAATAATTACCAATCTCCCGATCAGTCTATACTCTAAAGATATGAGAATAAATTTTGAAGGAGATCATGTTGTACACAATCTATAAATATATGAATCTACAGTAATAATATACCTATAGACTGTCCTGTACATTTATACATACATATACAACTCATATACGAAAACGAAAAATTACATATGTTAGTATTAAGGAAAACAAGCCGAACACTCGGAACCCCGACCGTAATATACCCTGTACAGAAGTACAGGACTTCTCTGGTAATTCGCTATTTTCTAATTGTGGGAAGGGAAGGGGGTGTGGCAGCGTGATGAAATCTGAAATCTGGACACATCGACACTAAGGCAATCATCATGTGTGCCAAATCTCAAGTCTCTAGTCTCTGCAAAATTGCATATGTTATGAGTTATTCTTTGATTTGTGGGCGAAGGGGCGTGGCATCCAAAATTAAAGAACAACTTGATCTGCCGGCAAATATTACCAGTGCTGGGAGAACAAATTCAAGCTTCTAGCTCTTACCATCTCTGATATCCGTTCATTCATACGGACGGACAGACGGACAGACAGACAGACAGACCGACGGATCAGGAATAAATATACTTTATGGCGTCTGCCGTATTTCCTTAGACCTGTAACACATATATCATTTTGACAAACTTAAATAAATAATACATAATAAAGATTTTAAAAATGTAGAAATTAAAAAGAAATTTTATCTTGAATAATTTCTGAGTTCAAAATCCGATCGTAATGAAATTTGTAGCACATATTGAGAGTAGGATACTTACCATGTGTGCCAAATCTCAAGTCTCTAGCTATAAAACTGCTCTTGTTATCAGCATTATCGAGTTATGGGCGAAGGGGGCATGGCATAGCGATGAAATTTTCAGGACACATTAAGTCCAAGCTTTTTATCATGTGTGCCAAATCTCAAGTCTCTAGCTTTAACATTGCTTATGTTATGGTGATTTTTCTTATTTAAAAACCAACGGGACTTGATATCGAAAATTGAAAATAAACTTGATCTGTGTATGGTTTTCAGGAACCTACATTCCAAATTTAAAGTCTCTGGCTCTTATAGTTGCTGAGATCCACGCGTTCATACAGACGGACGGACGGACAGACGGACAGATGGACAGACAGGTGTCAATCGACTCGGCTATTGATACTGATTAAGAATATATACACTTTATAGGGTCGGGGATGCTTCCTTCTGCCTGTTACATACATTCACACATATTCATTATACCCTTTTTTGACCATTTTTAATCGGATAGTTTTGAAAACCAAACGAATATTGAGCTAAAAATATTGTTTACTGTTAAAGAAGGCATATTTAGGAGAAAAATAAAATAAAAATACATACAATACAATTGAACAAACAAACAAAACATTATCTCTTATTTTACGAAGTTTTCGTTATCAACGCAATTTTAAATTTAAAATGAATATTTTTGTCACAAAACAAAAAAAAAACATACAAATAAAAAACTATCAGTGTAATCTTCAGTAATTACTTAAGATAATTACATACAAAATACGAGTAGTAGTGAACTAAGTCGCTAATACTCTTTTTTTTAATAATTGTTATTTAAAGTTTAAGTTACATTATTAAAATTTCGGTTTTGTGATAAATTTTTTACAGACGCATTTTTTTTTTTTTAAGCAATTCAAAATGTATGCAAAAAAAATCGCCTTCATTTGAAGATATTGGAATTTGCATTCATCTAAATTCTTTTCTTTACTAACCATAAATTATGCCCACTAATCTTGAGTATTTCAAAATAGTATAAATTTTGAAAAGTTTATTAATTTGTCAACTATATTTATGTTTATATCAGTAGATAATTACACACAAGTCCATCTAAATTTAAAGCTGCTGAGAATATTTGCCAAGGACAGCAAAAGTATCTCAAAAAAATAGTTACTTTAAATACTAGTTAAGGGCATTTACTTTAAAGTTAAGAATAAGAGCTTAAGTTAAAGAAAAAAGATAGAATCTTCTTCTATATTACTATCACAATTTTAAGTGTTTTTTTTGACTTGCATTTACAAATAAGCAAACATCTGTCAAATGCAACATAATATTTGAAAGCGTTTAAATTTCAATTAAAATAAAATAATGATGATTTTTTATTGGTATTTGTCAAATTAAAATATATGAGAATTGTTTCTTTTTTTTTGTAAATTTAAAACGCGACATATTTTGCCATTGTGGTTAAGTGAATAATGAATAACTCAATGTACTTTCTCTTCTATATAATATGAATTATCAAAGAAATTAATAACTATAGATAAAAGTGTTTTTCGTTGCCTTTCGTTTACTTCATGTTGCATGCAACAAACTACTCTCATTTCTTTGGCCTTTGGCTAATGAAGTGGAATTAAGGCGATAAACCAAAGATAAAACGTGGGCATAGGTTCAAACTCTCATTAACCCAAAGAAAGGTTGCTGGCTGGCTGACCGGATCAATCCATAAATTATCATTTTAACGGACACACACACACACACACACACACACACACACACACACACACACACACACACACACACACACACACACATATATATATATATAAGCGAGAAATTACGCAGTCATAAAACAAATTTGAATCAACTGCAGGAATCGAGGATCAAATTGTAATACGCATGTCCCTCCTGGCTAAAGGTCTCAGAACTGGACCTCGCTGCATGAATTATGAGTTCAGGTCTTTAAGGGGTGCAGGGTGCAGGGTGCAAGGGGCAAGGCGGGCCAGGCGGGCCAGGCGGGCAAGACGTTTGGTCAAGCGTGTAATGCCAAAGGATGTGAGAATGCGTCCAAAGACTCTCTCTAGGGCAATTTCACAGCAGCAAATCAAGGATCATTTGACCAACCCAACTAATATTCAAATGAGGTCGACCGGATCAGTTCCGGGCCAGGACCAGTGCCACGGCCAGGGGCAGGGGCAGGGCCAGGGGTCCGTAAATTAATAGAGCCAACTGACCAGCAGCCGCCGCGAAATGCAACTGGGACCAAAAGAGGCCAAAAGGGTGAAACAAGCGCAGCTCATTACAATGGGAGCAAAAACAAAATAAGAATAAGAAAATTGCATTGAGCAGCAACCCCTTTTAAAAGTAGTTCACAAACTGGACAGTGGTCAAGCGACCCTCCTTCGGCTACTTAGTGCAAAAGAGAGAGAGAGATAGACAGAGAGAGAGAGACAGAGCCTTATTCTCATTTGCATTTGGCGCCTTCTCAGCTATTTATTTATTTATTTATTTTTGCCCCGCGATGGGAACTATCCGTTGGTCAGAGAACCTTTTCTTTTCTATTCAATTCTCTCCATCGCTGTCTTTTGTTTTCTTATGTCATGTCGGACAGCACGCTGGAGAGGACACTGGACACTGGACACTGGACACAGGACACTCTACACTACTGGTCACTTCTATACTAGACAACAACAACTCGACCCGAGACTGAACAAAGCTTTCTCTGGTCTGGGAACTCGTTTGACTGTCCCAAAGTAAGACATACACACATATTTCGCGGCAATCAACAGTCACAGCTGTAGTCCTAGTTCCAGTTCCAGTTCTATCTCCCTGTCCTGTCCTCCCTTTCATTTGCTACACTAATTATATGCTTTGATTTGGCTTTGGCGCCAAAACTACAAATGAATTCATTTCATTTTGAATCTAGATCTTAATGAATTTAATATGGTTGCCATCTAGCTAACTGTCAGACAGCCTCCAGTTAGTTTAGCTTTAAAGGATTTCAAAATGTATACATAATAAAAACTTAAACAGTAAATAATTAATAATAAATGATAATTAAATAATATTGAATTTATTTGTAATTATAATAGTTAATAAATCAAATAAATACAATTTATTCATAGTAATTAATTAATAGAGCAACATTCTGACTTCTGGCTTTAATTTATGAGTATTCAAATACTTGCAACGCTAGAAAGAAATTAATAAATAAATAATAGAAATATTAATACATTTAACTATATATTTAAACAGTTCATTTATATCAAATCAATTTTATTAACACAGTTTATAAGTGTATAATGATTTTCAGCATTTATGTAAAATATAATTCAACTTACAACTTTACTATTAAACAAATTGCCAATTATTTAGCTAATAATTAAATAATAGAGTCGATTAAAGATCGTTAAGGTCTTGAAACTCTTACAGAAATATTTAAAAAGAAATAGCTACTTAGAAAGTTATTTATAAAAAATAAACAAGAGCAATATTAATATATTTAACAATATATATACAAACAGATCATATATAAAACCAGTCGGAAAGGCTACAGTCCAAATCGACTATGAGAGACCCTTTACTTATTCTTCAAAATGGAAATAAAAGTAACACTAACAGTTCCTATAAAGCGTTTTAACGTCAATATGCTCTTCTTCTTACTTTGGCCCGACACTGAGTAATATTGAGTTTTAAATAACTTCCGAGTTTATTAACCGATCATGATGAAATTCAGGATACGTTGGGACCCTGATACTCGTCCTGTGTGCCTAAATTCAAGGCAACTATATTTGTGTTACATATTTTGTATGAAACCATCATTATAACTGACAAAAGAAATGATGCAGTTCGATTTCTAGAACCCCAAATATTAAGAATCCCTTGAGTCCGCTCATGTCTATTTTTTCGAGTTGCACAGTATTATTTAAATAATTTAATATTTAAAATATATAACAATATTTCGTTACAAGAACACAGTTTCTTACATATACCATAAAATTAAAGCTTAATGCTAAATTGCATTTTTAAATAATAATTTAAATAGTGTTGTTGGTAATGCAAATGAAAAAATTCCAGCATCTTTATCTTTATCTCAAAACGCTGCATAGATTTTCGCTATTGAGTCAGCATTTTGCAGATCCTTCTGTTGTCACTGTCTGCATTCTTTGGCCAGGCTTGTTGATCGTGACTGATTTTAAATTGAAAGAAAATCGCTTATATCAGATATCACATCATGCATTTGATCATTTGTGCTTAATATGTTATATATGTGACTGATATGGACATAACAGGCGATATCAGAAGGTATCGGTCTGTGGTGGAAGGTGGAAGGTGGAAGGTGGAAGGTGAATAGACATGCAGCTATCGACATACAAGAGTCAATAACAGTCGTACAAGAGTTGGGAACAGTCGTGCCAGAGTTGAGAACAGTCGTAAGAGTTGAGGACAGTAGTACAAAAGTCGCAGCAGCAGCCGCTCGGATCGTCGTCAGAGTTCAGTGGCCAGATTCGATTCCTAATTTAAAACCATCAGTCGTCGTTGTATCTAATTATTAAGCATATTACATATTTTATTCATTATTAATAATAAACTGAGGTTATTCTTATTATTATATTTTTATTATTATTATTATATTATTATTATTATATTATTATCATATATTATTTAATGGCGAGTCGAAGTTTCAGTCGCCCGAAGAGGAGCTGCTGCTTGAGCTGGTGGAAGTATTGTCAGCTCAATCCTCACGGTCCGAGGAGTCAGGACCACCAGTTGAGTTTGATCTATACATAAATATAGTTGGTATTTCTTTGCTTTTTCTTTATTCTTTAAATACAAACTCACAGGCAGCTTCGACTGGTTGTGACATGGGCACAGCCTCAGGGGTACACAGAATTCTCTTCACCGCGTCATAATGTTGCCACTTCGTGGGGCCACCACCTAACTCCATTTTTTTAGCTTCATCCCTGGTGTTAAACATTAAAACAGTTTCCTATTAAATATATTAAATATGTACACCAATTCTTACTTGTATTTTCTGGTCCAGGCATTAATTTTGGCGCGAACTTTCTTAATATCTATGTTTACCCCGGCAGCTATTAGTTGGTCTGTAATCTGTTCATATTTAGATTTACATCTACTTGACATAAGGTCCTTAACATTAGTCTGCCAAACGCTTAGCAGAAGTGCCTCTTGCGATTGAGACCATCTGAATCGCTTATCCTTTGGCTTGCTCATTTCCATTTCCATTTCCATATCCATTTCCATTTCCATTTCCATTTTCAAATTCAATTTTATTTTTTAATTCCACTTACAAATATTTTATATTATAGCCTGTCATTTTTTTTACTTCGACGATTGCTTTGATTTGATTCTTCATCGATAAGTCATATAACTTTGTATAACAAAACAACTGAAAGCACTCTGCTCGAAAGCAAGTTCGCAAACATGCTTGGCTCGTTTCAATTGTTCGTTGTCCACAGCTCAATTTTTAGCCAGTAACTAGCCGGAAAGGCTACAGTCGACCAGTAAACCCGACTGTGCGAGATCTTGTGTACTAATTCTGACCAAACACTCCACAAGCTTTGTACGTTGTCAACGTGGCAACAATCGTCAATCGTTTTTTCGTCCAATGCGATCAAAAAAGTAATACATGTATCCAATAGAGAATTCTACAAAGATTAAGAATCCAAAAGGAAAGAGGTAAACTTAAATCAGATAAAAATTGTGGGCGGTACAGCCTCTCAAAGTTGACCCATTATCAGGGTCGTGCACAAATGTCCAAATTTTTACCGAAAGTACCAAATTTTGAAACTGAATTGTAGACAAATTATGCAACTGATGTTAATTTTGGTGTCATCTGAAAAGTATGTTAATTTCTAGTAAAAAAAACCAGTCGGAAAGGCTACAGTCGAAGTCGACTATGAGAGACCCTTTACTTATTCTTCTAAATGGAAATAAGAGTAACACTAATAGATCCCCATAACGCGTTGTTACGTCAATATGCTCTTCTTCTTCCTTTGGCCCGACACTGAGTAATATTGTGCTTTGAATAACTTCCGAGTTTATTAACCGATCGTGATGAACCACCATACTAAATTTGGTGACTCTAGCTCTTATAGTCTCTGAGATCTAGGCGCTAATACAGACAGACGGACAGACGGACGGACGGACATGGCTATATCGACTCGGCTGGTGATACTGATCAAGAATATATATACTTTATGGGGTCTGCCGAACTTCCTTCGACCTATTACGCACATTTTGACAAATTTAATAGACCCTTTTTACTTTATTTAAAATAAAGGGTCTAAAAATTGCTACTTTATTATTTTGATCTTAAGCGAAGTCTTGTCAATTATTCGGAAATAGCTTCCGATTGTTTAATAAAATAATATTTTAATATAGATCCTTTAGCTTAACTTCCTTGGTTTATCCCAAAAGGTTTTTCTGTCCTAGGCCACAACAATTTCAACAATTTATAAAGCAACTATTCTTTAACTTTATATGTTGAAATTTGCATAAACATATGATGAATATATTTTTTGGATATTCATAAATTTCCCAATCACTCATATGTATTATTTTTGCCATGGAATAAAAGTTTTATGCTTCTCTGTAAAATAAATTTATATATATTTTTTTTGTTATTGCTATAAATTCAGTGAAGATAAGATTAATATGTCATCGTTATTTTCCTAAGTTTCTCCGCGCTTGGGAGTGAATTTTTTGAAAGAAAAATTCTTTAACTTTTCATATCTATATATGTATATAAAAATCTTTGTCCTGATTCACTGAAACATCACTTTGTAGACCAAACGGATTAAGATATTGAGCTGACATTTTCACACAACATAGCTGAGTTATAATTATCGTGCAACAACTGGAACTGGAAGGGGTTAAAGGTCAAAGGTCAAAATAGCTTAGTATGAAAAAATTGTTTGTTTTTTGAGCTATCTCAACCAAAACCCACAGATTATTATTTATTTTTATTGTTAGTTATTCTTTCTCATTGTTACATTCTGGTCAAGATCGGATGACTATATCATATAGCTGCCATAGGGACAGTGGCTCTTGATGGTATAGGCAAAAACAGAGTGGGAGGGGGTGCGATTCATTGTTGTCGCTCTAGCTGCTATACTCAACTCAATCAAAAGCAGCGGGGGAGAGGGTGCAGTGTCTGCAAATCATTTAGCAAGGGCGGAACAATATCTCTTTCTTTCTCACTCTCTCACTTACTCACGCTTTTGTTATTCTTCCCAATTAAGGATTTAGAAAGAAAAGAAAACACAGCCTTTTGGCCACGGAGCCAAATCTATAGCGATTTTAACTGACTGAGTCCAAGACAGTACAGTAACGCTTCGATCGTCATGCCCATGGCGATAGCTGTGAAAACTGTTCCCCACTTGCACTCCACATTTCTTCCCTTAGATTTCAGCGAGCGAAGCGATCAGGGGGCGAAGCCCCCTAGTATAGTACAAATGTAATATAACTTGCAGTATATGGGCATTTCCATGAGGTCGCACGGGACAATCGTACACATTGTAAGTGGTAAAAAGGTCAAAGTAAGACGGATTTTCAAAATTATTTTTCCAATTAAAAGTAGTTATTGATTAGCCCTATAATTGGTGTTAAGGTCGATTTTGAGGAAATATTCGTATTGTAGATTTTTACAAAAAATCAAGAATCAATAGAAGTGGTTTTTGTGGCGATCAATTTAATCTCAGATTTCAGCGAGAGTTTGGGCAATATATTCACGCAAATTTCTGATAAATGTCATGCATTGATGTCTCTTTAAAATGGTTATAGTTTTGCTCAAATATGATTTCTAGTTTTTTTTTTAAATTAAATAAAGATATCGTAACTAGCAATCGCATACTTTCTTATACATTATTTTTTGACTCTTTGTACCTTTCCAAAGATTTGGAGTACCATAAGACAATGCATAATAACTTATTCTGAGAATTTGTATCAAAACAAAATGTACACTAGAAATGCCCAAATGAGAAAAGTTGCACTCAATATCTCGAAATAGGTTATGAATAGAGACTAAACTTTGTTACATTAGTTAAATTTCATTGTTTTCCTATTAAAATATCGACTATACACCCTATTTTTATACCCTGTGCCCATTGAAAATGGTCAAAAGTGGTATAATGAATTTGTGTGAATGTATGTAACAGGCAGAAGGAAGCATCTCCGACCATATAAAGTATATATATTCTTGATCAGTATCAATACCCGAGTCGATTGACACCTGTCCGTCTGTCTGTCCGTCTGTCCGTCTGTCCGTCCGTCCGTCCGTCCGTCCGTCCGTCCGTCCGTCCGTCCGTCCGTCTGTATGAACGCGTGGATCTCAGCAACTATAAGAGCTAGAGACTTCAAATTTGGAATGTAGGTTCCTGAATACCATACGCAGATCAAGTTTATTTTCATTTTTCGATATCTCACCCCCCGCCCACGCAAATAGAAGAAGACCTCAAATTCCAAGATAATTCAGCCTAACATGACTGATAGTTGAAGTATAACTGATGCTGAGCAATTTGCTGCAAGTTTCATCGCGATCGACCCATAAATAAGGGAGATATTAAGGAATTTGTTTTAATTCCATTTTTTGGCCAAAGCGAGAGAGCATATAAAAATTCCATTTGCGCAAACGAGAAAGCATATGATAATAGGATGTTTTGCACTGTCGGCCGCTGTATGGCGACTTAAATTGTGTCACGTGGCGCCATCCATTAGCCACTCACAGAACTATAGATTGCAATGTAAATTAATATTAGCGATTGTTTACACGCATGTTTCTTAAGATCACACAGCTTAAATTAACAGAATAACCACGCTAAGCAATTTGCTGCAAGTTTCATAGCGATCGACCCACAAATAAAGGAGATATTAAGGAATTTCTTTTATTAACATTATTTCATAGTTGTTGTTTGCACTATCGCTCGCCTTGTCTTTCTTACGGGAATGTAAAATTAATATTAGTAACTCATGTTCGTTAAGACAACACAGCTTAAATTGACAGTAGAACAACGCTAAGAAATTTGATACAAGTTTCATAGCGATCGACTCATTAATAAAGGAGATATTAAGGAATTTCTATTTTTGCCATTTTTTCATAGTGGTTGGCAAGAGCGAGAGCACATATATGACAATCTTTTTTGCACTATCGCTCGCCTTGTCTTCCTCCCAGGAGTGTAAAATTAATATTTGCGACTCTTTACGCTCATCGTCGTTGAGATAACACAGCTTAAATTGACAGAATAACAGCGCTAAGCAGTTTTCTGCAAGTTTCATACCGATCCACCCACAAATAAAGGAGACATTAAGGAATTTCTTATATTGACATTATTTCAATTTAATTGGCCAGTTGTCCAACACTGTCCAACAACAGCTTGAGAGTTGTCCAGCACTGATAAGCTGAATAACTACAATTATTATATTAATTTATATTTGAGATTGCTTACACGTATGGTTGACAAATTCACGTTTCTATCAAAGTATTAAAATAATTAAATTTGTCTGCATTACAAAAACGCATATATATATAAACATTTCCTTAAATTTCAAAAATAAATGGTTTGGCGCGCAATGAGATAACTGCTGTGTGTGAGAAAGACAAACATGTGGGGCTGCCAGACATTAAAATACTTTTTCTAAAAAACTTTTATTTTAAGACCTGCACAGGGTATCCACCTGTCGCGCCCGCTCGACTGATCGGCTTGTTTATAATGAAACAAGTTGTTTTTAAACACTTTGAATGTTTTGGTCTCGGTGGACCTTTTGGTGGAAATGCCCATATGTAAATCCCACCTAATTCCCACAAAGATCTTTAAAAAATTAGGTAGAATCAAGAATATAAAGTAAAAAAAATATATAATACAACAAAATTATTATAAGTCTATAATTGACTTTTATCATAATGCTGATACCAACTTTTATGCCTCTATATTATCAAATAATATTTTATATAATATTCTGTAATAAATTTCTAGAAAAGACTTACACCAAGTACTGCATATAATCTATAGAATTTTCTATTTATCATCGTATTTTGTACTATAATATTTCTATAACAAACTTGTGTCATAATAATTATATCAACTCCTTTTTCAACTGCAGCTTCTCTTAGTTCTGGCTAATATTGAATGAATAATTGTATTAATTTAGGGAAAATTTTCAAACTTTCCACTAATGTTGATGATAAATCTAAGGACATTCATCAATTTGATGGGCTTTCGCCGCAGGATAATGAGCACGCTGAGATGGACGAGGATCAGCAAGGAGGAGGAGGAGGACGAGGAGGAGGTGGATGTTGATGATGATGATTTGACCTGAACTTTACACACATTTAATTACTTAATTTCACGCAGTTTATGTGCCGAAAGCCAAGCCCAAAAAAATACCCAAACCATCCCTAAGGATTACAACAACAAAAGTCAACAACAACAACAACAACCACAACAACAAATGAGGGAGCGTTGAACTGAAACAGAAACTGAAACTCGTCTGGGGCGGGATGTTAACTTGTGGGATGTGCAGCATTACAAAGCGACTGACGGAGAGGGGAGCGGGCAGCAGAGGAAGAGGATTGGTGAGGGTGTAGCACAGGGGGTATATGTAGTAATAAGGGAATAAGAGGTCAAGAGGGGGGTGTGTCATGAAGCGAGTGTTGACGCTTAATCGTGACTTTTAACGCTGCATTAAGGGGTAACGTTGAATGCTTGGCATTAGCGAGTCCAACATAGACAGACAAAGCGAGGGTGGGGGGGAGTGGAGGGGTGGCGGGTCAGGGGTGTCTGGGTGTGGCAGGCAGCACAAAAAAGCATCTGCAGTCAAAGCAACTGACTCTGAATGTAAAGCTAAATGAAATTTAGACAGAACGGTATAGAAAAGTGCTCTTTGGTAGTTCGAAGTTTTAATACCCTTTTCAACTTAATTTCTTGCTAAGAATAACATTTCTGAAGTCAAAGGGTATAAGTATAATATATATAATATACAATATATTAATATCTAGATATAAGTATCTACAATATAAGTATTTAAGTATTTCCAAAATATGTTCAAAATGTACATGAAATTAGTCGTTAATTCTTAATTGATACTTGAGTTCAAATAAAACTTAATCTAAGTGCTTTAAACTCTTTAACTGAGTATAAAAACAACTTGAAATCTATACAGATTTATCAAACTGAAGAGTCTAATAAAAATCGTTTAGACATAAAATGTAAATATTATTTTATTGTAAATTTTATTATTTAAATTGTAAATATTATGCGTATTGCGAAAATCCTTGGACTGTCACATAAAATTATGTTTTAAGGTTTTACAAACATGTATTCTAAGTAACTCTACATATAAAGAATTTTCGTACTCAGTTCTAGTAAATCTATAATAAGTTTATCGGCACTTGCTTAGTATTATTTATTATATTATTATTTTCAGTAAATCGTACTTATATCAAATATTAGATTAGAAACAAATGCAGATAATCAAAAGAAGTGCAAAGATTTTCACTTATCAGATGTGATAAACACAACGATCAATTAATTCCCAGATTTAAGAGGTTTAATATAATTAAATTACGATTATTGGAAAACGACAAAGTTTTTGAGTAAATAAAATTAAATTATCAACCGATCGTTTCTTTGATAGATTTTATTGTAGTATGTAAAAACAATATCAAATATACTACAATATAAGTACAGTAATCTTACTATGATGTCTAACTATGAGCAAAAGGTTATTTTTACTACAAATTAATATTTCACCAAATGTTTCTGTGATAGCTAGTATATGATATATGTAGTAATCTGATTTGAATTAAATTTGTTTATAGCCTGGCCCATTAAAAATGGTCAAAAAAGGCTATAATGAATTTGTGTGAATGTATGTAACAGGCAGATGGAAGCATCTCCGACCATATAAAATATATATATTCTTAATCAGTATCAATAGCCGAGTCGATTGACACCTGTCCGTCTGTCTGTCCGTCTGTCCGTTTGTCCGTCTGTCAGTCTGTCCGTCCGTCCGTCTGTATGAACGCGTGGATCTCAGCAACTGTAGGAGCTAGAGACTTCAAATTTGGAATGTAGGTTCCTGAAAACCATACGCATATCAAGTTTATTTTCAATTTTCGATATCAAGTCCCGTTGGTTTTAAAATAAGAAAAATCACCATAACATAAGCAATGTTAAAGCTAGAGACTTGAGATTTGGCACACATGATAAAAAGCTTGGGCTTAACGAGTCCTGAAAATTTCATCGCGATGCCATGCCCCCTTCGCCCATTACTCGATAATGCTGATAACAAGAACAGTTTTATAGCTAGAGACTTGAGATTTGGCACACATGGTAAGTATCCTACTCTCAATGTGTGCTATAAGTTTCAGTACGATCGGATATTGAACTCAGAAGGTATTCAAGAAACAAACTTATGCAGTGTTGCCAGACTATCGCAATCTACATACCTACTCTCAATGCAAGCAAAATCGACTTCAAGCGATATATTTAAGTCCCATTATAATGAAAATACTTTTCTTTGAAGACCTGCACAGGGTATCCTACTGTCGCGCCCGCTCAACTGATCGGCTTGTTAATACATAATATGTGAGTTTGTTTTCAAATATTTGAAGAAACAACAAAGTTGTGCTTATTATAAGTTGATTATCGACCGATCGTTCCTATGATCCAAATCTAACTCTATCGGATAACAGTATGTATATGTATACAGTAAAATATACATAAATTTTTTTTAACCTTCTTTAAGGCGTTACACACTTCGTGACAAAATTATAATGCCATCTGCAAGGGTATAATAAAAAGAATAAAAAGAAACATATTGCAACCTGGACACACAGTCTGCCTTAGATATTCCCCTTCAGCGACAGTCTCTATCTGTCTGATTGTCTCTCACTATATCTCTCTGTTCTGTCTGCCTCTACCCCCCCCCCCTTCCCCCTTCTTTATCTATCTAGTTGTCCATTAAATCCCCGTGGATCTGACATTTAAATGCAGACTTCTCATCTAGTAATTGCATTTGGCACGGCAGAAAAAACCAACGTAGTAATCTATGCGTATTCTGGTCTCAGTGCCAGACAGCGACTGGCATTTTGGGGCATGCAGTAGTTGCAACAACAACAACAACAACAACAACAACAACAACAACTACTACTACTACTAATAATACTACTACTAATACTACTACTACTACTACATTGGGGAAGTGGCATCTTCCGTTCAGCCGATAAACCCACAACTCGACCAGGAACTCCTTGCATCGGCTTCCTCTTCGCATTTTTGCCACTTTTTTTTACGCTACAAAGCATTCCCTTATATATATATATATATATGTATACTATAAACTATATAAATACACATACATATCTAAATCCATTTACATATATAATGAAAATGAAAACGAGATAAAAACGCAGAAATAAAAAATGGAAACAGTAAAAAAATGTAATACAAAAATCACATACATAAAATGCAAACGGGGTGGGCAATTATCACGTGCAAGCCATGAAACTGGAGCTTCAAATTGGAGAAGTTGTGAGAAGAGAAGTGAAGAGTAGTGAGCAGAAGCAGAAGAAGCAGTAGAAGAAGAAGACGAAGACGAAAAGTAAGAGGTACATAATCGTAATGCAGAGATTACCAAATCACATACCAATATCTCAAGGTGTCTGCTGAGGTAATTGAAATGAAAATGATCGAACGGAAATATCAATAGTACATACATATATATTCATAGATTCATATGATGTTTTTTTTTTTGGAATAATAAAGTAAATAATAAATAAATAAATACATACATAAGGAAATAAATAAATATAGGATAAGGAATCAACGATAAGTCTCTTTTAAATCAAAATATAAGTGTCGAAAAAGAAAAAATATATTTTCTCTTGAATTGAAAGCGACTTTAGAGCTTAACATACTAACAGATCGGTAGAATGAACTATATATATTGATATAGAAATAGGTTAAGGTATAGCTATGGATATGTAGTAGATATAAATCAATCACAACTATAGATACAGCTATCTCAGATCCTTACTCTTAAGTATATAATAGCTTCATAGATTGGAATCCTCTATCTCTCAATTTCTTTGCTTCTATCTTCTGTCCTTTAGTTTTATCCCACTAAAAAGGATATTTGCTTCGATTAGGAGCTAACAACATATACTATTTACTTGATAGATCTTGTTTTGGCACCAGCTGGACAATGTCTCAGTTTATCAATTAGACAGAGGAGTCAACGGATATTATCCGCTCTAGCCACTCAACAGTCTGGGCCGCCGGCTGTTGGCCATGGCCCAAAGTGTCCCCATTGCGGGCCGAATGCAGTCGAAGACATGTGCATGACTTCTTAATCTAATTTAGCGGCAGTTCGGGGCTCGTTTTAATAGGAAGAATAAAAAAATATAAAGTCCGTTGTAATAAAGGGAAACGTAAAAAGCGGGAAACGTAAGAAAATGAGGGAAAACCTGCAGGACAGGATAGTCTGCATGTGTGTGTGTGTGTGTGTGTGTGTGGAGTGTAGCGAGCAATTAAAGAAAACAATGTCAAGAACGACAGAAAGATGATGATGATGATGATGATGAAGTCAAGGAACGGGTAGGAGCACAGTCGACCGCAGCGCCGGAAGTGCAGGTTATGCGACAGAGAGGGGGGGAAGGAGAAAAACACAGAGAGAGGGAGTTTCAAAACTCCTACACTTAGAGAAAACAAGCATCCAGTTTTAAAATTTACCATTATATGGGATTTTAAGTTTTTTTTTAATAACTTCCGAGATTATTATCCGATCGCAATGAAATTTTCAGGATACGTTGAGACTCTGATATTCGTCGTGTGTGTTAAAATTCAGGACTCTAGCTTTAATATTTTTCGTTTTATGGAATTTTAAAAACTTTGTTTTCGATTTTTGGGAGCGGAAAGGGGCGTGGCAAAATTCTAAAACAAACTTGACCTTTTCTGGGGCCGCAGGAGTATTGTCACCAAATTTGGTGACCCTAGCTCTTATAGTCTCTGAGATCTAGGCGTTCATACAGCAGGACAGACGGACAGACGGACGGACGGACAGACGGACATGGCTATATCGACTCGGATGGTGATGCTGATCAAGAATATATATACTTTATGGGGTCTGCCGGACTTCCTTCGACCTGTTACGCACATTTTGACAAACTTAATAGACCCTTTTAAACTTTTTTTTAAAAAGTAAAGGGTCTAATTAAAGAAAATAACTTACAAATTCAATTTATAAATGTTTGTAAATAAGAAAATATTCCTAGCGACTTAGTTTGAAGAAATACAGACACAATTTCCAATACTGCAGACTCAAGTTAAGAAAGTACAGACATAACTTCAGATTGCATAGACTTTATGTAATAATACAACAAATTTAAGAACGTACAGACTCAACTTAAGAAATCACAGACATAAACGAAGTTTGTATCGACTTTTATTGATGCAAGAAAGTCTAGTCTTGATTATTTAAAGTGCATATTTTTTTTGAATATGCCAAGCACTCACATTGAGATATGTACTCAGTCCATTCTCTAAGTGTACTGTGCTATGGAAGTGTGGTACAGACTTCGGCTCATCGCAAGTGGATGGAGGTCGAGTTCGACTTTCGAGTTGATGTTGTGGCATCTTCGCGTGGCATCGACTCGCATTTGTCGTCTAGTCACTCGCCGTGTTTCGTTGCAACGTTTCGCGCTTGAGAGGGCACGTGCCCCTCTTGTTGTCCCTGGTGCAGGGTCGTCGTTGAACCCACATGACATTTTTCTTCTCTTTCAATTGTTGTTGTTGCTGTTGTTGTTGTTGCTGTTGTTGTTCTACCCTGAAGCTGAACTCGAGCGTCTTTTGGCCGCAGATGTTGTGGCAAGTATGTGTCTTGAGTCTTTCTCTCTCGGGGCTGCTGTGGCATGCTGGTAGTTTAGGGAGTAGAGTACACAGAGAGAAATAACTATTGATATTTGCAATAAGTATAAATTACGATAAATAAGCATGATTTTTATTTAACAGATTCGAAAACAATCTTCATATAAGAAGCTTCTGGAATTGCTAAAATAAACTCTTGAAGTTAGGTAACAAAACAGGGTAGCAAAATCGTAATAAATATAATAATTTCTGTAGTCAGCTTTCAATTACTTTTATAACACTCAAGCTAATAATTTTTAACATTTTATTAATCAGTGTGATGACTTAATTCACAAAATACAGGGTGGGGCAAAAGTAATCACCCTATTGGAAAACGCTAGAACTTTTTGCAAATGTTGCGCCAAGAAATGGAAACAATTATTTCGCGTTCTTGCGAAATAAACCAATTAATGGCTTGTCGATTTTTATATTCTGGCATTTATCTACTTCACAAATATCAAAAAAAACCAAATTGACATTTCGTCCCATGCAAAAGTTATAGCGTTTTCCAATAGGTTGATTACTTTTGCCCCACCCTGTACTGGAATTACAAGAACATGGATATACTAACAATTTAAGTTAAACGATCTTGATTCAAGTCTGTTGTATGCTTAGATCAAGTATTATGTTCTTACTTTTTAATGGAGAGTTTAATGGAATTGATTCAAGTTTAAATTGTACTTAAATTAAGATTGATTTGATTTAAAAATACTTAAATTAAAATAATACGAAATTCTCCGCTAAAGTAATTTCAAGATTTAATTTTTATCACATTAGTCTTATATTTAAATTCTTTATCATTTATTGTAGCTGTTAATTGAAGATCATGTTTCTTAAATTAAGTAAAAATTTTAAAATTATTTTCATTTTGACTCGTTGAAGTTCACGTTAAATTGAAGTAGTAAATAAGTTAGTAAATAAATAAATAAATATATAAATACACGACTTGATTTATAAATACACAAAATAAATTAACAATAATTTTCATAAATTAATTACTAAATAATTTAAAAAAAATGTATAAAAAACATAGTTAAATAAATAAATATCTTTTACTTAAGAAATATGAAGACATTAACCTTTTGCTATACTTTCAGTCTTAAATTTGAATTATATAAAAAGTTTTTATTTTTAGTCGACAGTTGTTAAATAGAATAAATATATAAATAAACCAAATAAATGAAATAATCAATAAATAAATAAATACAGAAATAAATAATCGAATAAATAAGTAAAGAAATAACGAAATCTGCAGCATTAGTAATTTTATGACTTTTTTATAGCCTGTGCCCATTAGAAATGGCCAAAAAAGGCTATTGTGAATTTGTGTGAATGTATGTAACAGGCAGAAGGAAGCATCTCCGACCCTATAAAGTATATATATTCTTGATCAGTATCAATAGCCGAGTCGATTGACACCAGTCCGTCAGTCTATCCGTCTGTCTGTCTGTCTGTCCGTCTGTCCGTCTGTCCGTCTGTATGAACGCGTGGATCACAGCAACTATAAGAGCTAGAGACCTCAAATTTGGAATGTTTGTTCCTGAATACCATACGCAGATCAAGTTTATGTACAATTTTCGATATCAAGTCCCGTTGGTTTTAAAATAAGAAAAATCACCATAACATAAGCAATGTTAAGGCTAGAGACTTGATATTTGGCACACATGATAAAAAGCTTGGGCTTAATGAGTCCTAAAAATTTCATCGCGATGCCACGCCCCCCTTCGCCCATAACTCGTAAAGCTGATAACAAGAGCAGTTTTATAGCTAGAGACTTGAGATTTGGCACACATGGTAAGTATCCTACTCTCAATATGTGCCATAAATTTCAGTATGATCGGATATTGAACTCAGAAATTATTCAAGAAACAAACTTATGCAGTGTTGCCAGACTATCGCAATCTACATACCTACTCTCGATGCAAGCAAAATCGACTTCAAGCGATATATTTAAATCCCATTATAATGAAAATACTTTTCTTTGACCTGCACAGGGTATCCTACTGTCGCGCCCGCTCGACTGATCGGCTTGTTTTAACTTAACACTCTTTGTACACTACTTTCAGTCTTAAATTTAAAATATTTATAAATTATTTAAATTGTTAATTTTAATCTATATTTTCTAACGTTATTTTATATTTTAATTTTAAGTAATATAAATAAATACTATACAATAATTTCAGCAAGAAATACATGATTATTTCGCTCTGTGTAGGAGTTACCTTACATGTTACTTACACATAGTCTGCCAGCTATCTAAGGGTCAGGTGTGGCTTCCAAAGGGGGAGGAGGGGGAATGGTAAGCAGCTTAGAGACCGTTGCAAGTGGCAAGATCCCCTCACTTGAGGCGACCCTCTTTATACTATGTATATATGATTGCAACCCACATGCAATAACCTCGTTGCATTATCAAGATGACAATTGTTGCCTTACCAGAATTGAAAGAAAGAGACAACAAGCGAGTGTAAGAGAGAGAGAGAGAGTTGGCCAAGTGACAAATGGCAAGTGGCACGTTGCAAGTCGCGAGCCTTGCAGCTGGTCAACCGATCAACTGATCAACTGATCAACTGGTCAGGGTGCAATTTTGTGGTGCTTCTTCTGGCAACTTCTTGGAGGGAAAACGCTTGAGTGATCAAGTTGATTTGTCTCCTAATCTGGCATGGTACGAGCCGCCAACGTCAGCTGGAAGAGTTAGACATTCAGCCAATGTCCTGTGGCAGCCATGTCCTGCGATCCCTTTAATAAGCCACATTCTCAACGCAGCCGTTACATGATAAACTCAGCAGGCCATGTCTAAAGTCTAAAGTCTTATCAACGGAGGGGGGAGAAACAACTGTGTCTTCTTGACGGTTTTGTCTTCGCTTCGCTGAGCAAATGG
Source organism: Drosophila histrio (assembly GCA_958299025.2). Lineage (NCBI taxonomy): Eukaryota > Metazoa > Arthropoda > Insecta > Diptera > Drosophilidae > Drosophila > Drosophila histrio. Next base: position 52,960,441 of record OY282582.1, on the reverse strand, counting down.
CGGGAAAAATCCACGCAGCACCTTTTCAGAAAACTATAGACAGACAGAGGTAGAGAGTCTACGTTTATGAGCCACGTTTCTTATCAGTTGAACAGTTGGGAACACTCATCAACACTTGGCAGTCACTACTCAAAGCCCGTCCATGCGGGTGTGCAAAGCTCCAAAAGATAAGTTTGGCGAGGCCCAAAGTGTTGCGTGGGAAAATCAGACTCCCCAATTGTGGGAAATTTACATTATCAACATTTAACCCGAGAGCCAAGACGGTTAGAAATGTTATAATCAAATGAAAAGCACAAGATACTTAACAAATTATCGTTTTGGGAAACTCTTCAGCTTATCAAGTATTAAACGGAATAAAAGACTCTTTGAAAAGGATTTCTAGATTCATACACAGATCGAAAAAATCAATTATTTCTGACTTTAAACTCTACATTTCAAACTTGATTCTCATTTTGAGTGAGAAATGTTTCTTTGTTAAAGATAAATTCCAGCTTAAAAAGTAGTGGATTAAATTCAAATACATATATGGTAATATATATTGTACAAGATGAAATATAAATAAAAACATTTACAAAATTAGCATTATAACTAGCAAATTAATTTACTTTATTTAACGTAAAAGTATGTGAATTTGTACCAAAGGTATTACAAATTAAATTCAATTCACATTAAATTCAATTAGTATAGGATAATATACATATAGAACTAGGAACATTGGGCACACTGATCAGGATGATTTATTCCTTGATCATTTTATATGATTGCTCTTTTGTTACCGTATAAATTGACAGATACTCTGATTTGTTGTGATTTTGCTACCTTCTACCGACAAACTTTGTATATATATTGATCAACCAGTTGGGCAGCAGTCGGTGAGTCAGTACTCTTTGTCATTTTTGGCACATCAAAGATTTCATACCCTAGATGCACTTTTCAACCGATCTTTCCTATGGCAGCTATGTGATATAGTGATCCGATTAATACTAAATTTTGTAAGGCTGTATAAGACATGATCAGTTGACATAATCTGTGAGTTTGGTTGAAATTTGTTGAAAAATAAAAAAGTTTCTCATACAAAAGTATGATTTTCGACCAATAGTTCCTATGGCAGCTATATGATATTGTGATCCGATCCGGCCAGTTCCGACATATATACTGCCTGCAGCAAAAATACTGATCTGTACCAAGTTTCATTCAGATAGCTCTAAAACTGAGAGACTAGTTTGCATAGAAACAGACGGACAGATGGACAGACGGACCGACGGATAGACGGACAGACGGACATGGCTATATCGACTCGGCTGTTGATGCTGATCAAGAATATATATATTGTATAGGGTCGCAGATGTTTGCTTTTCTGCGTTACACATTTTGTGACAAAATTATAATACCCTCTGCAAGGGTATTAATAAATTATTGTGAAATATTTAGTCAAATACCTTCGAGGCAATCCTATATTAAAAATTTTAATATAACTGCTGCATCATAGTTGAGGTTTGTACTATTATTTGTATAACAGTTTAATTATTTAGCAACTTTTAAATAACGTTTAAGTATTACATATTGAATTAAAAATGTTATATTTTTTTCCAAATGTTGAATAAATACTTAAAATAAAATAAAGTAAAAAGTAAAGTATAAAGTAATATACAAATAAATATATAAACTATGAAAAAAAAGTGATATATCGTAATTTTTATATATATCTACATATGGGCATTTCCACCAAAAGGTCCACCGAGACCAAAACATTCAAAGTGCTTAAAAACAACTTGTTTCATTACAAAAAAAGGGTGTTTAGTCGATATTTTAATAGGAAAACAATGAAATTTAACTAATCTAACAAAATTTCGTCTCTATTCATAACCCATTTCGAGATATTGGGATACATTGCCAAACAAGTGCAACTTTTCTCATTTGGGCATTTCTAGTGTACATTTTGTTTTGATACAAATTCTCAGAATAAGTTATTATGCATTGTCATATGGTACTCCAAATCTTTGGAAAGGTACAAAGAGTCCAAAAATAATGTATAAGAAAGTATGCGATTGCAAGTTACGATAATTTCGGCTTTGCATTATCGCATATTTTAATTAATTTAAATTTATTTAATTTAAAAAAAAACTATAAATCATATTTGAGCAAAACTATATCCATTTTAAAGAGACATCAATGCATGACATTTATCAGAAATTTGCGTGAATATATTGCCCAAACTTTCGCTGAAATCTGAGATCAGATTGATCGCCACAAAAACCACTTCTATTGATTCTTGATTTTTTGTAAAAATCTACAATACGAATAGTTCCTCAAAATCGACCTTAGCACCAATTATAGGGCTAATCAAGAACTACTTTTAATTGGAAAAATAATTTTGAAAATCCGTCTTACTTTGACCTTTTTACCACTTACAATGTGTACGATTGTCCCGTGCGACCTCATGGAAATGTCCATATGTAATACTCAAATATTTCCCCATTACAATACTATTAACAATAGTTAGAAGGACAGTTGCAGTTGCAGGAGTTGCTGACAACAGACAACCTGCTGCTGCTGATCTCCGAGATAGTCGGATCGGGGGCATTGATCAGATGCTGCCACACAAACGCACACAGCGACTTGTGGCACAGTACAATGAACCTAGCGGTGAGCAGACACACATTGCATTATTGTTGGCCAGTCATTTTGAGCCCTATTTAATAGGGCCAACAGGTGCAGTTAGCAGTTAGCAGGACCCTTGTGAGCGCGCGGATGTTGCAGTCAGGTCCTTTTGCATCCTTGCAACAAACATCATCCCATCGTATCGTAAATAAAACGAGAAACACAGGGCACGTGCCCCTTGATCGTTTTCATCTGAAGTTGCCCCTAACCGCTGTTGCTGTTGCTGCCCCCAATCATCATGAACGTGGCACTGGCACTGGCACATCTTGGCAACTGCAACATCATGTTGCAGGCATCATTCGTGTTACCTGTTACCGTTTCCCAGTTACCAGTTACCATTTACCATTTACCATTTGCAGCAAGCTGCAAGCTGCATTTTGGCTCGTGCCTCTGCCACTGCCTCGCTCCCCTCCCCATTTCGATTCCCCGATTCGTGAGCTCGCGTCGTTGCCGCTTTGTGGAGCCCCAAGTTGAGAGCGTGGCAAGGACAGCCAACTCAGTTGTTGGTCTCTGTATCAACTGTATCTTGTTGCCGCTTTATAATTAACTTGACGATCGGTTTGTGTCTGCTACATCTTCGTTTTCTTTGCCTCAGTTGTTGCAGCATCCAACGGCAACATCAACATCAACATCAACAGCAGCAGCAGCAGCTGCCAATGTGGCCGCTTCTTCAATTGATCTCCGAGCGAATCGAAGTCAAGGCTAAAACAGCTGATCTTCAGTCTAAACTCAAGTGATTAACCAGAGCGAACAAATCAAGTATTTAACACATTTCCAACTTGATTTTTGTACTAAGATCAAAATTACTTAAGTCAAGGATCTCAATGTTATTTGAAGTACAATTTCTTAAGTTCAAATATTTAAGTATTTTTATATATTTTCTATCTTAATATTGAACTCAAATCAAGTACAATTCAAAATTTGAATCAACTGCCTTAAACTTTATAGCTGACAACGAATGAAAAAATATTTATTGATTCAACTATCAATAAAAATATACTTAATAGACTGATTACTTAATATCTAAACTACACAAATTAAGTACGAATGACCTCGAATTAAGTATTTTCCATTCTTAAAATCCATACTTGATACAAGTACGAATTACTGAAAATGATGAGTGAACAAAGTACACATATTATTGATATAAGAGTAAACAATCTTGAATTAAGTAGAACTCCAGATTTACTAGATATGAGTATGAAAATTCTAGATATAAGTTCGGAATTCGAGCTCGAAGCAGATTATCATCCCTGAACAAGTTTGTGACATCTTATATTAAGATTTATTAAACTTAAATCATTTTTGCGAGTTCTTGCTTAGGATTCCCAAATGGTTCTAGCTTCTCTGCTATAAGGAGCATTTCAATGGGCATCGAGAAGTGAAGACTGGAGGACAATTTTCTGTAGTCAGTCTTCGCCAACTTTGACACTGTCTGAAAGTCTTTAACATCCACGCTAATAATTTCGACAATTTTATTAGGCAGCGTTTGGTATTATTTTAAGAACATTTTGCACAATCAATCTATGTTTACACAATTCTGATTTAAGTATGTTGAAAGCAAAAATCCATTATCATATTTGTATTTGGAGAAACTTGTGTACTTAGTTACAGAATTTAAGGGACCTAGATCAAGTGTGAATTGTACTTAAATCAAGAATGAATGTACTTAGTACAAGTATGCAACGAACTCACTTTTAAGTTTGAAAATACTGAATAGTTAAATTTTCGGACTAAAGAAATCGTACTTGAATCAAGATCGAGATTCTTGACTTCAGTAATTTCATTCTTAGTGAGAAATCAGGTATGAAATGTGGCGTTTTAACTACGAAATACTTGATTTTTTCGCTCTGTGTATTCTGTGTATCAACTGTCCAGCTAATTTTTATTTATTTAATAATTATTATTAACTTACTACAGAAAATATAGACCAGCTTAAATAGACTTAATCAAACAAAGGTGCTGATAAGTCGTTATCTAAAATATTATAGCATATATATTTAATTAATTCAATTATAAATGTAATTATTGCAGTTGTCACTAAGATTTCAATTAAATAACATAAATTCAAACGAAATGAATTCCATTTTAATGAATTGAAATTTAAAAGAAAAGAAAATATATTTCTATATAATTCTTTATAATATCTAACAATTTGTATTAAATCAATCTATTTCTTGTCTTTTTTTTTAGAACAATTAATTATTTTATTAAATAGGTCCACAGACAAAAATATTACAATGGATTATAATCTAATAAATTCGAAAATAAAAAGTATTTATGATATTTATTAACACTTACTTATGATATTTATCTATTTATATTTAATTTGTCCTATGATATCAGATGACAAATTGATTTCTATTTGAAAAGAGCATCAGTAGGAATCAAGTTCCAAAGTCTATTGGAAACAAGTCGAACAGTCGGGACACCGACCGCAATATACCCTGTGGCTCTCGATCTAATTCTCTTGTAATTCAATTTTAAGACCCTTTACTTTAAAAAAGTAAATAGGGTCTATTAAGTTTGTCAAAATGTGCGTAACAGGTCGAAGGAAGTCCGGCAGACCCCATAAAGTATATATATTCTTGATCAGCATCACCAGCCGAGACGATATAGCCATGTCCGTCTGTCCGTCTGTCCTGCTGTATGAACGCCTAGATCTCAGAGACTTAAGAGCTAGGGTCACCACAATACTCCTGTGACCCCCGAAAAGGTCAAGTTTGTTTTAGAATTTCGCCACGCCCCCTTCCGCCCCCAAAAATCGAATACAAAACTTTTGAAATCCCATAAAACGAAAAATATTAAAGCTAGAGTCCTGAATTTTGGCACACAGGACGAATATTACAGTTTTAACTTATCCTGAAAATTTCATCGCGATCAGATAATAATCTCGGAAGTTATTCAAAAAAAATTTAAAATACCATATAATGGTCAATTTTGGAACAGGAGCCTTGAATTTAAGCACACAGGACAAGCAACGGGATACTAATGTATCCTGAAAATTTCATCACGATCGGACAATAAACTCAGGAGTTATTTAAGACTTAATATTACTCAGTGTCGGGCCAAAGGAAGAAGAAGAGCATATTGACGTTACAAAGCGTTATGAGGAACTATTAGTGTTACTCTTATTTCCATTTAGAAGAATAAGTAAAGGGTCTTCTATAGTCGACTTCGACTGTAACCTTTCCGACTGGTTTTTTTTCATTTGTGGGCGAAGGGGGCGTGGCAATGCGATTTAATTTTCTGGACACATCAACCTCAAGATACTCTTCATGTGTGCCAAATCTCAAGTCTCTCTAGCTACTAAGCTGCTTGATGCTATGAACTTTTTGTTCAATTTGTGGGCGAAGGGGGCGTGGCATCCAAAATTAAAGATAAACTTGATCTGCCTGCAAAAATTACCTGTGCTGAGAGACCAAATTCAAGTTTCTAGCTCTTACTATGTATCTCTGAGATCCATTCGTTCATGCGGACGGACGGACTGTCGGACAGATAGACGGACAGACAGACAGACATAGCTATATTGACTTTATGGCATCGGCCACGCTTTCTTCTGCCTGTTACATACTTATAACAAACTAAATATACTACCACAGGGTATAAAAACAAAGTTTATTAGTTGAAATATTCTAGACAGAGTCCTGATCACTTCGACATACATACATATGTATGTATCTCTAGAACGAATATAATTCCAAGTCCAAATAATACGTAGTAGAAACTGCATTAAATTCCCGATTTTTCACACCTTTTCGATCTCTTCACATTTTGATGTTCGTCGTTTAATGATCATTTAACGATCAGGCTCATCTGCAACTCAGGACAGACAGACAGACAGACAGACAGACAGACAGACAGACAGACAGACAGACAGACAGACAGACAGACACATCAGTTGGCCAATTACGCATCCAATTATGACTAAATAGACGCACCTTTTTTATTTGGCGGCTCTGTCCATGCCACGCCCACGCGCCTCTTGACCCAAGCAAATCATTGCGTAACTAGGCGAGTCGTCGTTGAGGCAACAAAAAGACGGAACAAACAAAAAAAAAAGGAGCAGCCCATGAAACATCTGCCGAAAGAAGTCGTCGAGATACAGCCAAAAAGGGGATCGACCCTTGGGCCAATCTGTCGACAGCAACTGGCGTAAAAAATGCGCTCCGAGGGTTGACTGCTAACACCTTGAGGCAACGAGGGGGGGGGGGGGAAGTGGAAGAGGTGAGTAGGGAAAGAAGTGAACCAGCTCGCGAGATCGCACTCGACTCGGCTTGAGGCTTAATCAATACCCTGCCATAAATCAGTAGACACTAACTGAGTGTATCGAAACGATGCACAGTGGCTCACTCACGAGACTCACGTGGCAAAAAAGAAATCGGTCATCCTTAAATGCAGTTTGATAGAGAATTGTCCAAAATTTCTAAATCCGTTTAGATTTTTTAATTTGACAAACAAACGGTTTCGGCGGTAGAGCTCATCAAACATGAAATAAAATTTCGCTTTTTTATAAAAATGATTTTTTATGAAAAATTTTTAATTTTTGCGATAAAATTGCATCCAAATTATATATCGTATAAATTGCCGTAAAACAAATAGGTAATTTCAATAAAACTTTTGTATTATATATTTGTTTTAATTTATATTTATATAAATTAATAACAATAAAAGTATTCAATTAATGTTCTTGTTTATTTAATTTTTCTCAGCCTTGTCTTCAAGTTCGTAGTCTATGTACATTAATTCTACCATTTCTTTAGTACTATAAAACTCTTGCAGTTCATTTCGACTTCTCACAAATCTTTTTGTTGATATCAGAGGATCTGAAGAAACTGATAACTTATTAAAAAAAAGTCTTAATTTTGTAAGTATTTGCAAGTATTCGAGTAACTATATTTCTTGTACTCCTTGTTTATAGATTTCTGGACTTCTTCTGATAATTCCCCGATTGACAGACATTGGTTTTCATTGAGATCTCCTCCGTGATGAAGTTTGCTTTTGATCTTGTCGACCTCTGTCATATTTTCCTTAGCAAAGTCTATTGTACTCATAACTTCTTAGCTTGGAGCATCAATAAACATCTGAAATACATCTTGAATTTTGAAAGACATTTTGCGGTTTCAATATTTGATTAAAATTACATAATACTAATCAGCACTGATTTTGTTTAATATCGTGTTTAATGGTTGCCAAAAGTAGACTGCACCTAAATAGTTGAATATATACCCTTAATCCCTACTATTAATTACCAACTTAAGTAGTGCAAAAGATTAAACATGTGTAGTCATTTAAAATCTACAAACTTTGGTAATTGGGTTTGGTTAACGCGGAAATTGAGTACGAAAAAGGGTTATAAATTACAGCTAGTCACAAGTTCAACTATTATATTAAGGGCCGATTTCTCATCTTGTATATCTCCTATTGTCTTAAAGTGTAGATAAACCTGCCGAGAACGAGAAATTTGATTTCCTTGTCTTAAAATTTAGTCCCAGCCTCTCGATAACTTACAGGCCAGATCATTCTCTCTGTTTTAGTTAGGATGCCACATTATTTTAAAACTTTAAATATTTCTGAAAAGGGAAAGGGATGAGAAAACGAAAAAAATGATGAATCCTATATTTATGATAAAGTAACATTTTCATAAAGTAAGCTGTATCGGTAAGATGAGAATTCGGTCCTATGAATAAAATGTTTTAATAACCAATACAGTAAAATAATGTAGAAACATATAATTTGTGCCTAAATAAATATTTATTTAAATAAGACAAATTTAAGACATAAGTGCAAATAAAAACACATTTATACAATCAAGATGTTTTCTCTTCGTTTTAAGAGCTTAATTTTTGGCTCTCGACATATTATTTAGACACAAATTAAATTAAATAATAAAATGAATATAATACTCACAAATCGAAGTATTTTCAACAAAAATAATTTTGTAGCTTTAATTTAATTTCATGTAAACAAAAATATTCTAAATTTCTTTTTATACCCTGTGACCATTAATAAAAATGGTCAAAAGCAGTATAATGAATTTGTGTGAATGTATGTAACAGGCAGAAGGAAGCATTTTCGATCCTTTAAAGTGTATATATTCTTGATCAGTATCAATAGCCGAGTCGATTGACACCTGTCCGATTGTCTGTCCGTCTGTCTGTCCGACTGTATAAACGCGTGGATCTCAGCAACTGTAAGAGCTAGAGACTATAAATTTGGAATGTAGGTTCCTGACTAGCATACGCAGTTCAAGTTTATTTTCAATTTATGCATATATGTAAGATATCCAAATCATGTTAAACTTAGTGCCAAACTGAAGATATTTATTATTATTCAAGCTGATCCAGCCGTTTGTTCCACTGTGCAACGACCGTCTTCCCCAATCCCTCAATGATGCCCGTCCCATCTCTTCTGCCCCTGCTACTTCTTGCTCTTCTGTTCTTCTACCCGTTGGTTGTAGCTCGTGCCTTTCAAACTGGGCCACATCTGAGGCGACCGCAAAAGCAAATTAGGACCAGTTGCGTGTGTTTAAGCCAATGACCTGGTTGGAGTCTCCTCGCTGCAGCTGCGATCCTTAGACAAAACAACTTAATTCCTTCCTTTTTCGACTGCTACTACTACTTTTTCCTACTTCTTTTTGGTACACTTTTCCAACTCACTCAATTGCTTCCTTTTTTGACTACTACTACTGCTACTACTACTTTTTCCTACTACTTTTTAGTACACTTTTCCCACTCACTCAATACCTTCTTTTTCGACTACTCTACTACTACTACTACTACTTTTTCCTACTACGTAGGAACACTTTTCCCACTCTCTCAATTCCTCATTTTTCCACTACTGCTAGTACTACTACTACTTTTTCCTACTACTTTTTAGTACACTTTTGCCACTCACTCAATACCTTCCTCTTTTGACTGCTACTACTACTACTACTTTTTCCTACTACTTTTAGTAAACTTTTCCCACTCACTCAATACCTTCCTTTTTCGACTACTACTACTTTTTGCTACTACTTCTTAGTACACTTTTCCCACTCCCTCAATTCCTCCTTTTTCGAGTACTCTACTACTACTATTACTACTTTTTCCTACTACTTTTTAGTAAACTTTTCCCACTCACTCAATTCCTTCCTTTTTCGACTGCTATTACTACTTTTTCCTACTTCTTTTTGGTACACTTTTCCAACTCACTCAATTGCTTCCTTTTTTGACTACTACTACTACTACTACTACATTTACCTACTAATTTTTAGTACACTTAGTACTTTTTCCTACTACTTTTAGCACAATTTTCTCACTCACTCAATACCTTCCTTTTTCGACTACTATTACTACTTTTTCCTACTACTTTTTAGTACACTTTCCCACTCACTCAATTGCTTCCTTTTTCGACTACTCTACTACTACAACTACTACTTCTTAGTACACTTTTCCCGCTCACTCAATACCTTCCGTTTTCGACTACTACTACTACTATTACTACTACTTTTTAGTACACTTT
>OY282582.1:52885585-52950077 GCA_958299025.2 Drosophila histrio | reverse complement strand
AAAATGAGGGAAAACCTGCAGGACAGGATAGTCTGCATGTGTGTGTGTGTGTGTGTGTGTGTGTGTGTGGAGTGTAGCGAGCAATTAAAGAAAACAATGTCAAGAACTACAAAAGATGATGATGATGATGATGATGATGATGATGATGAAGTCAAGGAACGGGTAGGAAGACACAGTCGACCGCAGCGCCGGAAGTGCAGGTTATGCGACAGAGAGGGGGGGAAGGAGAAAAACACAGAGAGAGGGAGTTTCAAAACTCCTACACTTGGAGAAAAAAAGAATGGCAGGAATCGGTAAGAGTTCACTTAGAAAGATACCGACTTTGTTCTTAAGAAAATACAAACTAAAACCAGTCGGAAAGGCTACAGTCGAAGTCGACTATGAGAGACCCTTTACTTATTCTTCTAAATGGAAATAAAAGTAACACTAATAGTTCCCCATAACGCTTTGTAACGTCAATATGCTCTTCTTCTTCCTTTGGTCTGACACTGAGTAATACTGAGTTTTGAATAACTCCCGAGTTTATTGTCCGATCGTGATGAAATTTTCAGGATATATTAGGACCCCAATTCTTGTCCTGTGTGCCAAAATTCAAGGCTCCAGTTTTAAAATTGACCATTATATGGGATTTTAAGTTTTTTTTGAATAACTTGCGAGATTATTATCCGATCATGATGAAACTTTCAGGATACGTTAGGACCCTGATACCCGTTCTGTGTGTTAAAATTCAGGACTCTAGCTTTAATATTTCGTTTTATGGGATTTCAAAAATTTTGTTCTCGATTTACGGAGGCGGAAGGGGACGTGTCAAAATTTTAAGATACACTTGATCTGCTTAGCCCATAGACGAACCACCATACCAAATTTGGTGACTCTAGCTCTTATAGTCTCTGAGATCTAGGCGCTCATACAGACAGACGGACGGACGGACAGACGGACGGACGGACAGACGGACATGGCTATATCGACTCGGCTGGTGATGCTGATCAAGAATATATATACTTTATGGGGTCTGCCGGACTTCCTTCGACCTGTTACGCACATTTTTTTTTTTTTGACAAACTTAATAGACCCGTTTTACTTTTTTAAAGTAAAGGGTCTAAAAATGAAAGAAAAGAAATTACAAATTAAATTTGTAAATGTTCATAAATAAGAGAAAATATTCCTAGCGACTTATTTTGAAGAAATACAGACAAAATTTCTAATACTGCAGACTCAAGTTAAGAAAGTACAGACATAACTTCGGATTGCATAGTCTTTATGTAATAATAATACAACAAATTTAAGAAAGTACAGACTTAACCTAAGAAATCACAGACATAAACGAAGTTTGTACCGACTTTTATTGATGCAAGAAAGTCTAGTCCTAATTATTTCAAGTGCATATTTATTTGAAGATTGCAAGCACTCACATTGAGAAATGTACTCAGTCCATTCTCTAAGTGTACTGTGCCATGGAAGTGTGGTACAGACTTCGGCATCGTCGCAAGTGGATGGAGGTCGAGTTCGACTTTCGAGTTGTTGTTGTGGCATCTTCGCGTGGCATCGACTCGCATTTGTCGTCTAGTCACTCGCCGTGTTTCGTTGCAACGTTTCGCGCTTGAGAGGGCACGTGCCCCTCTTGTTGTCCCTGGTGCAGGGTCGTCGTTGAACCCACATGACATTTTTCTTCTCTTTCAAATGTTGTTGTTTCTGTTGTTGTTGTTGTTCTACCCTGAAGCTGAACTCGAGCGTCTTTTGGCCGCAGATGTTGTGGCAAGTATGTGACTTGAGTCTTTCTCTCTCGGGGCTGCTGTGGCATGCTGGTAGGTTAGGGAGGTTAGTGTACACAGAGAGAAATAACAATTCATATTTGCAATAAGTATAAATTACGATAAATAAGCATGATTTTTATTTAACAGATTCGAAAACAATCTTCATATATACGAAGCTTCTGGAATTACTAAAGTAAACTCTTGAAGTTAGTTAACAAAACAGGTTAGCAAAATCTTAATAAACATAATAATTTCTGTAGTCAGCTTTCAATTACTTTTATAACACCCAAGCTAATGATTTTTATCATTTTATCAGGCAGTGTGTTGACTTAATTCACAAAATACAGGGTGGGGCAAAAGTAATCACCCTATTGGAAAACGCTTGAAGTTGTTGCAAATGTTGCGCCAAGAAATGGAAACAATTATTTCGCGTTATTGCGGAATAAACAAATTCATGGCTTGTCGATTTTTATATTCTGGCATTTGTCTACTTCACAAATATCAAAAAAAACCAAATTGACATTTCGTCCCATGCAAAAGTTATAGCGTTTTCCAATAGGTTGATTACTTTTGCCCCACCCTGTACTGGAATTACAAGAACATGGATATACTAACAATTTAAGTTAAACGATCTTGATTCAAGTCTGCTGTATGCTTAGATCAAGTATTATAATCTTACTTCTTAATGGAGAGTTTAATGGAATTGATTTAAGTTTAAATTGTACTTAAATTAAGAATGACTTGATTTAAATATACAGAAATACTTAAATTAAAATAATACGAGATTCTCCGCTAAAGTAATTTCAAGATTTAATTTTTATCCTATTAGTCTTATATTTAAATTCTATATCATTTATTATAGCTGTTAATTTAAAATCATGTTTCTTAAGTTAAGTAAAATTTTGAAATTATTTTCATTTCGACTCGTTGAAGTTCACGTTAAATTAAAGTAGTAAATAAGTTAGTAAATAAATAAATATATATATAAATACACGACTTGATTTATAAATACAAAGAATAAATTAACAATAATTTTCAAAAATTAATTACTAAATAATTTAAAAAAGTGTATAAAAAAATAGGTAAATAAATAAATATCTTTGACTTAAGAAACATTAAGAGACATTAACATTTTGCTATACTTTCAGTCTTAAATTTGAATTATATAAAAAGTTTTTATTTTTAGTCGACAGTTTTTAAATAGAATAAATATATAAGTAAACAATAAAATGAAATAATCAATAAATAAATACAGAAATAAATAATCAAATAAATAAGTAAAGAAATAACTAAATCTGCAGCATTAGTAATTTTATGACTTTTTTATAGCCTGTGTATTCTTAATCAGTATCAATAGCCGAGTCGATTGACACCTGTCCGTCTGTCTGTCTGTCTGTCTGTCTGTCTGTCCGTCTGTATGAACGCGTGGATCTCAGCAACTATAAGAGCTAGAGACTTCAAATTTGGAATGTATGTTCCTGAATACCATACGCAGATCAAGTTTATTTTCAATTTTCGATATCAAGTCCCATTGGTTTTAAAATAAGAAAAATTACCATAACATAAGCAATGTTAAAGCTAGAGACTTGAGATTTGGCAAACATGATAAAAAGCTTGGGCTTAATGTGTCCTAAAAATTTCATAGCGATGCCACACCCCCTTCGCCCATAACTCGAAAAAGCTGATAGCATGAGCAGTTTTATAGTTAGAGACTTGAAATTTGGCATACATGGCAAGTATCCTACTCTCAATGTGTGCTATAAATTTCAGTACGATCGTATATTGAACTTTGAAGTTATTCAAGAAACAAACTGATGCAGTGTTGCCAGACTGTCGCAATCTACATACCTACTCTCGATGCAAGCAAAATCGACTTCAAGCGATATATTTAAATCCCATTATAATGAAAATACTTTTCTTTGAAGACCTGCACAGGGTATCCTACTGTCGCGCCCGCTCGACTGATCGGCTTGTTTTAACTTAACACTCTTTGTATACTACTTTCAGTCTTAAATTTAAAATATTTATAAATTATTTAAATTGTTAATTTTAATCTATATTTTCTAACGTTATTTTATATTTTAATTTTAAGTAATATAAATAAATACTATACAATAATTTCAGCAAGAAATACATGTTTATTTCGCTCTGTGTAGGAGTTACCTTACATGTTACTTACACATAGTCTGCCAGCTATCTAAGGGTCAGGTGTGGCTTCCAAAGGGGGAGGAGGGGGAATGGTAAGCAGCTTAGAGACCGTTGCAAGTGGCAAGATCCCCTCACTTGAGGCGACCCTCTTTATACTATGTATATATGATTGCAACCCACATGCAATAACCTCGTTGCATTATCAAGATGACAATTGTTGCCTTACCAGAATTGAAAGAAAGAGACAACAAGCGAGTGAGAGAGAGAGAGAGAGTTGGCCAAGTGGCAAATGGCAAGTGGCACGTTGCAAGTCGCGAGCCTTGCAGCTGGTCAACCGATCAGCCGATCAACTGATCAACTGGTCAGGGTGCAATTTTGTGGTGGTTCTTCTGGCAACTTCTTGGAGGGAAAACGCTTGAGTGATCAAGTTGATTTGTCTCCTAATCTGGCATGGTACGAGCCGCCAACGTCAGCTGGAAGAGTTAGACATTCAGCCAATGTCCTGTGGCAGCCATGTCCTGCGATCCATTTAATAAGCCACATTCTCAACGCAGCCGTTACATGATAAACTCAGCAGGCCATGTCTAAAGTCTAAAGTCTTATCAACGGCGGGGGGAGAAACAACTGTGTCTTCTTGACGGTTTTGTCTTCGCTTCGCTGAGCAAATGGCGGGAAAAATCCACGCAGCACCTTTCAGAAAACTATAGACAGACAGAGGTAGAGAGTCTACGTTTATGAGCCACGTTTCTTATCAGTTGAACAGTTGGGAACACTCATCAACACTTGGCAGTCACTACTCAGTCAGCCAGTCCATGCGGGTGTGCAAAGCTCCAAAAGATAAGTTTGGCGAGGCCCAAAGCGTTGCGTGGGAAAATCAGACCCCCCCAATTGTGGGAAATTCACTATCAACATTTAAACCGAGAGCCAAGACGGTTAGAAATAAGATAATAATAAAATTAAAAGCACAAGATTCTTAACAAATTATCGTTTTGGGAAACTCTTCAGCTTATAAAGTATTAAACGGAATAAAAGACTCTTTGAAAAGGATTTATAGATATATAAACAGATCAAAAAAATCTATTATTTCTTACTTAAAACTCTACATTTCCAACTTGATTCTCATTTTGAGTGAGAAATGTTTCTTTGTTAAAGATAAATTTCAGCTTAAAAAGTAGTGGATCAAATTCAAATACATATATGGTAATATATATTGTACAAGATGAAATATAAAAACATTTACAAAATTAGCATTATAACTAGCAAATTAATTTACTTTATTTAATGTAAAAGTATGTGAATTTGTACCAAAGGTATTACACATTAAATTCAATTCAATTATTGGTATAGGATAATATATAGAACTAGGAACATTGGGCACACTGATCAGAATGATTTTTTCCTTGATCATTTTGCTCTTGATTGCTCTTTTGTTACCGTATAAATTGACAGATACTCTGATTTGTTGTGATTTTGCTACCTTCCACCGAAAAACTTTGTATATATATTTATCAACCAGTTGGGCAGCAGTCGGTAAGTCAGTACTCTTTGTCATTTTTGGCACGCCAATGATTTCATACCTTGCCAGATCCCTGATGCACTTTTCAACCTATCTTTCCTATGGCAGCTATATGATATAGTGATCCGATTTATACTAAATTTGGTAAGGCTGTATAAGACATGATCAGTTGACATAATCTGTGAGTTTGGTTGAAGTCTGGAGAAAAATAATAAAGTTTACCATACAAAAGTATGATTTTCGACCGATAGTTCCTATGGCAGCTATATGATATAGTGATCCGATCCGGCCAGTTCCGACATATATACTGCCTGCAGCAAAAAGACTGATCTGTACCAAGTTTTATTCAGATAGCTCTAAAACTGAGAGACTAGTTTGCATAGAAACAGATGGACAGACGGACTGACGGACAGACGGACAGACGGACATGGCTATATCGACTCGGCTGTTGATGCTGATCAAGAATATATATATTGTATAGGGTCGGAGATGTTTGCTTTTCTGCGTTACACATTTCGTGACAAAATTATAATACCCTCTGCAAGGGTATTAATAAATTATTGTGAAATATTTAGTCAAATACCTTCGAGGCAATCCTATATTAAAAATTTTAATATAACTGCTGCATCATAGTTGAGGTTTGTATAACAGTTTGTATAACAGTTTAATTATTTAGCAACTTTTAAATAACGTTTAAGTATTACTTATTGAATTAAAAATGTTATTTTTTCCAAATGTTGAATAAATACTTAAAATAAAATAAAGTATAAAGTAAAGTATAAAGTAATATACAAATAGATATATAAGCTATGAAAAAAAAGTGATATATCGTAATTTTTATATATATATCTACATATGGGCATTTCCACCAAAAGGTCCACCGAGACCAAAACATTTAAAGTGTTTAAAAACAACTTGTTTCATTATAAAAATAGGGTGTTTAGTCGATATCTTAATAGGAAAACAATGTAATTTAACTAATGTAACAACTTTTCGTCTCTATTCATAATCCATTTCGAGATATTGGGTTGCAAAGTCGAACAAGTGAAACTTTTCTCATTTGGGCATTTCTAGTGTACATTTTGTTTTGATACAAATTCTCAGAATAAGTTATTATGCATTGTCTTATGGCACTCCAAATCTTTGGAAAGGTATAAAGAGTCAAAAAATAATGTATAAGAAAGTATGCGATTGTAAGTTACGATAGTTTCGGCTTTGCATTATCGCATATTTTAATTAATTTAAATTTATTTAATTTAAAAAAAAACTAGAAATCATATTTGAGCAAAACTATAACCATTTTAAAGAGACATCAATGCATAACATTTATCAGAAATTTGCGTGAATATATTGCCCAAACTTTCGCTGAAATCTGAGATTAAATTGATCGCCACAAAAACCACTTCTATTGATTCTTGATTTTTTGTAAAAATCTACAATACGAATAGTTCCTCAAAATCGAGCTTAGCACCAATTATAGGGCTAATCAAGAACTACTTTTAATTGGAAAAATAATTTTGAAAATCCGTCTTACTTTGACCTTTTTACCACTTACAATGTGTACGATTGTCCCGTGCGACCTCATGGAAATGCCCATATGTAATACTCAAATATTTCCCCATTACAATACTATTAACAATAGTTAGAAGGACAGTTGCAGTTGCAGGAGACTGACAACAGACAACCTGCTGCTGCTGATCTCCGAGATAGTCGGATCGGGGGCATTGATCAGATGCTGCCACACAAACGCACACAGCGACTTGTGGCACAGTACAATGAACCTAGCGGTGAGCAGACACACATTGCATTATTGTTGGCCAGTCATTTTGGGCCCTATTTAATAGGGCCAACAGGTGCAGTTAGCAGTTAGCAGGACCCTTATGAGCGCGCGGATGTTGCAGTCAGGTCCTTTTGCATCCTTGCAACAAACATCATCCCATCGTATCGTAAATAAAACGAGAAACACAGGGCACGTGCCCCTTGATCGTTTTCATCTGAAGTTGCCCCTAACCGCTGTTGCTGTTGCTGCCCCCAATCATCATGAACGTGGCACTGGCACTGGCACATCTTGGCAACTGCAACATCATGTTGCAGGCATCACATCATTCGTGTTACCTGTTACCGTTTGCCAGTTTACCAGTTACCATTTACCATTTACCATTTACCATTTGCAGCAAGCTGCAAGCTGCATTTTGGCTCGTGCCTCTGCCACTGCCTCGCTCTCCTGCCTTTGTGCCCCTCCCCATTTCGATTCCCCGATTCGTGAGCTCGCGTCGTTGCCGCTTTGTGGAGCCCCAAGTTGAGAGCGTGGCAAGGACAGCCAACTCAGTTGTTGGTCTCTGTATCATCTGTATCTTGTTGCCGCTTTATAATTAACTTGACGATCGGTTTGTGTCTGCTACATCTTCGTTTTCTTTGCCTCAGTTGTTGCAGCATCCAACGGCAACATCAACAGCAGCAGCAGCAGCTGCCCATTTGGCCGCTTCTTCAATTGATCTCCAAGCGAATCGAAGTCAAGGCTAAAACAGCTGATCTTCAGTCTAAACTCAAATGATTAACCAGAGCGAACAAATCAAGTATTTAACACATTTCCAACTTGATTTTTGTACTAAGTTTAAAATTACTTAAGTCAAGGATCTCAATGTTATTTGAAGTACAATGTCTTAAGTTCAAATTTTCAAGTATTTTTATATATTTTCTATCTTAATATTGAACTCAAATCAAGTACAATTCAAAATTTGAATCAACTGCCTTAAACTTTATAGCTGACAACGAATTAAAAAATAGTTATTGATTCAACTATCAATAGTAAAAATATACTTAATGGACTGATTACTTAATATCTAAACTACACAGAGCGAAATATGCCGTACTAAAATTAAGTACGAATGACCTCGAATTAAGTATTTCCCATTCTTAAAATCCATACTTGATTCAAGTACGAATTACTGAAAATGAGTGAACAAAGTACACATATTCTTTGATGTAAGAGCAAACAATCTTGAATTAAGTAGAACTCCAGATTTACTAGATATGAGTATGAAAATTCTAGATATAAGTTCGGAATTCGAGCTCGAAGCAGATTATCATCCCTGAACAAGTTTGTGACTTATCTTATATTAAGATTTATTAAACTTAAATCATTTTTGCGAGTTCTTGCTTAGGATTCCCAAATGGTTCTAGTAAGCAAACATTTATAACCATATTTGTATTTGGAGAAACTTGTGTACTTAGTTACAGAATTTAAGGGACCAAGATCAAGTGTAAATTGTACTTAAATCAAGAATGAATGATGCTTAGTTCAAGTATGCTTCGAACTCACTTTTAAGTTTGAAAATACTGAATACTTAAATTTTCGGACTAAAGAAATCGTACTTGAATTAAGATCGAGATTCTTGACTTCAGTAATTTCATTCTTAGTGAGAAATCAAGTATGAAATGTGGCGTTTTAACTACGAAATACTTGATTTTTTCGCTCTGTGTATTATATCAACTGTCCAGCTAATTTTTATTTATTTAATAATTATTATTAACTTACTACAGAAAATATAGACTAGCTTATATAGACTTAATCAAACAAAGGTGCTGATAAGTCGTTATCTAAAATATTATAGCATATATATTTAATTAATTCAATTATAAATGTAATTATTGCAGTTGTCACTAAGATTTCAATTAAATAACATAAATTCAAACGAAATGAATTCCATTTTAATGAATTGAAATTTAAAAGAAAAGAAAATATATTTCTATATAATTCTTTATAATATCTAACAATTTGTATTAAATCAATCTAATTCTTGTCTTTTTTTTTAGAACAATTAATTATTTTATTAAATAAGTCCACAGTTAAATATTACAATGGATTATAATCTAATAAATTCGAAAATAGAAAGTATTTATGATATTTATTAACACTTACTTATGATATTTATCTATTTATATTTAATTTGTCCTATGATATCAGATGACAAATTGATTTCTATTTGAAAAGAGCATCAGTAGGAATCAAGTTCCAAAGTTAATTAAAAACAAGTCGACCAGTCGGGACACCGACCGCAATATACCCTGTGGCTCTCCATCTCATTCTCTTGTAATTCAATTTGTATAGCCTGTGCCCATTAAAAATGGTCAAAAAAGGCTATAATGAATTTGTGTGAATGTATGTGACAGGCAGAAGGAAGCATCTCCGACCCTATAAAGTATATATATTCTGAATGAGTATCAATAGCCGAGTCGATTGACACCTGTCCGTCTGTCTGTCCGTCTGTCCGTCCGTCCGTCTATATGAACGCGTGGATCTCAGCAACTATAAGAGCTAGAGACTTTAAATTTGGAATGTAGGTTCCTGAATACCATACGCAGATCAAGTTTATTTTCAATTTTCGATATCAAGTCCCGTTGGCTTTAAAATAAGAAAAATCGCCATAACATAAGCAATGTTAAAGCTAGAGACTTGAGATTTGACACACATGATAAAAAGTTTGGGCTTAATTAGTCCTGAAAATTTCATCGCGATGCCACGCCCCCTTCGCCTATAACTCGATAGTGCTGATAACAAGAGCAGTTTTATAGCTAGAGACTTGAGATTTGGCACACATGGTAAGTATCCTACTCTCAATGTGTGCTATAAGTATTCAGTACGATCGGATATTGAACTTAGAAGTTATTCAAGAAACAAATTTATGCAGCGCAGCAGATGCGTTGCATCGCAGTAGCAGCGCAGTAGCAGCGCAGTCGCTGCGCCGCGCCGACGATATAATGAACGAAAAGACACGTGGCGCTGTGGCGCTAAACATAGACAATCAGTAGCTGCAGTCCAGTGTTGCCAGACTATCGCAAGCAACCTACTCTCGACTAATCGGCTTGTTTTTTTTCATTTGTGGGCGAAGGGGGCGTGGCAATGCGATTTAATTTTCTGGACACATCAACCTCAAGATACTCTTCATGTGTGCCAAATCTCAAGTCTCTAGCTACTAAGCTGCTTTTGCTATGAACTTTTTGTTCAATTTTTGGGCGAAGTGGGCGTGGCATCCAAAATTAAAGATAAACTTGAGCTGTCTGCAAAAATTACCAGTGCTGGGAGACCAAATTCAAGTTTCTATCTCTTACTATGTAGCTCTGAGATCCTTTCGTTCATACGGACGGACGGACTGTCGGACAGACAGACGGACAGACAGACGGACATAGCTATATCGACTTTATGGCATCGGCCACTTGCTTCCTTCTGCCTGTTACATACTTATAACAAACTAAATATACTACCACAGGGTATAAAAACAAAGTTTATTAGTTGAAATATTCTAGACAGAGTCCTGATCACTTCGACATACATACATATGTATGTATCTCTAGAACGAATACAATTCAAATCCAAATAATACGTAGTAGAAGCTGCATTAAATTCCCGATTTTTCACACCTTTTCGATCTCTTCACATTTTGATGTTCGTCGTTTAATGATCATTTAACGATCCAGCTCATCTGCAACTCAGGACAGACAGACAGACACATCAGTTGGCCAATTACGCATCCAATTATGACTAAATAGACGCACCTTTTTCATTTGGCGGCTCTGTCCATGCCACGCCCACGCGCCTCTTGACCCAAGCAAATCATTGCGTAACTAGGCGAGTCGTCGTTGAGGTAACCAAAAAAAAAAAGACGGAACAAACAAAAAAAGGAGCAGCCCATGAAACATCTGCCGAAAGAAGTCGTCGAGATACAGCCAAAAAGGGGATCGACCCTTGGGCCAATCTGTCGACAGCAACTGGCGTAAAAAATGCGCTCCGAGGGTTGACTGCTAACACCTTGAGGCAACGAGGGGGGGGGGGGGTAGTGGAAGAGGTGAGTAGGGAAAGAAGTGAACCAACTCGCGAGATCGCACTCGACTCGGCTTGAGGCTTAATCAATACCCTGCCATAAATCAGTAGGCACTAACTGAGTGTATCGAAACGATGCACAGTGGCTCACTCACGAGACTCACGTGGCAAAAAAGAAATCGGGCATCCTTAAATGCAGTTTGATAGAGAATTGTCCAAAATTTATAAATCCGTTTAGATTTTTTAATTTGAACAAACGGTTTCGGCGGTAGAGCTCATCAAACATGAAATAAAATTTCGCTTTTTTCTAAAAAATGATTTTTTATGAAAAATTGTTCATTTTTGCGATAAAATTGCATCCAAATTATATATCGTATAAATTGCCGTAAAACAAAAGGTAATTTCAATAAAACTTTTGTATTATATATTTGGTTTATTTTATATTTATATAAATTAATAACAATAAAAGAATTCAATTAATGTTCTTGTTTATTTAATTTTTCTCAGCCTTGTCTTCAAGTTCGTAGTCTATGTACATTAAATCTACCATTTCTTTAGTACTATAAAACTCTTGCAGTTCATTTCGACTTCTCACAAATCTTTTTGTTGATATCAGAGGATCTGAAGAAACTGATAACTTATTAAAAAAAAGTCTTAATTTTGTCTCTACCGTGTCACCTTGCAAGTATTCGAGTAACTATATATCTTGTACTCCTTGTTTATAGATTTCTGGACTTCTTCTGATAATTTCCCCAATTGACAGACATTGGTTTTCATTGAGATCTCCTCCGTGTGCCAAAATTTGATGAAGTTTGCTTTTGATCTTGTCGACGTCCGTCATATTTTCCTTAGCAAAGTCTATTGTACTCATAACTTCTTAGCTTGGAGCATCAATAAACATCTGAAATACATCTTGAATTTTGAAAGACATCTTGCGGTTTCAATATTTGATTTAAATTACATAATACTAATCAGCACTGATTTTGTTTAATATCGTAATGGTTGCCAAAAGTAGACTGTGATACAATGCACCTAAATAGTTGAATATATACCCTTAATCCCTACTATTAATTACCAACTTAAGTAGTGCAAAAGATTAAACATGTGTAGTCATTTAAAATCTACAAACTTACTAGGTAATTGGGTTTGGTAAACACGGAAATTGAGTACGAAAAAGGGTTATAAATTACAGCTAGTCACAAGTTCAACTATTATATTAAGGGCCGATTTCTCATCTTGCCTATTGTCTTAAAGTGTAGATAAACCTGCCGATAAGAGAAATTTGATTTCCTTGTCTTAAAATTTAGTTCCAGCCTCTCGATAACTTACAGGGCAGATCATTCTCTCTGTAAGTTTTTAACGTTAGGATGCCACATTATTTTTTAAACTTTAAATATTTCTGAAAAGGGAAAGATGAGAAAACGAAAATAATGATGAATCCTATATTTATGGTAAAGTAACATTTTCATAAAGTAGGGCAGTAGCGGTAAGATGAGAATTCGGTCCTATGAATAAAATGTTTTAATAATCAATACAGTAAAATAATGTAGAAACATATATTTTTGTGCCTAAAAAAAAATGTATGTATTTAAATAAGACAAATTTAAGACATAAGTGCAAATAAAAACACATTTATACAATCAAGATGTTTTCTCTTTGTTCTAAGAACTTAATTTTTGGTTCTCGACATATTTTTTAGACACAAATTAAATAATAAAATGAATATAATACTCACAAATCGAAGTATTTTCAACAAAAATAATTTTGTAGCTTTAATTTAATTGCATGTAAACAAATATTCTAAATGTCTTTTTATACCCTGTGACCATTAAAAATGGTCAAAAGCAGTATAATGAATTTGTGTGAATGTATGTAACAGGCAGAAGGAAGCAACTCCGATCCTATAATGTGTATATATTCCTGATCAGTATCAATAGTCGAGTCGATTGACACCTGTCCGTTGTCTATCCTTCTGTCTGTCCGTCTGTCTGTCCGTCTTTCTGTCCGTCTGTCTGTCCGTCTGTATAAACGCGTGGATCTCAGCAACTGTAAGAGCTAGAGACTTCAAATTTGGAATGTAGGTTCCTGAATACCATACGCAGATCAAGTTTATTTGCAATTTTCGATATCATGCCCCGTTTCTTAAAAAATTAGAAAAATCACCATAACATAAGCAATGTCTAAGCTAGAGACTTGAGATTTGGCACACATGATAAAAAGCTTGGGCTTAATGAGTCCTGAAAATTTCATCGCGATGCCACGCCCCCTTCGCCCATAACTCGAAAAAGCTGATACCAAGAGCAGTTTTATAGCTAGAGACTTGAGATTTGGCACACATGGTATGTATTCTACTCCCAATGTGCGCTACAAATTTTAGTACGATCGGACATTGAACTCAGAAGTTATTGAAGAAACAAACTTATGTAGTGTTGCCAGACTATCGCAAGCTACCTACACTCGATACAAGCAAAGTCGACTTCAAGCGATATATATTTAAATCCTATTATAATGAAAATACTTGTCTTTGAAGACCTCAATTTTATGGTCAGTATGTTATGCATTTATATATGTATTTTTGCTTAAATATAACATTTATTGGCATATTCTACTTTGTCTCCTATTTTAACTCTCTCTCTCTCTCTCTCTCTCTCTCTCTAACTATTATAATTAATAATCGATAAACAGTTTTGTTTTTAATATGGCAATTTATACATATATAGAAGATATTCAAATCATGTTAAACTTAGTGACAAACTGGAAATATTTATTGTAATTCAACACAAATTATTACAATTTTTTATCAATAAAATAGGGTATAAAAAGTTGTTAATTTGTCTCTGAATTATATTACTTAACCTCTTGCTTACTGTACAAAGTAAACAAATATTAAAAATACAATTTTTCTTTAATTTCGAAAGATAAAAATTTAATTTAAAACATAATTTTATAAACAATAATAATTGAATACTTTAGGAAATCTATAGTCTACAACGACATCTCTTTTATTTTCGAAGATATTTATTATTATTCAAGCTAATCCAGCCGTTTGTTCCACTGTGCAACGATCGTCTTCCCCAATCCCTCAATGATGCCCGTCCCATCTCTTCTGCCCCTGCTACTTCTTGCTCTTCTGTTCTTCTACCCTTTTGTTTTAGCTCGTGCCATTCAAACTGGGCCACATCTGAGGCGACCGCAAAAGCAAATTAGGACCAATTGCGTGTGTTTAAGCCAATGACCTGGTTGGAGTCTCCTCGCTGCAGCTGCGATCCTTAGACAAAACAACTCAATTCCTTCCTTTTTCGACTACAACTTAGTAGTTGTACTACTACTTTTTCCTACTACGTTTTGGTACACTTTTCCAACTCCCACTCTCTCAATTCCTTCTTTTTCCCATAGTGCTACTACTACTACTTCCTACTACTTTTTAGTACACTTTCCCAATCACTCAATTCCTTGCTTTTCCGACTACTACTACTACTTTTTAGTACACTTTTCCCACTCACTCAATTCCTCATTTTTCGACTACTACTACTACTACCATTACTACTACTTTTTCCTACTACTTTTTAGTACACTTTTCCCACTCACTCAATTCCTACTTTTTCGACTACTACTACTGCTACTACTACTTTTTCCTACTATTTTTTGGTACACTTTTCCCACTTCCTTAATGCCTTCCTTTTTCGACCACTATTACTACTACTTTTTCCTACTACTTCTTAGTACACTTTTCCCACTCACTTAATGCCTTCCTTTTTCGACTACTCTACTACTACTACTACTACTACTTTTTCCTACTACATTTTAGTAAACTTTTCCCACTCACTCAATTCCTTCCTTTTCGACTACTACTACTACTTTTTCCTACTACTTTTTGGTTCGCTTTTCCAACTCACTCAATTCGCCCTTTTGCGACTACTACTACTACTACATTTACCTACTAATTTTTAGTACACTTAGTACTTTTTCCTACTACTTTTAGCACAATTTTCTCACTCACTCAATACCTTCCTTTTTCGACTACTATTACTACTTTTTTCTACTACTTTTTAGAACACTTTCCCCACTCACTCAATTCCTCCTTTTTCGAATACTACTACTACTTTTTCCTACTACTTATTAATACTACTACTTTTCCCCATTCACTTTTTCCCACTCCTGCTCTTTTTCCGATCAAGTGCAAGGACCTCTTTCAGTTATTAATTACATAAAGTAGCGAATCCAAGTCAAAGCCCAAGTCAAACAAACCCATAAACTATCAACAAACTAGTCCCATTAAAGCTAGTCGCCCTCTTCTATCTTTTTTCCCCGTCCTGGCAACCCCCTGGCAACCCCCTGTCGCCCCCAACCGCCTCAGCAAATACCGCAAAGGAGCGTTCGTTGTCGCGTAAATATTTACAGAAGCAACAAAAAACACACGCTATAAAAAGCGTGCCAATAGCAAAAGTAACAATCATCGCACGATATCAATGACTCAACCCCCCCTAAGAAAAAAGATAGAAAAACACCCCCCCGACCGAAGCGTGAGAAAGCCAAAGCTAAGCTCAAATAAAATGTAACATAACCTTGAAAATGTTAGGATGATTTCTTAGAAATAGTTAAGATAATTAGCATATGTTAATAAATAATTTAGAAATGTCAGATATAATGCTTAGAAATGCTTCAGAAATGCTTAAAACATAGTATAAGATATTGAGATCCCTCTAAATACTCATATTCTAAATAGTTTGGAATTTTTTCTACTAGGTATGAGTATTGAGTATATTGTAACTATCTTTATTTATTTAATATCAACTAAGTAAAAAACAGAAAACACAATTAACGATTAAAATATACATATAAAAACAGGAATAGAAAATAAAAATAGAAAATTATAAATATATTTATTTATGTAGTATTAAATGCGATTTTAGTCTTAGAAATGCAAAGATAACCAGTCGGGAAGGCTACAGTCGAAATCGACTATGAGAGACCCTTTACTTATTCTTCAAAACTGAAATAAGAGTAACAAACTAAGAGACTTATATATAAACCTAAATAAATGTGACGCTGCTCAGATTAGCTTCCGATTAATTAAATATAATCGCTTCTGTTACGCTTAAATTACTAACATACAAATGTTAATCTTAACATACAAATGTTAATCTTAACATACAAATGTTAATCTTAACATACAAATGTTAATCTTAACATACGAATGTTAATCTTAACATACAAATGTTAATCTTAACATACAAATGTTATGTTAACATACATGTATGAAATGCATACATACTTTATTTAATATAATACATTGGCATTTATGGTAGAATTTGTTTATAAAAATAAAATATTGTTTTATTTTATATAATTACTGTAATTATAAATTTAAAATATAATAATAAAAACATAAAAAAGTGTGCCTCTTGTAGGTCTCGAACTCCAGACCATTGCGCCAATGAAGCCATTGTCGATTATTTAACAATTTTTAAAAACAGAAAAAAATGTGTCACTGGCAGGACCTCACCGCAAGAATTCGACATTCTAACCACTGCACCAACGATGTCATATTCACTAGTTTGCCAATTACTAGATTTCTACAGAAGTGCAATTAATAATTCAATGCCTTTAGTTGCTGCCTGCACATTTCCTGCCATTGTACATTCGAGAATTTGTTTGCTTCAAATCTCCGGTGTTTATTGTCCGATTTTGATGAAATTTTCAGTACGCATCGGAAGGAAAGTAAATTTTAGGAACTTGTATCCTTTAAAATACTCTAGTTATTTGGGTTTTTCCGATTTTTGGGGGCGGGAGGGGGCGTGGCAAAATTCTAAACCAAACTTGACCTTTTCGGGGGTCACACGAGTAATGTCACCAAATTTGGTGACCCTAGCTCTTATAGTCTCTGAGATCTAGGTGTTCATACAGCACGACAGACGGACAGCAGGACAGACGGACAGACGGACATGGCTATATCGACTCGGCTGGTGATGCTGATCAAGAATATATATACTTTATGGGGTCTGCCGGACTTCCTTCGACCTGTTACGCACATTTTTTTTTTGACAAACTTAATAGACCCTATTTACTTTTTTAAAGTAAAGGGTCTAATAAGGAAAAAAGTAACTATTAGAATTAGAATTTGTTGAATTAGTTGTTAAAAAGTTTACAACAAGATTCTTAGTAGTAGTAGGAAAAGAGGCCTCAGAGTTGAAAACTCGACAAAGTCTATTGTAATCAATACAGAGAATTCAAAAAAAGTTTATACAAAAAGTAGTTAGTACTACATGCGTGTAAAGTAAGTGAGATAAAGTTACGAGTTGAAGGAACAGATCAATTTATTTGGCTTAATAATACAGAGGAGTCGATATCACCATTTATTAAGTTTAGTAAAAACACCACACCCAACAAAATGAGTCGGTTAGAAGAGATGGAAGGCTAATTAATATGTAGAATTCTACTGGAGTAAGGGGGCAAGATACTATGACGAGTACTTAGCTAAGAAATAGTTCAGAATCTTATAACTATGTATGTATTATAGTTCGACTGGTAAAGTTGACAGATTTACTACTTAGTTAACGTCGAATCTTTAGAAAAATTTACACTGATTAAAACAAAATCTTTGTTTTCGACAAAAGTTGTTAGTTTTGTAAAAAACAATATTAACTTTCAAATCTTTTGCTTAAAAAGAGCGTCAAGAAAAAACGTCATATTTAAGAAACCCATATTTTTAAGATCTAAATATATTTGGGATTTAAGAAACCGGTATTTTTTTATCAGTGTATATATATATTTGTATGTATGACAGGACAATAGGTAGATTTTATTTTAAACTCACAGTTTAAATTACGTGTTAAAATAATTCCTTTTGTTGACATACAATGAGACATTTTTATACCCTTGCAGAGGGTATTATAATTTTGTCACGAAATGTGTAACGCAGGAAAGCAGACATCTCCGACCCTATACAATATATATATATTCTTGATCAGCATCAACAGCCGAATCGATATAGCCATGTCCGTCTGTCCGTCTATCCGTCGGTCCGTCGGTCCGTCTGTCCATCAGTTTCTATGCAAACTAGTCTCTCAGTTTTAGAGCTATCTGAATGAAACTTGGTGCAGATCAGTCTTTTTGCTGCAGGCAATACATATGTCGGAACCTGCCGGATCGGATCACTATATCATATAGCTGCCATAGGAACTATCGATCGAAAATCATACTTTTGTATGAGAAACTTTTTTATTTTTCAACAGACTTCAACCAAACTCACAGATTATGTATCTGATCATGTCTTATACAGCCTGACCAAATTTAGTATAAATCGGATAACTATATCTCATAGCTGCCATAGGAACTATCGGTTGAAAAGTGCATCTAGGGTATGAAATCTTTGATGTGTCAAAAATGACAAAGAGTACTGACTTACCGACTGCTGCCCAACTGGTTGATCAATATATATACAAAGTTTGTCGGTAGAAGGTAGCAAAATCACAACTAATCAGAGTATCTGTCAATTTATACGGTAACAAAAGAGCAATCAAGAGCAAAATGATCATGGAAAAAATCATCCTGATCAGTGTGCCCAATGGTCCTAGTTCTATATACTTATTATCCTATACCAATAATTGAATTGAATTTAATGTGTAATACCTTTGGTACAAATTCACATACTTTTACATTAAATAAAGTACATTAATTTGCTAGTTATAATGTTAATTTTGTAAATGTTTTTATTTATATTTCATCTTGTACAATATATATTACCATATATGCAATTGAATTTAATTCAATTCTTTTTAAGTTGGAATTTATCTTTAACAAAGAAACATTTCTGCAAATAATTTCGTAATTTTACAATCCTTAGAACCTCTTGTTGAATATTTTGAAGAATGCTAGAACTTCAAGAACTTGTAAGACAAATTTTTGAGTTGCATTTTGAAGCATTTCAGATAAGCAAAAGGTTTTCATGGTTTCACTTGATTCAGCATGACCTGTCATTTCGTTTCTGACGTTCCAATTCCATTTCATTCCACTTCATTTTGTGTTATCTGTTCACCTTTTACCTCCGCCCCCTTGCCACTCAAATTTCTCTTCTTTTGTGTCCTTTATTTATGCAGCAAAAAAACAGAAACAATAACAAATAGCAACAACAACTACAACATGAACGGAAACTTTTGCCTTGGGCGGAAGCTCAACCAAAAAAAACGCCTAATGATTGTGCGGGTGTGTGTGTGTGTGTGTGTGTGTGTGTGTGTGTGTGTGTGTGTGTGTGTGAGTGTGCAGGTGTGTGTACCTTATAGATACTTTTGCTAACCGCAACTAGCACGAAATGTACAGCTGCCTGGCTGCTGTTGCTGCTTCTGCTGCTGGACACGAATATCGATTGATTCTACACACACACACACACACACACACACACACACACACACACACACACATACATTCAAACACACACAGTTACAGCGAATAGTTTTCTTTCACATTGTCCCATTGTTAATCAAGCAATATGAAAGTAAATCGCAAATAAGCCGAAAGTGGAATTGAGAACAACTTTCACTTTTCCCCCGAATCAAAAAAAATCGAATTTAGAATATGTAAATATTTATCAAGAGTTGCGCATCAGAATGACATTAAATTATAAATGAATCTATTAAAATTTTTTTTTCAATTTAAGACATCACAATGTTAAATTCATTAAATTTAATATTATGTAAATTAATGTTTACAAATATTATTCATTTAAATGCATCAAAATCAATTAAAAAAATATTAAATAGGTATTTTAAATATATTTCTTTTTATGTCATCAGAATAAAATTATATTTTAAATTCATGTTTATATCACAATAAATTTAAATATATATAAAAAATGATTTTTAACAGAGTGAATACATGTATAAAAACTATTTGTTATTTTTCAAAAGCTTAACAAAAATAATACATTTTTATTAAAATGAATTTCATTTGAAATTTAATGTTTTCAATTATATTTCCCAATATCGCAACAGAGTGAATATGGGCATTTCCATGAGGTCGCACGGGACAATCGTACACATTGTAAGTGGTAAAAAGGTCAAAGTAAGACGGATTTTCAAAATTATTTTTCCAATTAAAAGTAGTTCTTGATTAGCCCTATAATTGGTGCTAAGCTCGATTTTGAGGAACTATTCGTATTGTAGATTTTTACAAACAATCAAGGCATTCGCACGGGACAAAAATAGAAGTGGTTTTTGTGGCGATCAATTTATTCTCAGATTTCAGCGAAAGTTTGGGCAATATATTCACGCAAATTTCTGATAAATGTCATGCATTGATGTCTCTTTAAAATGGTTAAAGTTTTGCTCAAATATGATTTCTAGTTTTTTTTTAAATTAAATAAAGATATCGTAACTTGCAATCGCATACTTTCTTATACATTATTCTTTGACTCTTTGTACCTTTCCAAAGATTTGGAGTACCATAAGACAATGAATAATAACTTATTCTGAGAATTTGTATCAAAACAAAATGTACACTAGAAATGCCCA
The DNA here is from genome assembly GCA_958299025.2 of Drosophila histrio. Lineage (NCBI taxonomy): Eukaryota > Metazoa > Arthropoda > Insecta > Diptera > Drosophilidae > Drosophila > Drosophila histrio. Next base: position 52,929,329 of record OY282582.1, on the reverse strand, counting down.
AATGAGAAAAGTTTCACTCAATATCTCGAAATGGGTTATGAATAGAGACCAAACTTTGTTACATTAGTTAAATTTCATTGTTTTCCTATTAAAATATCGACTATACACCCTATTTTTATAATGAAACAAGTTGTTTTTAAACACTTTGAATGTTTTGGTCTCGGTGGACCTTTTGGTGGAAATGCCCATATAAATTTTGAAATTCACGTTGTTCCATATTTTTTAAACTTAAGGCATTAAATATTAAATTAATGTTTACTAATATTTTTTTCAGATTAAATATACCTAAATATACTAAGCTTAATAGTTTTTAAACTTTGTATTTTAAGCTGTAGAATTTTCATATATTTCATAATTTATATATACAGTACCAACAATTTTCCTATTATTTATTTAAATGCATTTAAATTTGATGTTTTCCATAATTTTTCATATTAACTTAACAGAATTCATTTCAAATATTATATTTATGTTATTTTCTTTCGATATTTTTCATCTTAACTCATCAGATAGAAGTTAAATATAACGTAGTTTGGAGAAAATTACATTTCTTTTTTTTTACCCTATTTTCAAAGTTAATTTTTTACGGATTGCGTAGTCCGAAATTATGTCAAATATATCTCTTTTTGTTCAATGAATGACTTGTTGCCATTTTGAGGATAATTCTAAAATTCCACTCTGAAAATAACTCAGATCCTGGCTGTTAAAAAACTCAACCAATATCGTTTTTGGAAGTCCTCCATTCAATAAATGTTTTTGTCGTTAAAAAAAAAGTGTTGTAAGTACAAGAAAAGATGATAATCGCTTGGTGCTAGATCCAAACTATACGGTGGATGCATTAAAACTTTCGGTTTTGTATTGAACACAATATTGTTAAATATAGCGAATTTGTTCTTTATTGGTCCACATGTTTAACAAAATTGATCTCTCCAAAGGAATTGACCTATCATAAAACGTTTTAAAGGGGAATCCCTTCTTTTCCAAGAAGCTAATATGTAAATCAGTGTGACCAATAGTTTACAAAACAAAACATACCAAAGTTGAGACGCGAAAAAACAAATATTAAATTACATTTTGCCCAACCTAATATTTTATAATGAATATAATATTTTTAAATAATTGTAATTTTAGCTGTTACCCAGTCGCAAAGGCTACAGTCGAAGTCGACTATGAGAGACCCTTTAGTTACTCTTCAAAATGGCGTTGTTACGTCAACATGTTCTTCTTCTTCCTTTGGTCCGACACTGAGTAACATTGAGTTTTGCATAACTCCCGAGTTTATTGTCCGATCGTGATGAAATTTTCAGGATAAATTAGGATCCCGATGCTTGTCCTGTGTGCCAAAATTCAAGGCTCCAGTTTTAAAATTGACTATTATATGGGGGTTTAAGTTTTTTTTGAATAACTTCCGAGATTTTTATCTGATCGCGATGAAATTTTCAGGCTACGTTAGGACCCTGATACCCGTTCTGCCGTGTCGATTGACACCTGTCCGTCTGTTCGTCTGTTCGTCTGTCCGTCCGTCTGTTCGTCTGTCCGTCCGTCCGTCCGTCCGTTTGTCTGTCTGTCCGTCTGTATGAACGCGTGGATCTCAGCAACTATATAAGCTAGCGACTTCAAATTTGGAATGTAGATTCCTTAATACCATACGCAGATCAAGTTTATTTTCAACTTTCGATACCAAGCCCCGTTTGTTTTAAAATTAGAAAAATCACCATAACATAAGCAATGTTAAAGCTAGAGACTTGAGATTTGGCACACATGATAAGAAACTTGGGCTTAATGTGTCCAGAAAATTTCATCGCGATGCCACGCCCCGCCCCCTTCGCCCACAATTGGAAAAAGCTGATCACAAGAGCAGTTTTATAGCTAATTTTCTCAAAATACTTTTGTTTTAAAAGATCTCAAGGGTATCCTCTACTGTCGCACCCGCTCGTCTGAACCCTTGACATACCCAGGGTAGTAAAATTAATATTAATCTAACTAAAATTATTAAAGTATCTATCTGCTTAAGTATCTGTAATAAACTTACGTCTATTTTTCTAATCTGATATTTACCACAACATTAATTTCATATTAATTACTAAATTTATTAAATAAAATTACATCGATTATTGTAATAATAACATCAACGGAAACATTTAGATATCACAGTTGGAAAGAACAACAGTACGCAGACTTTTGTTCGGCACTGTGCTGCAGACAGACGTGTGTGTAAAGAGTGTGTAAAGAGCCACCCATCTAACGGAGGAGGGGTGAAGGGGAGGGGAGGGGACGGGGTTGGGTGGGGAACGGAAATGCCGCAGCGTCAGGCAGCGAATGTCCGATTGTTCCGTTGGCATTTGCTATTCCATAGCTAGCGCCATCTAGCGACAGAATAGTGAGCGTAACTGTCGCCCTCTCATTCCCTCCCACTCCCACTCCCTTTCCCGCCCCACTCCCTTCTCTAACTGTGTCGTCGTTAGGTCTCTGTGTGCGCACTCATGCATATATCCTGCGCCCCGTCATCGTCCTTAGGGTGGACACGTCACAAGGCTGCGCTGAGGATTGGAATTGGATTCAAGTTACACACCTGCGCGTGGCAAGGGGGGACGGGGGGAAGGGGGGACGGGGGGAAGCAACGGAAGTGACAACTGAACACACGGGAGGCGTTGCACATTTTAGATAAGTTTCAGTCAAAAAATAATCAATAAACAAACCCTCTACTCCCTCGCTCCCCTTCTGCGAGTTAAGTAAATAAAAAACTTGTCACATTTGCAAGTAATAAAAGAATTTAAAAAATTGACAAATTAAAAAGCTAAAAAAAAATAAAAAATAAACACGTAAATAAATAAAAAAAACAAGCCGATCAGTCGAGCGAGCGCGACAGTAGGATACCCTGTGCAGGTCTTCAATTAAAAGTATTTTCGGAAAAGTATTTTAATTATAGTGGAATTGCACTGTATGTAGTCTGGCAACACCCCATGTTTCTCTCTCTTACACAAAGCTGTTATATTATTGCGCGCCAAACCATTTGTTTTTGAAATTTTAGGCAATGTTTATACATATGGGTTTTGGTAATTCAGAAAATTTAAGTTATTGTAATACTATGATAGAAACATGAATTTGTCAACCATACGTGTTAGCAATCGCAAATATAAATTAATATAATAGTAATTATTCAGTTTGTCAGTGCTGGACAACTTTTAAACTAATGTAGGACAGTGTTAGACAACTGGCAAATTATAATTAAATAATGGCAATAAAACAAATTCCTTAATATCTCCTTTATTAATTAGTCGATCGCTATGAAACTTCCAGCAAATTGCTTAGGGTGGTTATTCTGTTAATTTAAGCTGTGTTATCTTAACAAACATGCATGTAAAGAATCGCTAATATTAATTTACATTACAATGTATAGTTCTGAGTGTGCCCGACGGATGGCGCCACATTCCACATGACACAATGCGCCACACAGCGGCCGACAGTGCAAAACATCAGATTATCATATGCTTTCACGTTTGCGCAAATGGAATTTTTATATGCTCTCTCGCTTTTGCCAATAAATGGAATTAAAACCAGTCGAAAAGGCTACAGTCGAAGTCGACTATATTGTAACCTCAATATGCTCTTCTTCTTCCTTTGGCCCGACACTGAGTAATATTGAGTTTTGAATAACTTCCGAGTTTATCATTCGATCACCATGAAATTTTCAGGATACATTAGTATCCCGTTGCTTGTCCTGTGTGCTTAAATTCAAGGCTCCTGTTCCAAAATTGACCATTATATGGGATTTTAAGTTTTTTTGAATAACTTCCAAGATTATTATCCGATCGCGATGAAATTTTCAGGATACGTTGGGACACTGATATTCGTCCTGTGTGCCAAAATTCATTCGTTTTATGGAATTTGAAAAATTTTGCTTACGATTTTTGGGGGCGGAAGGGGGCGTGGCAAAATTCTAAAACAAACTTGACCTTTTCGGGGGCCACAGGAGTATTGTCACCAAATGTGGTGACCCTAGCTCTTATAGTCTCTAAGATCTAGGCGTTCATACAGCAGGACAGACGGACAGACGGACATGGCTATATCGTCTCGGCTGTTGATGCTGATCATATATATATATAGAATATATATACTTTATGGGGTCTGCCAGACTTCCTTCGACCTGTTACGCACATTTTGGCAAACTTAATGGATTTTGAGGTTTTCTTCTATTTGCGTGGGCGGGGGGTGAGATATCGAAAATTGAAAATAAACTTGATCTGCGTAGGGTAATCAGGATCCTACTACATTCCAAAAAGTCTCTAGCTCTTATAGTTGCTGAGAATATCTACTTTACCTCCTTCTGTCTGTTACATAAAATCACACAAATTCATTATACCGCTTTTGCCCATTTTCAATGGGTATAAAAATAACCTAACCTAACTAACCAGAGTCTAAACTTATTCAAACAAAAAATAAATAATTGGGAATTGCGTTAACCCCATTCCCTCCCTTTCCTCCGTCATTTTGTCATAATAAATAAAACGCATAATTGTTTATACAATAAAATTTAATCGCACAAAAAAAAAAGATTTTGCTATATTACACTGTGAAATGTAAAAATAAATAAGTTAAAAAGCTAGAAAAAAAATATATTTAAAATAAAAAAAAATTTAAAAAAAAAATAAATAAATAAATAATTAGTTAGGGAACTTTCCCAATTTTCGCAAATCTTTTCTTTAGGCCACAAAGCGCAGATTCGAGCGTTTGCGTAGTCCAAAGTCGCCGCTGCGTCGCACTGGAGACTCCTCGGCCGGCGGCATCATTGTGTCCTCTCCCGCCTCGCGTCCCAGGATATTCCAGAAGGGACGCGCCGTCGTCGTCGTCGTCGTCGTCGGCGGATCCTTGTTGATGTAGATGCAATTAATGATCGGCTCATTGCCGAAGTATTGACGACGATTGCCGCCATTCTGGCGATTCTTGTTGCGACGCAGACGACGACGACGTTGTTGCTCTTGACGGCGACGCTTCTCCCGCAGCTGCTGCTGACGGCGACGCTTCTGGGATTGGGACGGGGATTGACTGGGACGACGTCGCTTGTAGCCGCCAATGGGACGAGATGGGGAGTTGGAGCTGGAACTGGAGTTGCTGCTGCCACGACGCTTGTTATTGGAGACACCCTGACTTGGCTTAGACTTCTTGGTCTTTTTCTTCTGCTGCTGTCGCTTGCTGGGCGGCGATTTGCGCTTCTTCTGACCAACACTGGAGGCGGGTTTGCGTTTGGAATTGCTGGAGCTGGAGCTGGAGCTGGAGATGGAGCTGGAGGAGCTGCTTGGTTTCTTACGCTTATCCGCATTGCTGGAGCTGCTTTGTTGCTTTCGCTTCACCGACTGCTCCATTTCCTCCTGCTGCTGCTGCTGCTGCTGCTGCCTTTTCTTAGTCTTCTTCTTGGCTACCTGCTGACTTTGCTGCCTACGCTTTGGCTTCTTTTTGTGCTCCTCTATGGTCTGATTGGGCTCATTGATCACAGGATGTATGTCATCATTGTCAATGCCCCAATTGGCCGTCGAACTGATGGGATTCTCTTGCTCATCATAGTAGCCAACTGGCTGATAACGATTGCCGCCATAATAGAAGTACTGATCATTGACATTCTCATTCACATTCTCATCCTCTTCGTCCTGTTGTGCCACTTGCTGTGCTGGCCAATAAGGCTGCTGTTGTTGTTGTTGTTGTTGCGGCTGCAGCGGCTTCAACTCGAAGACAGCATGTGTGCTGGGATTCACTTTGGGCGGCTGTTCCGATTCCACAACCACAATTCCAGCATCGCCGCCCACATTGGCATGTGTTGCCGCATTTGCCACTACGCTGACACCTTGTGGCAAGGCTACAGGTACAATTTGTGGCAGCATTCGCTCATTATCTTCTTCCTCAACATCATCAGCCTGATCATCAGCATTCTGCTCCTCATCATCATCATGGTCAGCATTATCGGCATCATCAGCATCATTCGCATCATCCGCATCAGCATCAACATCATCATCATCCTCCTCGTCGTCGTCATCATCATCTTCCTCCAGCTGCAATGCCGTCAATGCCACATAACGACGTTTGACCAACTCCTGATCATCCCGCTGATGATCAGCCAGTGCTGGCAACGCACTCAGACTCAACTGCTGGGAATTGACAGTGACTCCGGCAGGAAGTGCTGATAGATTCATGGCACGCTTCCGTCTGGTAACCACACACTGTGATTTGCTGCCACTGCCAGTTAATTGCCTGCCTTGTATATAGAAACGCTTCAATTCGTATTCATCGCCATTTTCATCGACCTCGATCTTTGTTTCACCGTTGGCCAATGCCAGCCAGATTATGGCAGCGAAAAGCGTCAAGACGCAGCGTTTCCTCATCTCTAGACACAAACTGAAGCTACAGCTGCTGTGGCTGCCACTTATATTAGCTCGTCGTCGTGGACCTATTGACCCACAGTTAATTGCCAAAAATGGAAATAGAAAACACAGAAAAAAAAAAAACTCTCGGCGATCTGAATTATTCATGTGTCTTCATAGAATTCACACACATTCATGTATATATTCAACATTTCTTTGTCAGAACTCGTTTTCGCCAAAAAACTTTCAGCCTTTTGGGCCGTCGATCGAACACACGAATCGTTCGCTTATGCCGGGGTCAATGGTCAATTAATAACCCCCCCTTCAGAAAGCCAGAAAGCTCACCAAATAAAGCGGAAGAAAGTTTTTGGTCAAAGGGCCAAAAGCAATCGACCTGGCTAAAAAAACGTCTGTCTCTTTGTCATCTTTGCTAATTTATGGGCAAAACCAAACGGCTGGCAAATTAACATTAACTTTAACATCGAAAGTTTTCTATGGTAGTATTTGTTGTGTTTCTTTGCACGTAGCCTGAAATCGGTAAGGAACAAGCGCCCCACGTTGGGCGCCCTTTAAAAAGGATTATTTGGATTTTTTGTCAGTATTTATTTAAAAAATTTTAATATTTATATAAAACACGTTGCGCGCTCTTATAAATGATTATTTAATTGATCAGTTTTTCCCTAAAAATTTTCAATATATATTCCCTTACGTTGGGCGCCCTTATAAAGGATAATTTAATTGATCAGTGTTTCCTTTAATTTTGAATATAGTATATATATCCCCCCTACGTTGGGCGCCCTTATAAAGGATTATTTAATTGATCAGTGTTTCCTTAAAAATTTTCAATATATATTCCCTCACGTTGGGCGCCCTTATAAAGGATAATTTAATTGATCAGTGTTTCCTTAAATTTTAAATATAGTATATATATCCCCCCTACGTTGGGCGCCCTTATAAAGGATAATTTAATTTATCAGTGTTTCCTTAAATTTTCAATGTTCATATTTCCCCAGGATTGTTTTTATTTATCCCTTATAAAGGGCCATTTAATATTGCAGTGATTATTTTAATTTGCAATATTTATAAATGAATTTTTATTTAATTTCAGTCAGTGCTTCTTTAAGTTTTCAATATTAATCGTCCACACGTTGGGCGCCCTTATAAAGGATTTATTCACAATTTCAATACTTTTATTTCCTTATTATACTATTTGTCTACTGTACTCGTTCAATTCACATAACACAGTTAACATAGCCGATAACAGTTTATCCAATAAAATATAATTCTCGAATTATTCTTTTTTTAATTTTAAATTTATTTAAATATCTATATATTTATAAAGAACCATTAAATTTATTTAAATATCTCTATATATGTGTCCGTGTGTACTTGCTTAATCCATATGACAAAGTTAAAACATTCAATTCAATATTTATCCAGTAAAAGATTAATCTCTAATTATTTTCTTATAATTTTCAATTTATTTTAAATTAGCAATATATTTAAACCTTCCACGTTTGCCGCCCCTATATAAAGGATCATTTAGCTCAAGGCTGAAAACCTCCAACACTTCGAAAAAGCTTCGATTCGGTAGTACGAAACATACAGTAAGAACCGGTTTTTCGCGAACCGGTTCTTTGAGAGCCAATGAGTCTAGGGATTTGTTTTGAAGCTTTGGTTCAATTTGATTCAAATTGTTTGTCTATTGTTTTCTTACTATTCCTTTATTTTTTAGGCACATCTAATTAAAAATAGTTGTTTTTAGTAGTTTTTTCAGGCGCCACACGTTGGGCGCCCAAATCAAGGATAATTCTATTACCCAACTATTCTACATATCAATTCTTATAATTCACAAGCAGTTTTAAACAAGGTCAACAACTTAGTACGCAACACAACTGAGAACTTATTGATTGAAAATTATCTACATTAAAATATTTTGAGTTTCTTAAGGCGCCACACGTTGGGCGCCCAAATCAAGGATAATTCTATTACCCAACTATTCTACATATCAATTCTTATAATTCACAAGCAGTTTTAAACAAAGTCAACAACTTAGTTCGCAACACAACTGAGAACTTATTGATTGAAAATTATCTACATTAAAATATTTGGAGTTTCTTAAGGCGCCCCACTTTGGGCGCCCGAAGTGCTTAAAAATTATTTACAATTTTGAACCCGCAGCATTTATTGAGCAAAAACCATTAAGAAAACGATAAACGTTGCTGCTTGTTCATTTGGTACCCTGTAGCGCCAAAGATAATTAATAAATTCTCTAGTTATAAAGAGATTCTAGACTCTAAAATACAAAGGTATTTCATATATTTCCATTTGATTGGAACGCGAAAGGTCAACAATTATAATAAAAATAAAGAGAGAATATATTTAAAAATAATAAATAACTTAGTTAATTCAATTTGCAACTCGAAACTAATTCGAATCTAGATTGGTTACCAGAGTATTTACCTACCAATAATTTAAATATATATAATCCATTCGACACAGGGCATAATAATTATGGTAGAAGATGAAGAGCGAATTTGACCTATGACAGCAGATAAATATCAATATTAAAAGATTTCTACCGGCTGTCGAGAAACGCGACAAAAACAACAAACTTATTGGCTGATAAACAATAGAATAGACACACACACACACACACACACACACACACACACACACACACACACACACACACAGTATGTTAATCAATTTGTAAAGATTAAGCGGGGAATAAAAGTTGAAAATAGAAACATAAATCAGGGCAAATGCCGCTAAATTTGACCCCAGACCGAGACCAGACCAAACGAAAACCAGAGAGACCCAACCCAAGATGGTTTTGTTCAATGGCGCAAAGTCTTAAGTACTCCCCCTTCCCCCTTGCCCCCATCCCCTGCCCCTGCCCCTGCCCCTTTTGATGTATCCCATTCCCTTGACTACCTTCGATTTAGCCATCATCAACCACATCGCTCGTTTTGTCGTGGCCATTTGACTGTCCACTCTTTTTGCATGCTAATGAAACATCATAAATTTTCAGTCGGCCCAAGAGTAGCCACTACACAGAGCGAAATAATCAAGTACTTTCCACTTGATTTCACAAAAAAAATAAATGTGAAATTACTATATATTTTAAAATTTTAATTATATTATTATTTTATATTATTTCAAGTATGATTTCTGAAGTCCAAAAATGTATATATTGTTATATATATTTTAAATTAAATTACCAGGCTTTAAAAGAGTTCAAAACGTACTTAAAGTAAGCCGCTTATTCTTAACTTAAGCGCAATTCAAATTTATAAATATAACTTTAAACTGTATAGCTGAGTACAAAGAAGTATTAGGATAAGAAAATAATACTTGATGATGACTTAAAACGAAATATGAGACAACTTAATTAGTAAGCATTCAATATGTATTACTTTCAGCATTACTCAACACCTTACAGAGCCTAAATAGAAGTATCCAAATGAATGCAAGTGAAAACTGATTGCAGAAATTATTCAGCTAAATAATTATTCATTTAAATATTTCTAAATTTCATATTTAAAAAAATCCTAATTCAGGTTTTTTACGAGCTTGTTCTGTGAGCAATTTTGTATAAAGTATTTTCGTACTCATTTCTCGTAAATCTAAAGTTTAACTTGACTCAAGTTTAATTTATCTTTAGAATAGATTTTATGTAGTACTTGCCTTAAAAATATTTGTGTGCTCAGTAAAACGTACTTATATCAAGTATGAACTTTAAGCATCACAAATTCTTATTTCTAGGTAATTTAAACTTAATTGTAATACAACGTTTTTCCCTCTGTGTGACCGCAGAAATTAAACTCTTATATCTAGATTTAATTTCACAATTTAACATTTTAAAATCTTAATTTAAGTTTTCACAAACTTGTTGTGTGTGTAATTACTGCATAAAATAAACTTATTTCAAAATTATCGTACTAATTTATAGAAAATCTTAGGTCTTACTTGATTAAAGATATTTGTTAACTTAAATAAAGAATTCTCATGCTTGCCTAAAACATATTTCAGTGCTTATTTTTAGCAAGTAATTGTTTCAAGTGTTGACTTTTAAAATCGTAAATTCTTATTTTAAGGTCATTTTTAACTTTATTTTAGTAGTGACAACAGAAATTATCCACTAATATGTAGTCTTAATTTCTCCATTGAATATTAAAAAAAATCTTAATTTAAGACTTTTCGAACTTTTTCTCTCTGTATAAAATTGCTGTAAAAAAAACCAATGTTAAGAATTTTTGTACTCATTTCTAGTAAGTCTTGAGTTTTACTTGATTTAAGATTAAGTAAAGATTTTCTGTTACTTGCCCACTTGGGTTAGAAGTATCGCATAATTGAGTACAACTTTTTTCTCGCTGTGTAGTCGACGAGCCCAACTTTAATATCCCCCTTCGTCGCCTTTCCAAGCTAGTAGCTTGACAGCGAGATCAATGCAGACAGACGAGAGGGGGGGGCCGGTGGAAGAGCAGTTTGGGGGGACGGGGGGGTTTTAGAGGCCCATTTTTATCAAGAAAACTTAACAAAAGATCAATTGACAGAGAGAAATGTTGCGGCGGCTGCGCAACACTTGAATAATAATTGTGCACAGTGGCAACAACAATCACAACAACAACAAAAAAGGAGGCCATTAAATAACAAACATCTTTAAGACAACACAAAGAAGAAGAAGAAGCAGCAGCAGCAGAAGAAGAGGTAGAAAAGGTAGTAGAAGAAGCAGCAGCAGCAGCAGCAGCAGCTTCTATTGGCGTCCATCCAGTTGATTTGGTATGGAGAAGGTGTCGCTCTGCTCGTCATTCAAGAGGCCCCCGTGTCCAACTTCAGTCAAGTGCGTTGCGCGTGCAGACATGCAACAAACAGCAGCAGCAGCAGCAACAACAACAACAACAGCAGCAACAGCAGCAACAACAACAGCAGCAGCAACAACAGCAACCTCTCGATCGTATCTTCAGTAATGTGAATGTAAGTAGTAGCGGGGGCGGTATAGACATTAAGGGGAAGGGCAACTAAGCACACACACACACACACACACACACACACACACACAGACACACACACAAACAATAAGGTAGGCGGGCAATAGGCCACAATACATAAGAAGTAAGAAGGGTCTAGTCGAGTACCCGACTATTAGTTACCCGTTAAGCAATTTAGATATGAAAACGTAACGAAAATAATTTATTAAATATAAAATAGATACACTAGTCCAGTCAAAAAGGCTACAGTCGAAATCGACTATGAGAGACCCTTTACTTATTCTTCAAAAATGAAATAAGAGTAACAAACTTACAGACTTATATATAAACCCAAATTAATTTGACGCTGCTCAGATTAGCCTCCGATTAATTAAATATAATCGCTTAAGTTACACTTGAATCATTAACATACAAATGTTAATCTTAACATACAAATGTTAATCTCAACATACAAATTTTATGTTAATATACATGTATGTAATGCAGTGGTCGGCACCAACACAGTCATATGTTTCACTGCGTTAGTGTGCGAATTAACAGAATGTTAACAGACGTCAAGCATGTGCCGTTTCTTGCCTTAGTGAAATGTTTTTACTATGTCGTCTACATTTATATCGCCTTTATATTTTGTATTCGCATTAATTTGGCTATATGTTGGTCATATTTTGTATAAAAATAAATACTTTATCGAAAACTCAAACAACCATTTATTTTTCTGCATACACAATGTATAATTCGTCAAAATTGAGCTGCGTGGCATCACAATGGCTGATCAGCAGCTGATTCATTTTGCTTCGCCTTAACAGCAGCATTACAGCGTAATAGCGCCATAACAGCGACACGACAGCGACTTAACAGAAGCAGCGACGCCACACGAAAGTTTATACTGTAATTATAAATTTAAAATATAATAATAAAAACAGAAAAAAAAGTGTGCCTCTTGTAGGTCTCGAACTCCAGACCATTACGCCAATGAAGCCATTGTCGATTATTTAACAATTTTTAAAAGCAGAGAAAAATGTGTCACTGGCAGGATTCGAACCCAAGACCCCACCGCAAGAATTCGACATTCTAACCACTGCACCAATAAGGCTATATTCACTAGTTTGCCAATTACTAGTTTTCTACAGAAGTGCAGTTAATAATTCAATGCCTTAAGTTGCTGCCTGCACATTTCCTGCCATTGTACATTCGATAATTTGTTTGCTTCAAATCTCCGGTGTTTATTGTCCGATTTTGATGAAATTTTCAGTACGCATCGGAAGGAAAGTAAATTTTATGTTTTATGTTTAAAACTTGTATCTTTTAAAATACTCGAGTTATTCGGGTTTCTCCGATTTTTGGGGGCGGCAGAGGGCGTGGCAAAATTCTAAAACAAACTTGACCTTTTCGGGGGTCACAGGAGTATTGTCACCAAATTTGGTGACCCTAGCTCTTATAGTCTCTGAGATCTAGGTGTTCATACAGCAGGACAGACGGACAGACGGACATGGCTATATCGACTCGGCTGGTGATACTCATCAAGAATATATATACTTTATGGGGTCTGCCGGACTTCCTTCGACCTGTTACGCACATTTTAATAAACTTAATAGACCCTTTTTACTTTTTTTAGAGTAAAGGGTCTAATAAAACATTAATATATATAATAAACTATTTCGATTTTTTATACCCTGTGCCCATTGAAAATGGGCAAAAGTGGTATAATGAATTTGTGTGAATGTATGTAACAGGCAGAAGGAAGCATCTCCGACCATATAAAGTATATATATTCTTGATCAGTATCAATAGCCGAGTCGATTGACACCTGTCCGTCTGTCTGTCCGTCTGTCCGTCCGTCCGTCCGTCCGTCTGTATGAACGCGTGGATCTCAGCAACTATAAGAGCTAGAGACTTCAAATTTGGAATGTAGGTCCCTAAATACCATACGCAGATCAAGTTTATTTTCAATTTTCGATATCTCACCCCCCCGCCCACGCAAATAGAAGAAGACCTCAAATTCCAAGATAATTCAGCATATTATGACTGATAGTTGAAGTATAACTCGCGCTGAGCAATTTGCTGCATGTTTCATCGCGATCAACCCATAAATAAGGGAGATATTAAGGAATTTGTTTTAATTCCATTTTTTGGCCAGAACGAGAGAGCATAAGAAAATTTCATTTGCGCAAACGAGAAAGCATATGATAATCTGATGCCTTGCACTGTCGGCCGCTGTGTGACGCATTGTGTCACGTGGCATGTGGCGCCATCTATCGGTCACACGCAGAACTATGCATTGTAATGTAAATTAATATTAGCGATTGTCTACATGCATGTTTGTTAAGATAATACAACTTAAATTAGCAGAATAACCACGCTAAGCAATTTGCTGCAAGTTTCATAGCGATCGACCCACAAATAACGGAGATATTAAAGAATTTCTATTATTAACATTATTTCATAGAGCGAGAGCACATATATGACAATCTTCTTTGCGCTATCTCTCGCCTTGTCTTCCTCCCGTGAATGTAAAATTAATATTTGCGACTGTTTACACTCATCTTCGTTGACATAACACAGCTTAAATTGACAGTACGACAACGCTAAGCAATTTGATGCAAGATTCATAGCGATCGACCAATTAATAAAAGAGATATTAAGGAATTTGTTTTATTGCCATTATTTCATTCAATTTTGCCAGTTGTTCAACACTGTCCTACAATAGTTTAAGAGTTGCCCAGCACTGACAAACTGAATAATTACTATTATTATATTAATTTATATTTGCGATTGCTAACACGTATGCTTGACAATTCTACGTTTCTATCATAGTAATAAAATAACTTAAATTTTCTGAATTACCAAAAACCATATATATAGACATTGCCATTTATTTCAAAAATAAATGGTTTGGCGCGCAGTAAGATAACAGCTGTGTGTAAGAGAGAGAAACATGGGGTGTTGCCAGACTACATGCAAAGCAATTCCACTATAATTAAAATAATTTTCCAAAATACTTTTATTTTAAGACCTGCACAGGGTATCCACCTGTCGCGCCCGCTCGACTGATCGGCTTGTTTTTATTAAAATTCGAAATAATTAAGAATTTATGGAGTTCTCCTGATTTCTGTCACTTTTTTATAAGTATTTATTGTTCTATTTCTGTCATATTCTAAGGTAAGTCTAACCTGATTTTCTTATCGATATTTAGCTGGGTCTCTCACAGTCTTCTTCAATCGCTTTGTTCAACGCAGTGTTGGTAAACGGCCACAAAAAGCCAAAGCCAAAGCAAAAAACAAAAGATAAAACATAATTCACAAGAACTTTCATTAATAATGTGAGATCAATGCAAAAAGACTGAAATCAAAACAACACAAAACAAAGACTTGAATTGGTTGTTGTTGTTGTTGCTATTGTTGTTGCTGTTGTTGTTGTTGCTGCTGCTGTTGTTATTGGTGTTGCTGTTGTCGCCACTTTCGCGTAGCGGGCAACAACGGAATTTTTAATTAATTCATGCGTACACGTTTTGCACACACACACACACACACGCACAATGTCTGTGTATGTATGTATGTATGTGTGGTCAAATCAATAAGTTGAATATTTGCCAGTTTCTTCTTTGAAATGTTATGCATGATTTCTGTTGTTGTTGTTCTTCTTCTTGTTGTTGTCTTGTGGTATGCGTGAGTAACGGTACATTTGCATTGGCATTTATTTTCATTTGGATGTTGTTGGTATGTATGTATGTGTGTGTGTGTGTGTGTGTTGTCTGGGAGCCAAAACAAGAAATCAATGCTGCTGCATCCAATCAGAATGCAACGACACACACACACACACACATGCACATGCACACTCAATGGGATGCTGCAGCATGCTTACTCACTCGCACTTACGTCTGCCCGCAACGACAAAATGGCGAAAGTGCAGTTTACATATGTACATGTATGTGATTTACACTGGGCAACAAAATTACATATTTGGTTTTTCACTATTTAGCAAAACACACTTTTTCAGCTAGAGTTGACACAAATAATTACTTTATTCTATGAAAAGAATAATGTTTAATTTTAAAAAAAATCGCACATATTTAGTATTTTAATGATCAAAAATAAAAGCTCAGCTACGAAAAGAGCTTTAGATAATTTTATAAATTTTAAACCAATTTAATAAAGAGAATAACCTTTTTGTAAATGTTTCTTATTATCATTTTTTTTTTGTCAAGGTCCGGCTGCTGTCGAATTTACAGTTATATGAAGTGCATATTTTACACTTGCAAACACAATAATGAAATTTAACTATGCTTCGCACGTTTCACTAAATTTATTTGATAATTTTGCGCCTTGCAATCAAATCAACTGCAGCTGCAGCGACAACAACTCGTTGCAATCGTCTCCAGCAATTTATCAAAATTTATTATAATTATTAATTCAACTGAGATTTATAAAAAAAAAAAAAGCAAATCATTACTTAGTTTATAGAATTCAAATTTTCGAATTTTGGCGCCTATTGCGCTGCAGCTCTTGTGGCGCCATCTATGCATTGTCTACACAACAATTGTATATGTGGTGGCATTTTAGGCGATTAATTGCACAGTGGCGCCATCTATGCGTCGCCTGCGAAGGCATGCCAATCGATTAACTGCATTGCATGCAACACTTTGCCTATCGAATGTCGCATCGATATATAAATGCGTGCGATAAATTATGCGTACGAAATATTGCAACGATATGCAACTATGTATCGATATTTGTAACCATCGCTAGTCCAAGGAAGTTTTGGGGTGTTTGGAAATGTTCGATATTTGACTAAAAACTTCAAAGTTAAACCAATAATTATGTATTAAATAATTCGCTAATTAGTGTTTAAGAAGTGGCCACAACGATTTGAACAATGCAATAACATTAAACGTTAACTGGCGCATCAATTTGTCACTTGTCGTACCAAAAAAGAAGAAAGAAAAAGATACTCGGGAAGATGTGTCTATACTACGGCCTAAATGAATGAAATGTGAAATGTGTGTGTATATGTAGGCGAAGGCGAAGGCGACCAGCATATTCGACTGTGTGTGTGTGCGTGTGAGTGTGTGTGTGTGTGTGTTAGTATGTGCATGCGTATTTGCCTCAATATGTATGTGTGTGCTGCACACTGAAAGAATCAATAAAGGATGTGTGCTGTAGATTTTTGCAATTGAAGCGAAAAGCAAAACCAACGACAACAACAACAGCAGCAGCAGCAACTGCTTGAATTTTGTCAGTTGCAGCAGCAGCAGCAACAAATTGTGCATATGGAATTTGCATTTTTGGCTGCAACAAATAAATGAAAAACAACGCACACGACATTCGTTTCTTTTAAATGTTAAATGTGCAATTGTAACGGTAAAACGGTGCAAAAATTTATAACTGTAATTGAAAACAATTTGTAAATTGCAAGCGAAAAAAATTGCAAAAGTGACAACAACAACAACAACAAGAAGTTGTAAAGAAGAAGTAGCAGCAGTTGAAGTTGATACTGCAAAACTATCAATCAATCAAGCAAGCAGTTGAACAAGCAGTGCAGTTATTATACAAAATTGCAACATGAAGTGCTGCGTAATAATTCCATTGATGCTGCTGGCAATTACACGTAAGTAAAGTATGCTCTCCCTCCCCCATCCCCCATCCCCTTGCGCACTGCACACCTGTCCTACCCCTACTCCCTCGGCCCACCGCCTACACACTTGCCTGTAGAGAGCAATCACACATACTATTATACCGACATTGTTTAGCAACATTTATCTACGTTTTTACACTTTTTTTTGCATTATTCGAAATGTACATTTGTTGTAAGTGATACAGGCAACAAATGTACTTTTTCTATAATGGCAAAAATTGAGAAAAAAATGTACAAAAACATCGTCGTGATTGATTTTGATTGAAATCAATTTTTTTCCTCTTTGTAAATTAAGAAAAAAAAAGCAATATAATAATAAATTGTAAAAAATAAAAAAATTAGTCAATTATTTTTGTTTTCTCTTTGTGATTAATGATTAGTAAAACACATAAAATTATTAGTTGATTTATCTTGATTGAAGAAAATTAAATAAAAATAAAAGGATTTGTTAAATGAAATGTCTTCGTTTTCTCTTTGTAAATAAATTAAATTAATACAAATTAAATATATAATTATTAGTTCATTGATCTGGATTGAAATGTGTTTTTTTTTTTTTTTTTTTTAATAAGTAATTAATAGTAGAAAAAATATAATAATTAGTTGATTAATCTTTATTGAAAGGAATAAATGAAAATAATAAATAGTAAAAACAAAAAGTATTATTTTGATTGAAATGTGTTTTTATTTTCTCTTTGTAAGTAATGATATAAATAAAAATAAGAAATAGTATCAAATAAAATGGTATTAGTTAATTGATGTTGATCAGAACTTGTTTGTATTTTCTGTGTAAATAAATAAAAATAATAAATTTTAACAAAAATAAAATTAAAAGCTGATTGATCGTGATTGAAATGTGTTTGCTCTTAGTAAATAAATAAAATAATTATTATATATGTCTTTTTTAAAGTTAGTTTTGCACATTATAAATTAAGTAATATATTAAACTTATAAATATTAAAAAATCAAAACAAAACTATTAATTGCTTGATTTTGAAAGAAATGTGATTGATTGATTGAGCATGAATAAAATAACCAAATCATTAACTCTGTAAATAAATAAAATAATAAAAATTATCATTTGATTGATCTAGCTTGAAATTAAATAAATAATATAGGTAAAATTAGCAATTGATTGATATAGATTTCAATGTATCTTCTCTATCTTTGTAAGTAAATAAATAATACAATTTATTGATTGATTGAGATTGATTGATGTGTGTTTGATAATGTAAATTAATATATTCACATAAATAAATAAAAAGACTTAAATAAATAAATAAAATGATCAATTGATTGAGCTTGATTGAAGGAAATTAAGACTTAGATGTAAATAAATAAATAAATTGAAGCAAATAATAAATAAATAAATTTAAATAACTAAATCTATCAATTTCTTGAGCTTGTTCAAACCCTTTTTGGAGATTACAAGCAAAATAAATTAATTAATGTTAATAAATAATTAAATAAGTAATAAATAGATAAATAATAAAATAAAGAAAATAAATATTTGAATAAATAAATATATTTAAATAAATAAATCAATCAATTGATTGAGCTTGATTGACATGTGTTTCCTCTCTCTCTTTTTGAAGGTTGTAAACAAATGGATGTAAATAAATTATTAAATAATAAATAGTAGATATATTCATAGTGAATAGTAAACAGGAAAATAATAAAATTATGAAATAACTAAAACTATCAATTGATTGAGATTGATTGACACGTGTTTCCTCACTCTTTGGCGGTTGTAAACAATAATATATATATATATATAAATCATTAAATAAAAAATAAAAATATACATGTAAATAGTAATATTAAACAATATATAAATAAATAACTAAAACTATCAATTGATTGACATGCGTTTCCTCCCTTCGTTTCTCCCACAGAGCACATCTCATCCGTTGAGGTGCATTTCGAGGCACCCGACAGCGGCTTCTTCCTGAAGCACGCACGCCAACCACCTGTTACACCTGAGATCGCCAACGTGCAGACGTCGTCGTCGCAGCCGCCGATCAAGACACGTTCCTCCTATGATTCCGTATTGTCGCTGGATCGTTTTACGGTCGTGGAGACCACACAGCCGGTCTCCATACGGGCCAGTTACGGTCCGTTCTCGACGAAACAAACGGTGCCCGCTCGCTATATTGTGCCGGACAGCATGGAGACGAATCCGGCGGGAGATTATGTGAATGTAAGTTGTATTTCCTTTCATTCAATCCTAGCAATATAGTACGACAGTATTTACATATCAATGCTTCGCAGAACTCAACGGCCACTTTGCTGGAGTTGCAACAACCGAATATGCATCTGGATATTTCGGCGCATTTGGTGCGTGCAACTGTGTCACAGGATTCACCCGTATTGCGTGTACTCTTCCACGCTGGCGCCGATCCCGGTGGCCATCTGCAGCGCCAGAAGGTGTGCGTACTCCTTCACGTGGCCATGCCCAACGAGCAGCCGCTCAAGGGTCGCTGCATGCCGGAGGGCGAGGATGGAGTGTGTGTCGCCGAGGTTGTGATTCCACTCGGCTGGTGGCCCGCATTGCCGGCGCCCAGGCATAACAATATTGCGGCACAGACAGCGCTGCCACCGAAGGTGCCACAACGTTACGCCCAGGTCTCGTATAGTGTCTTTGAGCCGCCGCTACGTAATCCGGAACAATGTGAGCCCAAGGTGCAAATTCAACCGTTGACGACATTCGCTCAGGTGCCGCTGCTAACGGCCAAGACGGCGTTCAAGGAATTGCGTGCTGATGATTCTGTGACGTTCCTCTTGCCACAACATCCATTGTATCCCATGTCCAAGTTGCATGTGCCCGTATTTCTGCATCAGTATGCAGATCAGGAGCCACGTGTCGCCGCCTTTACGGTGCGTGCACGCGTCAAGGCGGGACTGCGAATAATGGGAGCAAGTCCATCCAGTGATCTATGGAGCATTAGCATCGAGAAGGAGAATCCTAAGCATACAACGGCACGTGTAACGGCATTCCGTAAAGAGGTGGATTCATCGGCCAGCATGGAGAGTCGCTCCAACAGCAGCAGCAGCAACAACAATAATAACAACAACGAGGTCAACGAGATCTTCTCCTGGTTGCTCGAGGTCGCCGACGATACCAATGACATACTCGATGGCGGCAAGATCGTTTGGTCCGTCACTCACGTCTATGATACGCCCAAGGATAAGGATTCGTCGGAGCTAGTTGCCCCGGATGATACAAAGAAGCGTCTGATTGCCAAGCTGGAGATCAACAAGGATGATATTCAGGCCGTGCTGCCAATGGCAAAGATCTGGGAGGTGATGAACACAGCGGTGCTAACAGGACGACAGGTTGCCCAGGCCATGAAGGTCTTCATTGTATCGCAGGCGGGCAAGGTGGCCGATGTGACGCTTCAGAGTTCCTGTCACGCCGAGGACGAGAGCGTCATCAAGGTGCGTTATATCACGAGAGAATTCTTCATTATTTCACAACCATTTAAATCCTTGTACTTTCAGGTTTCCTCATCGTGTAGCTCTGTTTATGTGGATGGGTCCGAGCAACGTGGCTCCTCTAACGCCTCTGTCATTGTCAAATATGGCACATATGTGGGCGTGGCTAAGTTTATTGTCTGGATGCCTGAATTTCCGCTTGAAGTTTACATATCCGATTTTCGCCTGTCCCAGATCAAGGGCTGGAAAGTGACCGACGACAATCATTATCTGTAAGTAGCTGACGAGTAGAGAAAACAGAGTAACGAGCAGACAAAAAATGAAGTAACGAGTAACAAGAATTGTAGATAAACGAAAACAAATTAAGAAGTAGCAAACAAGTTAAAACGAATAGCAAGTAAGAAGTGAAAGGAAGCGAGTAAGTATCACTAAGTAGTGAATACAAATTAACGAGTAGCCAACATACTGTGATAAGTTACAAGTGAGAATGAAAAGTAGCGAGCAGAGAACATGAAGTAACTAGTCACAAGAATTGTAGATAAACGAAAACAAATTAAGAAGTAACAAACAAGTTAAAACGAATAACAAGTAAGAAGTGAAAGGAAGCGAGTAAATATCACTAAGTAGCGAATACAAATTAACGAGTAGCCAACATACTGTGATTAGTTACAAGTGAGAATGAAAAGTAGCGAGAATGAATCAATAAATAGTGAATACAATACGATTAGCAAATATTATAATAACAAGTAAGCCCTGAATATCTAAGACAAGTTTAAAGGTAGCAAAAAAGATCTAACGAGTATAGCGCAGAAAGTGAAATACGTGTATGAAATACAAAGTAGCAAAAAAAAATTATTTAGCAGAAAGGATCAAGTATCGAGTATAAACTCAGAGTATTGACAAAAGTAAGGAATATAGCGTAAAAAACAAGTTGAGATCATAAAACAGCGAATAAAACGTATCGTTAAGCAAGTAAGAGATGCAAGTAAAAAGCAACAAGTAAAAGTGTGAAACAACAAATAAAGATTAAACGGAAACAAGTATAGATTACGTAATAAAGATTAGAAAATAAAACCCGTAGCGAGTGTAAGACTTACGAGATGCGAGTAAAAGTAGAGAGTTAAAAGTAACAAGTGGAGAGTAAGGTACAAGAATGAATAAGATAAGTAAGGAAGTTGCCAGTATGAAATAACGAGTAGAAGTAGAGAAATTAGAAATCAAAATTGTGGCAACTTAACGAGTAACAAGCCTATAGTAGCGAGTATGAATTAACGAGAAGCAGCAGTAGTAAAGAATGATTCGAAATCACAAGTGTTCAATAGATAATAGTAAAGACTAAGAAATATATTGATTAGCGAGTAATGAAATAACGAATCGAACTAACAATTGTAATTTATTCCTATCGACTTTCCAGACACAACAAGCAATCACGACGCCGCAAGAAGCGTTCGTATGTTTGGAGTCAACACGGAACGAGCTACTACAACAACGTCGGATCCGATAAGAGCATCTGCCGGGCACGCTATCAACAAAGTCCCGTCGAAGTCTACGCCAAATTTCTGGCCATCGATCAGGTAAGAGAAACTGGAGACTGAGTAGTTCGAATTATTTCCGGCTAACTTATGAACTTATCAACTTCTTTAAAAACACAGAACTCTGGCCGCATCAGTTACTTCATTTCGCGTCGCACTGGACTGCGTGTCACGGACTTGGTGCAACCTCTGTTGCGTGTGGCAGATCCAAAGATTGCCTCGCTCAAGGGACGTATACTGCAGGGCAAGTCAATGGGTCGCACGGATGTTCAGGTTTTGTCTCCCATAACGGGTCGAGTTATTGGCACCAAGGAAATTCGAGTGGGCAGCGACAAGGTGAATCTCTCTAAGCTAATTGTACGCGTTATATCCGGTCTGCAGTTAACAATTACGCCCGAGAATGCCATTGAAAATGGTTATCTGGCGGAGACTTCAGTGACGCACAAACTGACGGCACAATATCAGGAAGGTCTGCTCGACATCGATCTGGAGTTCTCCGATGGCTCCAAGACGCCTCTACGGTAAGAATACATTTTTATATAGAGTAATTGTTACCAAAGAGAGTAACAATTAAGGTAATCAATTATTTAATGCTGAAAATATTAAGGAACTAAGATGGAAAATAGTTAAAGCGAAGATTTGACGTTAAAAAATAATAAGTGCATATTTATTTTAGCTATTTCTAGCTACTATTTTGGAATAAATTAGCTAACTTTGGCCTTTTAAATTCTGGCAAAACAAACTTAATTGATTTTAGATAATAAATAAATGTAATTTTAGTTTTTGTTGCTTTTAAAAAGTATTTCAGGTACTTAATCAAACTATTAAACTGTAGTAGGAACTATTGTGCAAAAGACAAAATCAAAATATTATAAAGTATTTTTGTTAATTTCATCTTTTGATATTCTTATTATAAATTGGTATAGTGAATCATTAGCAACAAAATAATTAATTATTTGTCTTTTTTGCTGCAGCGACATTGCTGTGGAAGATTATTTCCTACTGGTAGAGAGCCTGGACACTGAGGTCGTTGCCTTTGCTCCCATGCTCGCCTCGCACCATCCACGTGTCATCGCCGTCGGCGAGGGCAATGGCAATCTGTTGCGTGTGACGCTGCTACTCTCCGAGGAGTGTCGTCTGCGTCGCGGCTCTGGTTCCAGCTCATCGTCCAGCTCCAAGCAGAACAAGCCGAATGCAGCGCCGCTGGCTAGCGCATTGGCCTCCATTGAGGTAGACTTCAACAATGTGGATATTGTGAGCAAACAGGAGTCCATACAGAACGATGGTACAGTGGGACGCGAGCGCAAAAATTATCGCAACACCGGGGATCTAGCCGACATCATAGGTGAGCCAAACTTACGGTACCTTGTTCGAATTCCGAATATTCTTGTAAGAAATGCATATAGAAAAGACTAAAACTATGACGGGACTGTAGCGGCTATGATTTTTATTAGAATATAAATTATAATTGATTAGTAGATTTTTAGTATGAAATAATAATTAGATTTCAATTTGTAGCTAAAGAAAGGAAGGAATACAAATAGTATAAACACGTATTATATTTCACTGAGCGAATCCTTTTAAATAGCAATCATATACTTTGTTTATACACAAACATATAATGAAATCTTGTAAACATTGTGTGTAGTAGGCCGGGTCAATTTGTTCGGATGAGAAAAACGATGAAATTCGTCCACCAGAATCGGAAACTACGATGAGTTCTAAGAATATTTCACCAAGAAACTAAGGGTCTAAAATGAATTCCTAGCTCCCGCTGAAAAGCATTAAGATTTCAGTATAATGTATATTATTAAAACGCATTGTTTTATTAAAAAATTTAAAAAAATATCACATTTTCTAATGATATTGAGATTAATTTTGATTCATCTGTTAAAAACCAGTTTTATAAATTATTCGCCAAGATGAGCCAACTGTCACAAGTGCCTAGATCTCCGAGACTATAAGTCCAAGAGTTTTTAAATTTGATGTGTATACTACCCTACTAGCGCGATTGAACAAGTTAACTTTTTTGCCACGCCCACTAACGCCCCCATAATCTAAAATGCCTTATAACCCCAAAAGTAGTCAAGTATGATCGCAATAATAGTAAGAACACAATATTTTCAAAATTCGTGATTTATTTTTTTAAAGCAAACAACAAAGCCGCTTAAAGTATAATGAACAACACATTTTTAGGAGCGTAGAAAGTCAATTTTTTAAGTCCTGTTTACTTTCGATTCGATGATTGTTGGTGCGACTTTCTATAGTAATTGCCCTAACATCATCTCGATTCTTTGACATTACTCGTCATGAGACTTGCGTAAGCAACTGCACACAACGTTCGGTTCTCTGAATATGAGATTGAATTTCTGGATCTGGCAGTGGTATTTCAGCAGAATTTATGTACTCCAACAGGTGTGGAATGCTTGCAGTCATATAAATTTTCGCGATAGTACATAATTTTTTTGAATAGCTCTTTCAGCATTGCTAACAGAATATTTTCTGTATTGGCGAACAATGCATTGTTTTGGATCGTTTTGTTTACAATTTCTTGAAGATCCAGTGGCAAAAATTTAGTTGATTGAATAAAATTATATAAAAGTTTACTCCCATATACCACTGAATTATAAAATTTGATATTGAAATACATTGGTATATAAACTTTCATAATGAAATTCGCTAGTATTTTTAAATTTTTCGAAGGTGAACTACATGTGAAATAAAGGCGCAAAAGTCTACTGGCTTTTGGTAACCAGCGAGAATAGACAATTTTTCCCGGTTTCATGCTGGCTACATCATCTGGACATGAACCTTCCGATAAAGCTTGGGCTATTCGATAGAGATATAAAATGTCCGTTGAATGGTTTTTCTCATCTTTTTTATCCATGGGTGGATGCATATACCCCAATGAAAGGGGTTCAAAATGTGGTAGAACCTACAACAACTTTTATTGCACGGGCTATGAACAAAAACGCTAATAAAATGGAAGTACATTCTATATTCTAAGAAATGTAATCCAAAGTAAGACCGAACACACAAAAATTAATTACGAATTCTTCTTCAATTGAACTTACATTCTATGACATATTTTGTAATTGTGTCAATAACTTCTGTCTTACTTCTGTTTGCGAATTTAAAAATGAATTGAATGTTCCGTATAAACTAATACAATACAGAATAGGATATAATACGTACTCAATTTATGCTAAGTAATTATTTTAACAAAAAATTACAGTGTGTATTTCTGACACTTTCACAAATTGTGATATTAAAGATTATCCAGTTTGTCCGATGTGTGTAAGCATCTATATTTCGATTAGCGATTTTAAGACTCCATGTATCAATGTTCTATTTGGATATTTATTTATATTTAACCGTTAACTAAGGAGCAGTCGACTAAAAACAATTTATTAGTTAAAATGCATCACTTCTTGCTACCCAATTGCTGTTCAGCTTTTAACATTGTTGCTCTTCTCTCATTGCAGTTGGCATTCCGTTGCGCGACTCCAGCCAACAGTATGAGCCCACTGTACAGGCCAGACAGCATCGGGCGAGCATACAAGCGGTTCACAAGTCGCATTTTGGCAACAGAGGCGGCTTTGCCGGCGGCAACATGTCATCTATGGAACTGGGCATGTATGTGCTTCTCACGGCCTTCTGCTTTGCCATCATTGTCTTTGTCATTTCGTGTGTGGTATATGCATCCAAATTTCGTCCGGCAATGATTGAATCTGGCCTGGATCCGTTGACGGGCATTGGCAAGGGAAATGGCAATGGAAGTGCTGGTGGCGGCGGCGGCGGTTTTCGTGATGTGCGTCTAAAGGAGTCGACAACGAATGCTCATGATTGGGTTTGGTTGGGACGTTCCACCATCGATCGACAGTCGGTGGCAGTGACAGATACCAATGTGCCACAGCAACCACAACCACAACAACAGCAACAGCAGCAACAACAACCGCAGCAGCAACAACAACCGCAGCAACATCACATCAATGCTCGTGGTAAAGTCTCTAATCAATTGCTAATAAACTCCCAATTAAATTAAACTTTTTGTTTGTGACAGATTCTCGCATGCGCATCACCAGTAATCCCATTATAACCTACGACAATGGACGACGTGTCAGCTCCTTTGACCAGCAACAGCCCAAGTTGCAGACGCACATTGTACCGGCCTCCAATCTGAACAAACTGCATGCGGAACAGTTAGTTAATCCGCCTAGACTTGTAGGCCCTGTCAGCTAATGTCTTTGCTCTTCCAGTTATCTATCCAACGATCGCAAGGATTCGGCCCCGGAGTACAAGCCACCAGTTCCGCCTCATCGCAATGTGGGCACCCGGGCCATGTTGCCACCGCAGCTGTCACAGGCAGCGTTAGTCAAGGTAAGCATAGCATTTTATAATTTATATTTTTATATATTCATGCTCATCAAAATTTAGTCCCAGGCGATAAAACTTTTTGTTTTCTAAGTGTTAAGCTCAATGCAGATGATGATCACCATCGATGAATTTGCCATTCACATTATTCGCATCGGTTTTCAAAGAAAAATCCCATGAGTTATTGTACTCATAGATTCTGGCCACACTTTGAACAATATCATACAGAAATGCTTTAATTTAATAGTCATTAGACTGACACAAAAGATCTTTGGAAATAGGACGAGTCTTATTTCTATTTGTCACTTTTTATTTGTGAGTGTTCACACGGGACCGACGGTTTTTTAACAAAAAGTGTCGGTGAAAAAGTGATTGTCTGTACCGAGACTTATTATTGAAAGCTTTAAAAGCTCAAAGAAAATCCTTTTTCTATAGTCCATGCCCATTTATCATGATGCATGTTATTTGGTATTATGGTATAGTTTAAACATTAATTCTAAAATTTATTTATTTAACGTCGACACAAAGGATGATTTAAAATATAAAACAGGAATAGAAAATAATATTTTAAAATAAACTATCAAATTATGTTATACGCGAATTTAATCTTAGAACTGAAAAGATGAAAAGCTTTATTAATTTAAGTGAAGTTAAGTCTGGCGAAAACACAATCAGATCAATAAATTCCATAAAGATCTTATAATTTTTACATGTTTTTATTTATTTAATGTCTATAAAAGAATGTCAATATAAAATTAGAAAACAATATTTAAATTAACAATTGAATTTTATTATATACAGTGTTCAATTTTAAACTGAATATAAGAAGTTACAATTCGGTGGTTGTCAAAATAACAGACACAGCAGTTATTCTCTCTGATTTCAATTAGTGCTAAAACATTTAGGAAGAGTTCAAACAACAAGATTTAAGACAAATAAGTTAAAATAATATGCAAATAATATAAATTAAATAAATACAACTTTAAGTTATTCGAGCACTCTGATATATATTTTATAAACTCTTGTTTCTTTCTTGCAGGACAAGGATATGATGAACAAGCGACACAGTCAGCACTTCAAACGCGAACATTTGCATAATGAGAACAACAACGCGACGCAGCAACCGCCACAACAACAACAGCAGCAACAACAGCAGCAACAACAATCGCAGCAATCACAACCGTTGCACCATCAGCCGGAACGTCAACAACATCAACGGAGTCACAGCCATAGCCACAATTTTATTCAAGAGCCGGCGTTGAGATCGGCAAACATGAAAATGAAGCAACAGCAGCAGCAACAACACGAGGAGTTGCACAATGCTGAGAAGTTGGTGGAATATACAAATCCCCATCAAAAGAATGCATTTCAATTTGATTCGCTGACACCAAAGAGAGTTACCAAAGCAGCACAAGTTGCAGCTGCAGCTGCAGCCGCCGCCGCCGCAACAACATCAACAACAACAACAGCAGTTGCTGCCGCATCCTCTACAGCAGCAGCCGCAACGACAACAATTGTTGCACCTGCTTCGCCGGCCATAACACAAATTAAAGGTAAGCAAAAGTGACTTATAAATATAAAATTATGTGCATAAATGAGAAAATATCTCAACTACTTAACTCTATTTAAAAATCAATAGTATAAGTATGTATAACTCTTTAAACAAATTGAAGTTATTATAATTAATTGGTTTAAATATGATTTCTATTATATATATTCTACTTATAATAATCTTTACAATCGTTCTTTAAAACTAATTGACATTTGTTTTGCCCACACAGAGAATCACAACCATAGCATATTGAGCAGCGTTGCCGATGCGGCCAATTCGAATGCCACTGATGAAATTGTACGGCTGCCGACACCGCCCGGTGCGGCAATTAGCAGTGAGCCAACAACGAAATCATCACGTGTCAAGCGTGCCACAGTTGTTGGCAATCCGATGTTCTCGGCCACCGTCGACGATTCATTGGCACCTGGCGAACGTCTCGGACTCGATGATCTCGACATGGACTACGAGCAAATCATGCACTATTTCGATAACCTAAAGGTGGGAAACGATTGCAGATTTAACTCGAATTAGTTTCTGACTTATAGACTATAGTTTGTCGATAGGTAAATGTTGTGTATGTGTTTTAATGTGTTTAAGTATGAATGTTAGGCATGTTATCTAGTGTCAATTATTACTTCATATACTAGGAGAAGTAAAGGGTCTCTCCGAGTTAGATTCGGGCGGTAGCGATAGTAGGAAACGAAACCCACTATGAGAGACCCTTTACTTATTCTGTAAAAACTCTCGACTATTCCTATGACAGCTATATTATGCTATACTAGTAGTTAGATCTTGATCATCTTTGGCCAATATATTAGGATCATAATATTGCTTGTAACTGGTGAGTTTGGTCCGGATATCTTGGGAAAACTATAAGGTTGTTCATGCCAGAGCATCCACGAGTATTTTGACCGATTGTTGCTATGGGAGCTATAGGATATATTTGTCCAAATTGGATCACATTTTGCAAAAGTATTGATTGCATAATTATACGTCAAACCTGCCAGAACAAGCCGAAGAGTCGGGGTGGGAGCGATAGTAGGGAGCGATATGCTATAGTTGAAGCCCGCTATGAGAGACCCTCGACTTACTTTGTAAAGCTCTCAAGTATTCCTTAATTGCCAGTCTCATTTTCTATTGATTATATAAGCGCAATGCAAAAAACTAGATCCAAATATCTTGTTTAGTTTGTTGAGGTTTTAATTAATTCCCTAATAAAAAGGACAAAATGTCCCATAGTGCTTTGTTGAGTCCAATGTTCTCTTCTTTAAACTATGACAATTCTCAACTAAATGTGCATAATTATAACTAACTGTTTCTCTTCTTTTTGTTCATAGGAATCAAATGCCTGAGTACAAGAGATAATTGCTAAAATTCGCGAGATATTGTCCACATTTCACCAACGATATCAGAATGTCGTAACGCCCATGACAACGCCGACACGCAAGCAGATACAAATGCTTGATGAGCTCGTTGAGGTTGCAGTTGCAGGTGTTGCAGCGACACCAAATGTAGGTGCAGCCAATGGGTAACTAATATACACACACACACACACACCCCACACCCACAAAAACACACACAACAAATGAAACGCAATTCTAGCAATCCAAAACTTAAAGAAAAATACTCTCGACGCTGAAATCAAGTCAACAAATATATAGCAAAAGAAAAACAAAGCAAAGCAAATTAAACAACAAGTATAACAACACAACAAAGGTATTTATTGCCTAGACTAAGATCATATATATAAAGCATATAATATACATAGTTATAATATCGATAATGATATCGTACATTAACAACTGTTCTCTCTCCCCTCCTCCCCACATCCGAAACACCTAGCACACCTAGCACAAGTGGGTGTACTCTGTTTCCTTCCTCACCCTCTTAATGTTTATCTTTATCCCTACATCACACATCTAGTGTTTAAGAGAAAGCTCAGCTAGTACTACTTACCTAGTACTTGAAAGCTGCTAAAAAGCTTACTTGAAAGCATCTGAAAGCATAGCTTGTTCCAAATTGCTTAAACAATTATTGCTTAAACGCTTCTTGCAAATGACCCAAAAGAAAAAAGAAACACACATATATATATATATATATATGAATATTTAACTAAATTAACCAAAAGTAAAGTGTGAATGTGTGTATGCATGTGTCCGTGCATGTATGTGTATAGTTAACAAAAAAAAAAAAAAAAAAAAATACAACAACATATTTTGTACGAGATTTCGGCCTCATATGCATATCTCTCTCTTATTAGAACTATGACAAAAAAAGAAAGAAAAAAACAAAAAATCCCTTTAAAAAAATACATTCGTGCTGAATTTTTGCATTTGTATTTGTTAGTGTAACTATCGTGTTTCTTTAAAAAATAAATCAAATATATATATATACATACTATATATATATATATTTATATATCCGCCCACTTGTGCTACGTCTAAGTTCTAAATGTATTCCCCATAACTGTATATGTATAACTATATATATATATCTCAAAAGTGTCGGGGAAAAAAGTGTCGGGAAAATTTCAAATAGATATGAATGATAATGCTATGATACATAATACAAATATCGATCGCTTTATAACTGTATAAGTTGACGCAATCATAAAGAATACAACAATTAAATAATAAATATTATTATAAATATAATCCCAAAAAAACAAAACAGATATAAGAACAGAAAAGTATATAGACGCTTATGAGCTTTATTTGAACGATTTGCATAAAAACGAAGGAGATGAAGAACAAATAAAGAGTATGGGAAATGTGTAACCAAATATTATATGATATTATCAAGCGTTTAAGCTTTATATATAATATTAAACTATTTATAGATTACATGCATATTTATTATTATTATTATTATTATTATAATTGATTCTATTATGATTATTATTATTATTATTGAAAAAAATTTTTAAACAATGAAAAGATAAATCGAAAAACGGAAAACAGAAAAAACATAAATCAATTACTATATAAAAAAAAATAACAAAAATCAAGTGCAAATTACAAAAAGTTTCGAAAGCTGATGCAAAAAATATATATAAATGTAATGCCACAATTTCGCCATATATATATATATATATATATATATATATATATATATACACTATATACACCGATGTATGTATATATATATATAAATTAATTATGTATGTGTAACTCACTCGCGCTCTATATACAAACCCATGGCATACGCATATCCCTATATATATAAATATATATATATTTATATATATAAATGCATATATATATATATATATATATATATATATATATATATATATATATATATATATATATGTGTGTATAACTGTATAACAAAGCTAAAGCTATATTATTTCTTAACCTATAATATAGAGGTACTATGTCAAACTTATAGCAACCCGAGCTAATTCATTCCATTAGCAAAAGTTTCTTTTTTGTTTTTAACGCACATAAACTCATCGTATTTAATATTGGATATATATATCGATATCGATATATATCGATATATCCATTATATATGTTGTTTTCTATCTTGTTTACTTTCAATCAAGTTCAAGTATTACTTTGTGTTAAATCATTACATCTCTTTTTAAACATTATTTCATAATCATATGTTGTAAATTGTTCCGTCCAACAAAAGAAAAGAAAGAAAGAAAAAAACAAATGAAAAGCTAAAACAAAAAAATCATTATATAAATAAAACAAAAACAAACTAAAAACTAAGCGCAAAGCAAACAAAACAATTTAAGTAAAGAAATTGACGTATTTTGTATGCATAACATCATCAAACAACAAACAAACAAAAAAAAACACACACATCTATTATTGTATTTTTTTTTATATTTATACATATATGTATTTGTTTTTATAGAACTTTGTAGTCTTCACTTGGAGGGATGCCGATGTTCATCGGCGATTTTCAAATCGACCTCGATGTTGGACGATAATTTTCGATAATTAAATTAACAGGATTAACGATTATGCTTTAACAACAAAAATTTACGTACCCACAGTGTGATATAATACACTAAGTTTTTGTTCCTGATTGTGTTGATCATCTAGTAGTTTCTTCGTTCATTTGAATCCCACTATCGTTCGGTCGTTAGATAACAAATTTATCGACTTAACCTGAACTACGATGAACAATTTGAACTATAGATAAACATTGGCAGCAACACAGTCCCTAGTCCCTACAGCTGTTTTTGGCACTTGTCTTACAGTATTCAGTGTAATAATATCTTCAGAATATAACTTGTTTTGCAGGAAAATGTATAGAATCTATGAAATTTGCTGAATAGATACTTTTTGGAAAGAATAAACGAAAAGATCTTGGAATGTTTTGATAAAAAAGCATCAGCTTGAGATCTGAGAAGATCAACTGAAAAAAACTATGAGATTTAGTATGGAAAAGTGACAGCAATTTATATTGAAAACAAGAGTTAATTGTTCGATCTTCTAACTTTAAAATCGTAAAGGGTATATTTCTTGTGAAAGATTGCGATGGAACGCTTATAAGATTCGCAAATCTTAAATAAGTAAGATTGATTCCAACGAAATGGAATACCTTAAAGATCTGAAGAATAGATCCGAAGAATTCAATTGCAATCTATCAATATATGATGGAAAAAACTGAGATATCTGATCTATAGAATCGTTCTTGTATTAGCAAAGTATCAATTTGGTAACTTTGAAGAACTGTAGATTCTTAACTGCTGTTTACACTGTATATAAAGATCATGTTGCCCTCTCTCACTCAATCCACACAGTCTTTAACTCTCTCCCACATGTTTAGCAAAATTGAAGACTACAGAGTTTTATAAAAATATTCATCAGTCTAGTACTATATACATATATGAAGACACACCCATCAATTGTTTTGATTATAGCCTGTAAACAAGTTCTATATATGTTTTTTTTTACCTATCGTATCTCAAATTCTGCACAGACTTGGGCATTTCTTGTGACACACACACACACACACACACAATGATACACACACACGCAGACAGTTAGTAGTGCTTGTCGTGTCTAACAATAATCCCCTTCCAGTGCTATGTGCTAGTGCCATATTAAATCAATCATTCGTAGAGGACGTCAATCATTTGGCATATGTATGTATATGTGCCTAGAGCTTAATACGAGCTACAAACGCTTGTTCTCTCCCTCCATACTTTATATGCGTAGATTTAAATCATTTAAATAGAACGCCGAGTGCAACTGCAGGTTGACTAACTGACTGACTGACTGACTGACTGGCTGGCTGATTGATGTATGATTGATGGTAGCCAAATATAGCTGTATTTGTATATATAACAAATCGAAATGAATTCTAAACTTCCATCATTATGTTGTTTGACATAAGAAGCTATGATTGATCAATCAAATTGGATTGACAACGATTGACGCTTGATTGATGGATGGCAAAACACAAGAAAAAAGACGCAATACATCGGCACACCATACAATCGTCCACGCTGACCAATGATTGATCAATCAACATTGATTGTAAGAACTTAGCAAATTTAACAAACACAAACACACACACACACAAATAGAAAGCATAATACATATTTACGCAATTATCGTGTGTATCGATTCCAATACAAAGACTTTTTTTTACTATTATTATTATTATTATTATGTTTAGAAATATATTTTATAAAAAAAATTATTTAAATTAATTATAAATTATTTTGTTTATCTCACAAATTTATTACATAATAAGACAATTTCGAATTTCTAGTCAGTTCGAAGCGTACAAATCGTTTTGTTACACAAACAACCACAAAATACATCACACTCATATTTACATACATACATCATGTATTTGTAGAATCAATCATTATTATTTTTGCCATGCTTTTACCAGGCCCAAAAAAAAGAAGAAAACGAAAATGTAACCACACACAATCCTAGATACATATATAAATGTACTATTTGTATTATCCGATATGCAAGAAAGTAAAAGTAAAAGTAAAGCAGATGATGTCTAAGAAAGTTGATAAAAGAGAAATGCATTTTCTGTTTCGTTTGTTTGTTTCTGTTTCCCCTTTTTTTTGTGCTCTTCTTAAGCTAAATCTAAAGAAAAACAATTATAAATAATATAGTTAATATGAAAGAAACAGAAAAACAAATATATATCGATATAATTATATATGTAAATCGATATATATATATATAGCTATATATATATATAGTGTACTATAAAGAGGCAGTAACAAATATCGTACTACATCTAATTATCTACCTATACAAAATGCAAATGCAATTGTTTAAGCTGCTTACTGCAAATCATATATATATATATATATATATATATGCTATACTATATATATATATATGTATGTGTGTATATTGTGTATAGGATACACACACACAAACGTAAACGATGACGTAAGAAACTAACAAAAAGTTCGCTTGGCACACGAGACTACTAAAGTACTACGAGTCCTCCCTCTAAATTAAAACTTATCGATGGCAGACATGTTATCGATATATATATATATACACACAAATTTAATCGTGAATCGATTAATAATTATCGAAATTCGTTAAGTATGTAAGTTCCATGAATGTCCCACCTGCCTGGCCATCCCGCTTTTCGTATGTATGTCACACACACTCACACACACTCCCCACCCCAAAACCACGCCCACTTTTCAACGCCTCCCGCACCTTGCCTCACTAAAAACTAAAAAATCGATAACATAAATGATAAACGATAAAATATAGAACGATAATAAAAAGCGAATGGGAAAGAGGAAGATGAGTTGATAAAAAATAATAATAATGAAAAAACAAGAGAAACCGCCGCATAATTGTTAACATTGTATCAGTTATTACGTAGTTGTTGTGTATGTATGTATTATTGTATGTAAGGTCTGTGTAAATGTGTGCTTACTCCAAGCTAATAATCGAATTTATCGATAAGTCGATAACTCGATTAAGTCTTCTTTATTTGTGGAGCACATGTGTTTAAACTTAAAGTATCGGTAGTAGTATACATATGTACATATGTATATCTATTTTCATTTTCATTTTCTACTCTTTTTAAAGCTAGCGTGATATATGGTTTTTCCCCTTTTCTTTTCCTTCAATGTTACGCATTTTCCCATTCCCCTAGCATTTGCTGGTGATCTTCCTAAGAAAGCTTCTAAATAAAACTATATATATATGTATACAGCATAAATAAGGTATATAAGTATATATATATAGTCCATATATCATATATATATATATATATAAAATACGTCTCCTCCTCACACACACACACGCCCTTTGGCCACGCCCTATTGCCCGCCCCCCTTAAGCACCAATCGCTTGCCTTTTGCCTAAACTGTACTCAGTTCTTAAGTGTTGCTCATCCGATTCCGATTGTTTTGGCTTCTTTATATAAAAAAAAACATATATATATATATATATATATATATCAGTATGTATTTCTGTTTTTATTTATTTTTTTTTAAATTCTGTTATCTATATGAGAAAATAGTAAAAATACTATAAAAAAAAATAAAAAGAATACTGCAAGAGATGTATACAACAAAATGATAAAAAATTAATATGAAATGAAATTATAGTTGCCATGTAAACACTTTAGTAGTTTATTATACTTATTATAATATTATTAAGTGGAACAACATACACAGATTTTGTTTAAACGATACAAAAAATAAAAAAAAAACAATTTGAAGCAAACAAACAACAAGATAAAAAAAAAAATTGAAAGATAAAAAATACTATAAATATTCAAAAACTGAAATATTAATTTAAATAAAATAATTTATTAATAAACCACATATTATGAAATGACATAAAACCAAGAAAACATTCTTTTATTTACACCTGGGAAACGGGGAAGTGAATGGAACTGGGCCTCCACTCATGGATCTAAGAAGTTAACAATATTAGAGGTGCGAAATTTGGCATTTTAGTTGCGCCAAAAATATATATATATAGTTTTAGTATATACCACATCGCTCGACATGTCCCCGGACAAGTGATGCCAACTATTTTTTGGAAAAAAAAAAGACAAAACTACCAAATAAAACAGGGAAAATAAGCTAGAAACTAAAAAAAAAGCCGATCAGTCGAGCGGGCGCGACAGTAGGATAGCCTGTGCAGGTCTTCAAAGAAAAGTATTTTCATTATAATGGTATTTTAATATATCGCATGAAGTCGATTTTGCTTGCATCGAGAGTAGGTAGCTTGCGATAGTCTGGCAACACTGGACTGCAGCTGTTGATTGTTTATGTTTAGCGCCACAGCGCCACGCGTCTTTTCGTTCATTATATCGTCGGCGCGGCGCAGCGACTGCGCTGCTACTGCGCTGCAACGCATCTGCTGCGCTGCATAAATTTGTTTCTTGAAAAACTTCTGAGTTCAATATCCGATCGTACTGAAATTTGTAGCACACATTGAAAGTAGGATACTTACCTTGTGTGTCAAATCTCAAGTCTCTAGCTATAAAGCTGTTCTTGTTATCAGCAATATCGAGTTATGGGCGAAGGGGGCATGGCATCGCGATGAAATTTTCAGGACTCATTAAGCCCAAGCTTTTTATCATGTGTGCCAAATCTCAAGTCTCTAGCTTTAACATTGCTTATGTTATGGTGATTTTTCTAAATTTAAAACCAACGGGACTTGATATCGAAAATTGAAAATAAACTTGATCTGCGTATGGTATTCAGGAACATACATTCCAAATTTGAAGTCTTTATCTCTTATAGTTGCTGAGATCCACGCGTTCATACA
This sequence comes from Drosophila histrio, assembly GCA_958299025.2. Classification (NCBI taxonomy): domain Eukaryota; kingdom Metazoa; phylum Arthropoda; class Insecta; order Diptera; family Drosophilidae; genus Drosophila; species Drosophila histrio. The sequence continues at coordinate 52,892,711 of OY282582.1, read as the reverse complement.
GACGGACGGACGGACGGACAGGTGTCAATCGACTCGGCTTTTGATGCTGATTAAGAATATATATACTTTATAGGGTCGGAGATGCTTCCTTCTGCCTGTTACATACATTCACACAAATTCATTATAGCCTTTTTTTGACCAATTTTAATGGGCACAGGCTATAATTATGAATAATAAAAGTTAAAAAAAGATAATAATTTCACAACAATTTCTTTAATATAGTTAAATCGAGAGGGGGCCTGTACAGTGCCTTAAAAATGAGGCCCGTGCCCATCTCTAATAGGAACTCACAGAGAATATCATAACTGGCGACAATAATATTTGATACATGTGTTCTTTGATTATTATATATGATTGAGTAGCATTAATGGAATTGATCTACTATTGTCAACTAGTCAACTATATAAACTAAGAGAAAAGAAAAGCTTTCGAATCGAATTCATGTATTTTCTCAATTATTATCAAGCAAAGATCTAGCCAAGATCTATCCTAAGTAATCTATATGATTGTCAGTCACTGATTATTGTTGCTGTATACAAGAAATTTGTTACATGAACTCTTCGATATATTTATACATATATCAATCAATCATCAATGGAATAGATCTTATCTCAGCGAAACTAATTATTATCAACTAGTCCATAGGAACCCAGAGATTACAAGACTTGGAGACACAAAATTTGGTAAGTCGTTTCTTTGATCAAAATTAATATATTCTGGATTCGGTTTAAGTGAAACGAATAAACCCAATCGACTAATCTGTGGGAACTCAAAGATTAATAGAGCTACAAATACGAAATTCGGTATAAATGCGCCTACGATTAAATTTAAAACAATTTCTATATGTATATACACAAAAGTTACTACAATGATGATGAGCTTTTGATCTCTGTGCTTTAGGCATGTCTTTCTATGTATATACGGTATATATCTATTGTTATATAACGTCAATATTGAGTTTGTACGCTCCAGATGCGTTTAGCTATATCAAAATTTTGCCATTGCCCTTATAAAGTTGTGTTCTTGAAATTTACGCAACATTTGGCGCTTCTTTTGACGCGTGATCTTGACGATGTTGTCGATGGCGTCAACCTGCATCATTATATGACCCCGTCTAACCCTTCATTCTACCTAAAATGCCATCACATTGCGGCTACCCACCCACGCCCCCCATAGTTACTTGGCCATGTCCGCCCACTCGGCCGAGTCGAGGATCAATACGAAATAAAAAAAAAAAATTATATTTAAGTGCGTTCGACGTTTTACGTTTAATTCCAATTGTAAGAACTTCCAATTTGAGCAAAAACCAACGACGACATTTTGCCACACCAAGATCGTATGTGTGTGTGTGCGTGTGTGTGTGTGTGTGTGTGTGTGTGTGTGTGTGTGTGTCGGATACGACTTTCATTTCATTTTAGCTGCGTTCGCGACTCAACGAAGCATATAAAAGCGATGGAAGAAACGTTTCCATGTTTCAGTTGCTTCAAAATTTTCGTTCACTTCTCAAGTCAATAAAAAAATCTCTTAGTTTTTTCTTTTTTTTTTTGTTGTTGGTTTTAGATCAAAACTCGATCTGAATCGTGTGTGAATTGTTGTTAATAAAAAAAAACAAAACAGAAATATATCGAAATATGTCTTATATCGGCAACGCATCGGATTTGGAGTGTGAAAAGAATGAGTTCCCAAGGCCAACGCGTCCTACGGGCATTGTTACCAAAATGGCCGCCCACAAGTTATCGTCGGAGCCGAAGTGGGCCGATAAACGAGAGGATGATTCCGATTCCGAAGTCTCCTCGCCCGATAATTTCCTAACCAAAGGTGCCCAAAGTTCAAATAATTGTTTTTCTTATAGTTTTTTCTTATACTTTTAAATTTTCTTGAATCTATAACCATCTGTAAGCATAGTTCGAGCCCTAGAAGTGAACAGTCTCTTTGAACTAGGCAATTGGTAGAGCTAAAGCAATCAATTTGGTTTATATAACAATTCTAGCAATTGCAGCTGAAGTTTATAAGAGAAATTCATGGAAATGTTCAATATTTTTGAAGATATACTAAAAATTGAATAGTAAAAGGAATTATTTATGCTCGCAGTTAAAGTTTGACAGTTAATTCAATTGGTTACAGCGTATCTACTAGTCGAACACTATCGCATTTTAGGCTATAATTATTCACAAATGGTGTTAGAGTTCTGTGAACTCGAATATTCCCAAATTTGATTCAAGTACGTTTTTTTTTCTTTTCAATTCGATTATCAGTTTTGTGTTTAAAAGATTTTTGTACTTGACTCAAATATTTTAGGCCTATTCATTCAATTTGCTACGCTTATTTCTCTTGGTTTAACAATTTCATACTGAAAACTAAAATACTTGCAAAAAAATTAAGAATTTTTGTAACTCAAGCTTCTTTTTATTTTAAATGCATGCTTTAAAATTGAATTTCCCCCTCATAAAGTGCGTTCTAAGCTAAACTTATCTGTATACTCTCGTAGGTAGAAATGTAGAACTACTTGTAATATCGTAATATCATTCATATCATACTAACTGATTAACTGAAAAAAAAAAATCAAAACTTCATCGAAACTTACAGGCGCATTTCTACTGACACCCTCCTATGAACTATCCATGGAACGAGCTGCTCTTATTTGTGAAAAAATGAGTTTCAAGGGATGTTTCAGCTTGACGAAAACGGCTACAGGAATTCTATTTAAATTCTCACATCCAGATGACTATCAGGCGGTCTTCAAGAAGGGTTTCCACAAAGTGACCGGTGCACGTTTCTATCGCAAAGTAAGTTCTACTCATACACTACTAGAAATTCTAAATACACATACTAGTATATGTACTTAGTATAAAACGGGTGATCTTTAACTAAAGGGGGTACTACATTTTTGAATTAATATTTAAATTTTCGTTTAGATTAAAGTTGATTTCGAGCAATGCTGAGTTTTAACTAGAGATTATTATAGAAGGTTTTTAAGCTGATGTTAAGTTGTTATTTTTTTTTGTAATTACAAGTATAATATTATGATTTTAAACTTATGTATGCTAGTTATATATGTATATAACAAATTCCAAAAAAAATACATAATGGCATATGGTTTTATTATAGAGAACAGAATATAACATATATGTTTTATCCATATACAAGCATTTCATATGAAGATCGATCACATTTATGGGCAACAGACTATTATATTGAAAGTAAGACTAATTATCTATAGTATATAGTATATATATATACCATATATATGATATATATATATATACGCCATATGGTACAAAATATATACCATATATAGAATATATAATTGCTGTCCATATTTGTTTTACAATATATGGTGAAATAATAAATAACAGAAGATAAAGACAACTAAATACTTCTGTAAGATACTTAACCATTAGAAATACTTAGGCCGCACGCACACTGGGAGCTGACAGCTGAGCTTATAAGCAAGCTTATCAGCGCCGAAAAACAAACGCACTGCTTGTATGAAAGCGCGCACACTGAAAGCTTAGCTGAGCAGTGTGCGCGCTTTCATACAAGCAGTGCGTTTGTTTTTCGGAGCTGATAAGCTTGCTTATAAGCCAGCTGTCAGCTCCGCTTTCAGCTCCCAGTGTGCGCGCGGCCTAAGAAACTTAACCATTAGAAATACTTATGCCTTACTAGAAGTTGAAATTAATAGCATATTACAAGTGAAATATACAACTATTACTATGCAATATTATCTTTTTATCAGTGTCCATTGTATTTATTATACAAATAATGCCACTTAGTATGTGACAAGTCCACCATTTATTATACTCTTGCAGAGGGTATTATAATTTTGTCGCGAAATGTGTAACGCATGAAAGCAGATCCTATAAAGTATATATATCAGTGGTCGGCACACGCCGCGCACCGCGTATAGGGATCTTCTCTGCCGCAGCGCTGCCTGCACACGTACAGTATAAACTTTCGTGTGGCGGCGCTGTTTCTGTTAAGTCGCTGTCGTGGCGCTGTTATGGCGCTATTACGCTGTAATGCCGCTGTTAAGGCGAAGCAAAATGAATCAGCTGCTGATCAGCCATTGTGATGCTACGCTGCGCAACTTTTACGAAATATACAGTGTATAGACAGAAAAATAAATGTTTGATGAAGTTTTTGAAAAAGTATTCTTTTTTATACATATTATGATCAAAATATAGCCAAATTAATGCGAATACAAAATATAAAGGCGATATAAATGTAGACGACATAGTAAAAACATTTCACTAAGGCAAGAAACGGCACATGTTTGACGTCTGTTAACATTCTGTTAATTCGGACACTAATGCAATGAAACATATGACTGTGTTGGTGCCGACCACTGATATATATTCTTGATCATGTCCGTCTGTCCGTCTATCCGTCGATCCGTCTGTCCGTCTGTCCATCGGTTTGTATGCAAACTAGTCGCGCAGTTTTAAAGCTATCTGAATGAAACTTGGGGTAGATCCGTCTTTTTGCTGCAGGCAGTATATATGTCGGAACTGGTCGGATCGGATCACTATATCATATAGCTGCCATAGGAACTATCGGTTGAAAACTATACATTTGTATAGCAAACTTTATTATTATTCAACACAATTCAACCAAACTCACAGATTATGCATTTGATCCTGTATTGAATATTCTGACCAAATTTGCTTTAGATCGCATCACTATATCATATTGCTGCCATAGGAACTATTGGTCGAAAATCATACTTTTGTATGACAAACTTTTGTATTTTTCAACACATTTCAACTAAACTCACAGATTATGTCAACTGATCATGTCTTATACAGACTGACCAAATTTGATATAAATCGGATCACAATATCATATAGCTGCCATAGGAAAGATCGGTTGAAAAGTGCATCTAGGGTATGAAATCTTTGGCGTGCCAAAAATAACAAGGAGTACTGACTCACTTTATCTTTATTGTGTTTAATAATAAACTAAATATAAATGCCATAAAGCTGTTGATCATATCTAATATTAAACTACCAAAAATATATCATTTAATCTTATAATTACTTAAATAAATGCATTTTAATTGTGTTGAGCACATGATGATAATGGTAGTTGTATTTGAGTATTACCAATATATCTATTTGGTAGTTTATAGATCTACAATTAAAGTTGCTTAAAGATTATTCTTTGTTTTGTATCGAGTAATAGAATATATAAATATATTATATCATAGACATTTTTTCAAACTCAAACTCTCTAGGCAAATATGCTAATATATAACTAAGATAGTATGTAATAAAGCTATATGTAGAATGTTTGATATGATGGTGATATAATACGAATATTATATATTGTAATATATCACCAACATCCATGATATGATGGGGATATAACACGAATATAATATATTGTAATTTATCACCATAATATCAAATAATATATACATAGATTCCAGATAGACGATAAATAAAGCAGCTTTGACTACATATATTAATGCTATAAGTAGCGTTTAAGTTGGTGTTCTAATACAATATATATATTAATAGAGTTAATAATAATAGTAGTAGCTTTTAATCTCTTGTACTAGTTCTCATTTTGACAATTCACCTCTCATGTACATACTACATACCTGAAATCTGAATTCTGAAATACATATATATTTCAACATTTTTGCAGCAAACATTCTCGCGAAGTGTGAGTATTCTGTCTCTCTGAATTATTGGCGTCACACATTGGCAATTGTTTAGTCAATCTGCTCAATCATCATCAATCATCAATAGTATATTTATACATATGTATATATATATATGTAGAATAACATGTAGAAGATGTACATACTATATGCTACTACTTACTAATCTTCCCCCTTTTTCCCGTTTACTGAGTCGTATATTTGATTCAATTTGATTCTATAGATTGCCATACCATGTCGACCAAGGAAAACATTTACGCTCTATGTGCTCGATGTGCCGGAGGATTTACCCGTCGAGGATATACGACATGCGATGTACAAGTTCGATTCGGTTGTCGAGGTCGTCCGATTGCATATCTATTCGAGTCCGAGTCTCGCTAGCAGCAGCAACATCGGAGGTGTCAGTGTCATCGACAAGGGCGTTGAAGGTGAGCAGCTGATGACCTCCAGCCAGACGCAGATGCAGACACTGCGCCGAGCGGCCATACGAAGTAATGTACAAATCCAATCAGTATACATAACTACACAAACTACAGCTATGCCCCGGGTTATCGATTATCGTTTCCAGCTAAGCGGTCTTAACTCAATTTTGATATTTAACCGAAATACATATATTATTTATATAGACTCTGTGCACAGTGAGTATTATATCATGTATAGTGCATAAAAAGAAGGTAATATACAAATAGAGCATTTATTAGAAGGCTGTCATAATTAAAGAAACAAATATCTAAACAGTGCTGGGAAACCAAATTCAAGCTTCTAGCTCTTACCATCTCTGAGTTCTTTTCGTTCATATGGACAGACAGACGGACAGACAGACAGACGGAAAGACAGACAGACAGACAGACAAACAGACAGACGGACTGGCAGACCGACAGACAGATGAACAGACGAACAGATAGACAGACAGACAGATGAACATACAGACGAACGGACAGATGGACGGACAGATGGACAGACAGACGGACGGACAGACGAACGGGCAGACGAACGGACAAACAGATGAGCAGACAGACGGACTGGCAGACCAACAGACAGACAGATGAACAGAGAGACGGTCGGACAGATAGACATACAGAAGAACGGACAGACAGACAGAAGGGCAGACAATCGGACTGGTGACCGACAGACTGATGGACAGACAGACAGATGGACAGACAGACAGACAAACAGACAGACGGACTGGCAGACCGACAGACAGATGAGCAGACGAACAGATGGACAGACGGACGGACAGATGAATACACAGACGAACGGACAGATGGACAGACAGACGGACGGACAGACGAACGGGCAGACGAACGGACAGACCAACAGACAGACGGACTGGCAGACCGACAGACAGATTGGCAGACAGACGGACTGGCAGACCGACAGACAGATGGACAGACAGACGGTCGGACAGATAGACATACAGACAGAAGGACAGACAGACAGAAGGGCACACAATCGGACTGG
>OY282582.1:52535585-52880585 GCA_958299025.2 Drosophila histrio | reverse complement strand
AGTGCGCAAAAGGGAATAATTATAGACATTATCCTGAAATACAAAAAGAAAACAGTTGAAACGCAAATCGCGTGTTTGTTTAATACTTTTCGTTTGTTGTTTATTTTGCACTTTATTTAGGTAATTGATTTAGGTATACATAGATCTTGATTGATTTAACAGACAAAATTGTTGCACAAAGTAAGTAAGTTTATAACACAAAGACATACATATGCATATCTATATATAGATATCGCGTATATAGTATATATATATATATATTTATATATAGTATATATATATAGAACATATATTCTGATAAGCATATATAATTTATCATACTGCAGAATGTCTTGTATATAATAATTAATAATTGATTTAAAGCATATAGTATTGTATACATAGATGGACATACACACACAGATATATATGCATATGCATGTATAGATCGGTATATAGTATGTGCGATATATATATATGCATATCCATATATATTTATGGGCATATCCATGTACATATGTATATTTATATGTATAGGTATATAGTAATTATATAAGTAGTATATATGTATATAGTCTGTTTAGGAAATACTCATAGAACATCAACGAATTCATTTTATTAATTCGTTCAATTAGTTGTTGTTTGTTTGTTGTTTGTTTGTTGTTGTTGTTATTGTGGTTGGAAAAGTCGACGCAAAGCGACAAAACAGCAACAAAAAAAAATATTAAGATATATATATATATATGTGAGTATATATCGTATATATGTATATAATAATGAAATATAATAATCAACGTTTAACAAACAAAAAAAAAGAGTAATAAAATACACACACGTGCACACACACACACCACACACACACACACACTCTCTCTCTCTCACACACACACACACAGACAGTGCACGTGCTACAATTTACATATATAATATAAGAATTAAAGTTGACAAAAACAGACGACGCGACACGGTAACAGAAACGGCAACGGCAACGGAAACGACAACGACAACGGACACGGACACATTTTGGACACATAATTAATTAATTAATTACAATATTATGTTGTTGTTTTGTTTTTAATACACGGAGTGAACAATATTATCCTTCTCGACCAGCAGGCGAACCTTCATGCAGCCATCGGAGCCGCAAGAGAAGAGTCGTCCAAAGGGATCCACATAAACCTGACTAACACCTTGGCCAGTGTGCTTGAAGAAACCATTCTTGGCATGCTCGTGGGGGAACGTATTGATTAGCATAAATTGATTCATATCCCATATCTGCAAAAGTAAGCAATAGTTAATGTTATATAGATACAGTTAAGGGATAGTATAGATATAATTTTGTGAACTCACCTTAATGTCGCCCTCAATGGAGCCCGTGACAAAGAACTCCTCATGGGGATCGAGTGCAATGCACTTGATAGTGCTATCGTGTGCCTGCAGAATAAGTTAATAGTTTAGTTATCGATTAAGCGATACTAAAATGATTAATAATAATAAGATGACTCACCTGATAGCGATGTCGCAGCGTTCGTTGACGCACATCAAAGACACAGACATCGCCGCGTTTGCCGCATGAGATGAGCACCTGATGCTGTGGCGCAAATACTAAACAGGACGAGCCCTGATCATGACAGGTGAATGCTAAAAACGGACAAAGAATTCATTTAAAAAAAAAAAAAAATATTATAGATTATAAATAAATATGAATATAAGGTCTACGACTCTATAAATATGTAGTAGACAATTGCTTTTTTATATTTATCTAAGTAAAAAGAATCGCTCTTTATTTACTGACTCCTATGGTTAAAGGAAAACATTGAACTAGTTCTTTCCACTACCAACAACCTGCTTTAAAATATGGACAACTAATTTGAAATTAATCCTTATTTAAAATAAAAGAATACATAGAGTCGTTACCAACAATAACGTCAGCAAATTAAACAGAGCAGCGTTTTTATTTAGATTTTTGTCTATCTTATTGAAGAGAATTTCATTGAAATACTTTTTGTTGAAATATCTGATATGTTTGAAATCATAACTTTTTTTTGCTATCACCGAATTCAACGTTTAACAATATCGACAACTTTAGGTCTCATATAATTATATTGAATGCTATTTAACAACGATCCAAAGATGTTCTCCACAACATTCATATTTTTTTTGATCAAAACACATCATCCTGCTGATCGATCCATCGTAAAGGCATCATCTCTTCAGCATAAGGTAACATTAAATATTCTAGTATGTCTTAAACATAATGCCTACGAGTCTAATCAGAGGTACAACACCATTCCACGATAGGCAATCCCATCATCAACATCACTTTTAAGCCATCACTTAATGGTCTTATTGATATATTTCTCATTGAATGCTTGATTTGGTGGACGTCCAGCATACTGATGCTCAGTTTCCTTATCTACTTGTACTTGTACTTTTCAATCTGACAGCATAGTACGTTAAGCTTGTATATTTTCTGGCGAACTGCAGTAACCTACGTTGCCAGTTTAGTTATTTTAATAAGGGAACTTTTCTTGGGTTTCGTCATAGTTGATGTGTCAATGTCCAGGTTTAATTCATCTTTGATTTGCTGCTGTTTAACGGTTCTTCTAATTAATTTGTACTTGGTTTTTTGATTTAGTCTGACACACGTCTGCTATAATACTGCTATAAGCCTGGTTACACGGTACATGAATGTGTTCAAGCACTCACCGGACACACAGGACTTTTTATGCGGCAACAGAGTGTCCCAAATGTTGATGTTTTTGTTCTCTGAACTTTGTCCAGCTGCAGAAATAAGTAATTTAATGAATTAATCTGATTAACAATCATTAAGAGAGACAGAGCGAGAGACTGTCAACTTACCGCTTGCTAACAAACTGCAAGAGCCGAGGAATACGAAATCGGAGAGCGCTTTATTGTGGCACTGGTACGTCTAAAAAACAATGAATATAACAACAATTGTAATACAACTGAGATCAAGTGAATTTCATACTCGTACTCACAATGAAGGGTCGATTGTTTTGGGAGGCGATGCCCGCTTGCCACAGACTCAGATTGCCGTCGCCATCGCCGACTCCGAATTTGTTGCCCTGCTCGGAGAAGCGACAGCGTGTGACCTTGGCAAAGGTGCCCGAGATGCGGGGGGAGCAAACCGGCTGCTGATGTCCCCACTCCCAGATTTGCACAGAGCCATCCTGGCCGCCAGTCAAATACAATGGCATCAAAGGATGTGCGCTCATCCGCTTAACATTGTCCACCTTGTGGCGCAGCACCTGGAAAGGGAAAGGGAAAAACAAATATAAGTAATATATATGTATATGTAATCACAAGTCAAATGAAACGAATTACGATTCGAATTGCTGACCCCCACAGTATTCCCCAGAACATAACTCTTAAGTATTTGTGAAAACTCACCATGGATGTGCCACGTCCTGACTGTGAGGCGCTTTGCGTGTTTACGCTGGCTTCACTGTACGTAGTTCCAGCGCCAAATTGAGCCCTGAAAAAAGGTATAAATGACAGTTGATGAGTACAATTTGTTTGATTTGGGGAGGGGGAATGCAAATGGAGATAGGGAACTCACTGCTCCTGCGACTGGATAATGAGGAAGGCGGAACTGTTGGTGTCGGCATCTTTGGACAGATTCATCATATCATAATCGCACTCATCCTCATACCAATTGGGCGATTCCAATAGCAGTGAGATATCAAATTCTTGTATCTCTCGCGGATTCGCAAATGCGATCATCGATGAACTGTTGTTCTTCAAACAGAAGGTTAGAATCGATTCGTGATCCTTGTGGATGATCCTAATGTGATCTGTGTTCTCGTTTGTCGAATGCGATTGACCTATAAACAAAACAGACAGAGATAGCAATATTGATAGAGAGGGAAAGAGAAAATAGCACCAGGTGGAAAGAGATAGCAATTATTAGCATGCATTTTGTTGTTCATACTATTCTAATTGTGTTAGTGTATGTGCGTTTGTATCTCTGTGTGCGTGTGTGTGTATGTATGTATGTTATATGAGAAAATGTTAATAAGATTGAGTGTCATTTATTATTATTTTGATTGCGGGCCAAATTAATATTTATTGTATAATGAAAATAATATGAGTGTGCAGCATAAATTAAATAAATTCCATTAGTTTCGCTGTCGCAGGCATAGAATACTTTATTCTTATACTTTTCTTAGCTTAATCTTATACTGTGTATGCTATGTTAACTTGTGTGTGTGTGTGTGTGTGTGTGTGTTGTGTTTGTGTGTGTTTCTTTTGTGTAATATTATTTGTATTATTTGTATAAAGTGTATTGGTTTTTATTGGATTTATATGTTTGTTGTGTGCATGTGCTACTACTGCATTTTACTACAATTTTCGTTATTTGCTTATACATTAAACATAATAATACAATTGCCAACTGCTTTCAATCGCAATTTTATATACATCAATTGTACATAATACATACATATTTACATTGGCTCAACAAGCAGTTGTTGCATTTACAGAGCCAGGCACACAACTTGGCACTGTTAACGGGCAACAAGCAGTGTGCTATTATTAACAGCAGCAGCAGCTAAGCAGTGTCCTGCACTTGCACTGCATCGGTTAACGGTTAACAGCAGTGTTAAGCAGTGTTATCGCCCTGTCAACAATGGCAAGCAGTGTCCTGCAGTGTGCATCTGCTTTTGTTAATTTTTAAATCGCAAAAAAATGTGCAAAATGTCCAAAAACCAAAATATATATCAATAACTATTAACTAAATTGTTTGTTGTTGTTGTACAACTAAATAAAGTTAAATGGTGATACTAAAATGCCAATTATACTAATTAACAAGGGGACTTGTGCAAAATAAAACACCATTTTAAAAATACTACGCAAAACTTGGTAAAAAAAAAATTAATAAAAATATCAATCAATTGCAACAACAAATAAGAATGAAAATGGAATACCGACCTTCATCGGTCTCGTTGTCGTGCTGATGGGTGTGATGTGAGCTGCGTGTGCTTTGCTCCGTGCTCTTGCCAAATATGCTCTTGATGAACACCTCCTGTGTGGGCTCCTGACGCACCAGATAATTCCACAGCCGACGTATGGGACCCGCTGCCGAGCCCGATATGAACGGAGTGTTATCCTTATTCAATAGCGAACGATATTTGTGTATGGCTAGGCCATTAATACCGCTCTCCGCATAACAACCGGGTATATAATGCCGTGATGGTGGACCACGACTTATTAAATCGTTCAGGGCAAATTCCTGCCAGCGATTCAAAGTGCGTAACACTTCATGCGACAGCGGACTTATTACGGGAAGATCTAATGGAATATAAAAGATTAACACAAGAATTATTGTCTGATGAAATATTAAATTCATATCTTAAACTCACCCTGCAACTCGATGCCGGCAACTTTGACAAACTCTTGGATTTTATGTGTGGTATTCTTGATGAGAGCCAGACGGATTATGCTCCACGAATATGACGTGGGATTGGCATGTTCGGTATTGTCTTTGGACTTCAACTGTGTTCGACTCACATTCACATCGTCATCGTCATCCTCCTCCTCCTCGTCATCCGATTCATGCGAATCATCTGTATCATAATCATCGCAATCTGCAAAAGGAAAATCAAGAGAATTTTAAATAGAGAAAAGACGATGGATTATAAAAATTTTAATATAACAAATAACAAATTTTCAATACTTTATAATAAAAAAATAAGTATTTTACCAAGACTTTTAAATACAAATTGCATTATTATTTCATAATCTTTACATTTTGATAAGCAAGTTAAAGTAATTTATTAATATTTTGATTTAAATCAATAACTACAATTTTTGTTTTATATTTGATATTTAAGGAATAATCGTGTGACTGCTTTTAAAAAAGTTCGACTTACCTGTGGTTGTCGGCTTAGTCAGGAAATAGGAGAGCATCGATGTCTCTGGCGGCATAAACTGTTCCCTGTACGTGGGCTTGTCCTCCTTCATGTTGCTGGACGTGCTGTTCTGGCTGAAGCTGCCCAAAATCTTCATGTTGAGCTTCATGCGCTGCTTTGTTATGGACGTGACCGTGTTCCAAACACTATTCTCATCCGCCGACTCCTCTCCCACGCCCCCACCAGATTGAAGGGCGGCCTGCGGAGGCTGCTGTGTTGCCGGTTTGATGAGCAACTTCTTCATGCCTCCGCCAAACAGTGTGGACCACGTGTCATTGCAGAAATTGTGTCCGCTGAGGCGATAGAGCAGTCGACTGTCGCAGGTGGACAGCGAATAGATGAAGAGGGCCATGTATGTGGAAACAAATGATTCCAGCAGCAGTACATTTAACTTGGGCACATCCTCATCCTTCTCGCGTGCCAACAACGCCCTCAAATTGGTGACTCCCGGCCACTTGGAGGGTGTAGTGCATATTCCCGCCGGCTCATCCGTTGAATACTTGCGACGTCGATGGAAAGCATTGCGGCTGCCAACTAGATAACTGCATTCAAACGATGAATTTATCTTAGCAATGTTCTCAATACCGGGACTGGGATAACCATTAAATGTTGAATTATTGACCACAAAACTCTCGGAATCGCATAGCGATTGATAGATGCACGATGACAATGCCACAGCCAAATCTCTGAGCACAAAGATCTCGCTCAATGCACTCGGCTCGATGCCCGGGAACGGCAACAATTTAATGATGCTCTGCAACATGTCCACCGTCTGCGACTGCAAATACTTGATGGGATCGGCAATAACCGTCTTGTTGCCTGCCACACAGGCACTCAGCAGCGGCAGCGTCGTGGGGAATGGCAACGGACTGAGAAGTTGCTGCTGCGTCTTCTCCTGCTGCAGCTCCTGCAGCAATAATACTAACTCCATGCGCACCGACGCCAATCCTCCTCCGCTCGCTCCGTGCAGCGAGCAGTAACTCAGCAGTGTTCGCAACAGCGTCTCGTTGGCTGAAAAGGGAGAAAGGAGAAGGGTTAGAAATAAGAAATAAATAAAGTGCCCATCCCTGATATATATTTTTCACATTTTGTTAGAGGGCAATACATGTATTGTCTATCTCTGTGCGAGTGTCGACTGCGACGTAAACTGAACTTTTGGCTTAGATTATGCGTGGTGAAAAATCACATTTTGGGCACCACTGCTTTATATGTATCTATATCTCTATTTGAATCTCTATCAAATCCAAACAAAAACAATCAGTCAATTTTTTAATTTGAAGTTAAATTATCTGTCATCTCAATTTATCTTTAAATGTATCTATAAGTCTACATATTTATATATAAAGAGATATACATACAAATATAGCGATAGATATATACATGTATCGTCCCGATAAAGATATATACACATATACCTATAACTTTATCTCTTCTTCTCTATAAATATCTAAATATATCAATCTTTATCTGTAGTTCTATTTATGCCAAGATCAATCTGACGCTATTTTCAATTTCTGTCGACTCAGTTTATTTCTTCATCTTCATCTCTATATTTATCTATATATCTTTAACTCACTATATTTATATATTTCATTTTATATACATAATATACATATATATTTATGTCTTTATCTTTACACACATAAGATAAAGTTACCATCTCCATTTATATCTAAATATTGCAATCTATATCTTTAGTTCACTTTTCCCACTTAATTTATCAATTCTATAATCTGACTATAATCTGAACTCACCTTTGAGCCAACGCTTGCGTTTTGCGGCCCGCATCACCTTGGCCTCAAAGTCCTGCTTGTCCTGCATGAGGATCTCGTGGAGTGTCGGCCTCTCCGTGCTGGGATAGATGCTGGCACTCATGTCCTTATCCTTGGCATCTCCCGCATCGGGATCACTGCCATCGTTTGTCTGCTCAGAGCTGCAATAGTTGCACAATTGCTTCAACGCTTCCACTTCACGTTCTAGCCACATATAGAGTTGGTAACGCAATTGCCCGCCATCCACTTCAAAGCCGGTGGCCAGCGTCGACAGCTCCTCCATTAAGATCTTGAGGCAGGCGACAAATTTCAACTGTTGTGCCATAATATCCAATTTGCATTCACTGCCGGAATATTTGGCAGCAACAGGTTGTGGCGTCGTCAACTCTGGTGGATCATCTTCAGCATCCGTATTATCTAGATCTTCGTTTTCCTCTTCTTCCTCATCCCATTTGATTTCAAATTTGGCCTCATTGGCGCTGCTGGAAGCAACCGGAGCACTCCAATCAAACTGTTCCGCCGAACTCTGCCATTGATCCATAATTCCAGAGTTGATTAAATCATCCTTATTTGCCGCCTGACTGCCACTAACGCTCGAGGTATCGTTATCGTTATCGTTGTCGCTGATTTTCATCGGCAACTTGTTGAGAACTTCCAGCGCCAATGCCGGACAACCGGATTTAAAATGTCCATGAGCTGTGGTAAAATACAATTGCCTCTCAATGGGCGTAATCGAATCCTCCAGCTGCAATTGCTTATCACTCGCCGCATTCGCCGACACATTGCGCGTCTCTCCGGCATAACTGAATCCGGATAGCACAACATGTGCAATACGCTTCTCCTGCGCCGATAATGCAATATTCTGACGTATCAGCAACGGATGTGTACGCAAATAAATGTAGAAATTAAAGACATTGGGATTGGCATGCGGCAAATCGGGACGCAATAGATCCTCCTCCCGATAACTGCTATGCAGATTTCCCACACCATTTAGCAGTAATGTATTCAAACTATCCTGATATTTCTTCAAATTCCAATACGTCATGGAGCGCAAAAAGGGATCGGGATGTGCACGTGTCAAATCGCAACGCGACGTTTCCACATCGGTGCCCAAAATGTGTTCGTGCAACAATCGATGATAATAACCCGCCTCGGCGTCGCCTTCATAAAGTCGCGCTATAATCAAGGCAAGTTGAATATCCTCCAATTTGTTCATGCATACCTCAATGGCATCGTTAAGGGAATTGGCCAAAAGGAAAAAGGCAACTGCATGCTCGAATCTTTGTTTTCCCAACAGCACAAAAGCATTCTTCAATGCCGCCTTTCGCCAACGATCTTCGGCGAAATTGTTACCAAAGAACGTTGTCATCTTTTCATCACGCTTCGAACGGAATAAACCCCATACCAAGGACTTTTTCTTCATGGCCAGATAATAGATGGCCGCATCCAAGGGATCTTGTTTCAGCTGATACGCACACTTGGCCAACTTTTCCACGCATCTGCGCAAAGTATTTATATTCTTTAGCCAATATCCAACGCCCAAATCACGTAACGTTGCCCAGCGTAAATCTCCCTTAGTATAACTGGGTATCAAATTTAGCAATTCTTCCTCACTCTCCGAGTGATATGCCCAGACAATGTTCGCAGTGCCCACGCCTTGACGCTGGAACTGTGCGCGTTGTTGCAGCGGCAGACAACGCAACAGATACGTAAAATGCTTCATGGCAAGCAGAAAACGCAAACCGCAATCATCTAAAGAATCTGTACCCTGCTCCTTGGCCGCCACAGCGACTGCCGATTGATTTTTACCCAAATCAGCTGCAAATTTATCAGAAAAGTCGGTATTGCAAGTCGCCACGGTATCGGCCAAGGCCAACAGATGCATTTGATCCAGCGAAGACAGACCCGGCAAATGTGTGTGCGTTAAGAGGCGTGACAAAAGTTGTCCCTGTCGTGGTCCGAAATGGGATATCGATTGTTTCTCCGGCAACGATAGACGACGTTCCTGACGCTTCTGTTCGCCGCCATCGCACAATAACTCATCCAGATTATCCTCTGAATTGTGCATATCAAAGAGTTCATCATAATCCTTATCGCCTTCGGCTGGATTATTTAATTTACCGCCCGCCTGTTCTCGATCTGCATTTAAAAGTACCCACAACGGCAAAGGAGGTATTGAATTAATCTCTGCATAATCCAACATTAATTCCTCCGGTATTTGTGTCGTGCTGCCGCGATGTTCCGCCTGAATATTGCTTGTATCTGCCGTATAGCTAATGCTTAAAGTTCGCGAACGCGACCAGCTGCGTTGACGTGCAGCATTTGCAGCGTCCGCTGTACTGCCATCATCGTCATCGTCGCGCGGAATACCGCTTGTGGCGCCACCGCCGCCGCCGCTGCTGCCGCTCATGCAACGCACCAGATGGGCTAGAATTGCTTTTACCCAACGTATCTTGCCGCAATTGAGCAGCTCCATCAACTGTTTGGGATGATATTGTGGCAATACGGGACACGCAATACGCGACGCCTGAAATAGTCCGAAATCGGTGAGATAATCATCATTTTGTGCTGTCTCTTGATTAGCTGCAAATCCAGCTCCCTCTTGCTGTCCATGTCCATTCATATTTGCCATACTGCTATTTGCCGCCAAACGACGCTTTTTATCATGATTAAGCAATTGCAAATTCGCTGTGCTCACTTTGCTAATCAACGGCATTGATGCAACATTTTTCAAACGCAACTGTGTCGATTCATTGGCCAAAGAACGCAAATCTTCATCACGCAAATTACGCGTATCGGGCACATCGTCACCTATATTATTGTTGCCCATCACCGACATAAAGTGTGCACCATAATGTGGCTTCCATTGTGAATAAACGTGCATTTCCGAATCCATGGCGACTACAAGAATACCATCTCTAACCCATGATATTTGCATTGGTAATGGCGGCAAACCGTCCGCTGTTTGCAAATCAATTTGTCGCAATTTCATCCAACGTATTTCATCTACAAAATTCGGTTGGGCCAATGAACTGGCTTTACGCAATATCGGACGATTCACAGAGCGTGATTCTTTCATTGCTTTAATATTCGCCTGGGCAATATCTGAGCTAACTGGTGTATAGAGTAGAATTTTACTGCCCACGGCAACAGTTAAAATATGCGAACCATCCTCCTTGGACACCCAATCCAATTGTACAAGATGCTTTTGCGTTAAGGGGCATGTATTGCCATTTTCCGCAATGCTTTTTCTCAAAGATTGCAACGTACTGAAACTGGGCACCGTCAATAGACCGGAAACATTTGCCGACTGTTTGCCGCTGCCGGCCAATTCCGGTGTAGTTTCCCCACTACGCGGCGAGCGACTTTCCGTATCGTGTGCAAAATTGTGTAATACTTGATTAAGACGCTGTTTCTTGGCCAATAAACGACTATCGTGCAAATAACTCAAATCGATGCCGTGTCCGATGTTAATACGTGGCAAATGTACGTTCTTTAAATGTATAGTATCCTCCAAAACCCATTCAGCACCGCCGGAACTTTCGCACTCATAAATGGCAACACAGAGATTGACGTAACGAGAATCAGGATCACCGCGTGGTCGTGTAAAACTCTTGCCATACTTATAGGCACAAGCAATACGGCCGGAATAGGCAGCACTAATGTTTAATGGCTGTCCGGGTATTTCAATTGCCGAATGTTGAATGCGACTCAACATTTTCCATTCGGACCACAGATACTCATCCGTATCGACGGGTTCACACTTCCAGAAACGTGATATCGAATCCGAGCAGGCGGTAACAATAATATACGGTGCAAAGCAGGCGGGATAAATGCTCGAACTGCTCAAGTGTCCGGCAGCGGGGGAGGCGTGTATAACATCCACACCCTCCGGCAGCGGCAACTCCTGTGTGCACACCTTTTTGGTGGTTATGGAAATATGTGGCGCCTCGACTTGCGGACCAAATTGCTCGGCACCCGTCAATGTTTCAGCTCCCTGGGAGTTCCGACGTTGCGAATTGGCATTCTGTTCCTGCTCCTCTGTTTCCTGTGTCAAATTACTGTCCGGCACATACATAGCTGTCTCGGAAAGAAACGAGTTCTGTTGCTTGGAGCTGATGACAATGCGCCACATATGAATTGTGCTGCCGCGCAGTGTCTTCTCAATATTAACTATATAAAATGGTTCCTCAAAATCCACATTACGCTGCAGATCAACAATGGCATCCATGTCGGACTCAAGGAAGGCATTCACCTTGGGTGGTTCCTGTTCGTGTTGCTGGGAACGTTGTCCGCCCGTAATCAATTGGGCCTGGAATACGTGAAGAAATTGTGTGTTCTGCCAATCATGTTTGGCATCCGAAATGGCATCCAATTGGAGTATGCAACCCGGACGTGCGGTAGACTGTTGGGAGACGACTTTCAGTTTGTCGTGGAGCGCCGAACGTTGTGCTTTCAACGTGGACGAAGCATTTGACATCATGGAAGACAACGAATGCGATTTGTGCAGCGTATTGAGATTCTCCGAACAGGAAATCTCCGCCAGCAATGTGCGTGCATCGATGACAGCCTGATAGACACGCAAATTTTCTCCATCGCTGGCCACAAAACATGCGGATGGGGAATTACTATAGCTGCCTAGTGTCGTGCTTGGCAGCAGTGTGGGAATCCAGGCGACATTGCTGAACGCCGAGATTTCTGGTGAATTAATGCGCGCCAATTCACTGACGCCACCAGAGTGACAAAGTGGACCGACTGCATCCACGCGCCACAATATTAGCTCGGAACAAAAGCCGCTGGGTGTGAAGACTTCTTTGTCGCTACTAGAAGAGGCACAACTGGCGGCGCCACCTGCTCCCAATCCTGTTGGATCTAATCCAACGCCATCTAATCCACCAGACACTCCGATACCTCCAACGCCAACACCTCCCGGCGAGCTGGGCGACTTGGCCTCCGAGTCGGGAAGATTGTGATGCGATGTAGAGACAAGCAGCGGCAATACCGGATGACATGTTATATCATTAACACGGAAACGATGTCCTGACGCACGACTCACGTGTCCAATGCTTAATACTTGCGTAAACTTCGTCTTGAAGGCAAATGTCAGCTGCCACAGATTTAAAGTGCCATTTGAATGCTTTGTTACCATTGAAACGGATGGTGAAACATTTAATGGCAGTGCTGCGCCCACTGTGCCAGCTGTTCCACCAGCTCCTGTAGCTGAATCCTGAGAACTGCTGCTCGGCACTGCCCCCTCATGTTGTTCATCATCATCCTGATGCTGATGTCGCTCCTCATCCTCATTCTCCTCCTCTGCATGTTCATCGTGCTTATCAAAATTCTGTTCACTACGCACAGAATTCTGATCGCTGCCCGTTTTATGAAACTCATCCTTACTGCGCACATTATTGGCAATATCCCTAAAAGCCAACGGATGTGTACCAGTATTGAACAGACTCACCGTGGTGGACATGGACATGGCATCGCCCAATGGGAATGCCGACGGTATTCGTGTGGAGAACGACACCTGTGCCTGTCTATACGATCCCGGATAATAGTCATCCAACCACTCGATAACCCATATCAAATAACTGCCATCAACCGGATGTATGGCAAATAATAAATCTGGACTTTGATGCCAATCCCGCAGTAGGCATTCAATCTTATTGTCCAGCGAATCGACCAATTGTGTGATGGGATTCTGTTGATCGTGATTCAGTGAGTTTTGTGATGTCGTATTCGACATGGAATTCAAATGTAGACCGGCATTTGTCGCCGCCGTGTGCTGTGAATATTTGCTATACTCCTCGCCGCTGTCGTCCACCGAGGCGGATTTCGAGTTCCGCATGAATTTCTTGTGCGGCGGCGCCTCGTCCGGCATATCGACGCCGGCTGCAGTCGAGGATGCAGCTGCTCCATGGTGGCCGTTCTCCTCGTCAATGACCTGTTTGTGCATAGTTCAAAAAATATAATTTAACAACTTTTTTGACTGTTTATTTGCTGCTTTTATCAGCAAGTTAATCAAATAACTTGTAATATTTTCGATACAAGTAAAAAAATTATGAAATTATAATTAAAACTAACTAACACTTCTATTTAAGTGTAGTAGTACAACAAATTGAAAAGAAAAGTTGGCAAATTATCGAGGCATCGAATACTATATACAAAAATAACAATACCTTTTTGGTTAGCTCCTGGAGTATGGCCTCCGCTTGGAGTGTGAAATGCATCTCCTTGTTGTTCAGCCAATGTAAAATAAAGACATTTTGATTGGCCGGATCCGATGTTTGCATCGATGGCACCAACGGAATATCTGTCTCGGCATTTATCGATGCCGCCAAATGAAAATGCATGCCGGGCGTAACGCCCGATCCTTGAAAGCCATATGAATGAAAGTCATGGACACTGCACGAGGATGGTAGCGATGGTATCGGCCCTTGATAGTTGCTAAAACTAGCCGGTGAGCTGCCCATGGTGGGATTAATGCCCGACGCATTAACCCCTCCACCAGTCATGGAAGCACTTGCACCTCCTCCACTTCCAGCTGCTCCTCCTCCTCCTCCCTGCACCGCATTG
This sequence comes from Drosophila histrio, assembly GCA_958299025.2. Lineage (NCBI taxonomy): Eukaryota > Metazoa > Arthropoda > Insecta > Diptera > Drosophilidae > Drosophila > Drosophila histrio. The sequence continues at coordinate 52,866,325 of OY282582.1, read as the reverse complement.
GCATTCGCACCCGCCTTGATGTGACGACGTAAATGGAAACAGGTCTTCATGTGCTTCAAACGCTGCATGAATCGATGTTTATGCCGATGCGTGCGAAATTTGGGATTCTGCGAGGCCAACGGATCGAATTGTGTCATGTTAACCATGCCATCATCCGGCAGCACAGTCTCAATCCAAATGCGACAAATGTTGTCTAGACAGGATGTGACCAGCATATTAGCAACGGAACCCTTGGGCATATATTTGCTCGTCTTGCGCCACACAATGTTGGACACGGCACGAGGATGTGCTATATATACATAGGTAAAGTTTAGATCACCACCACCAGCTCCAATTCCAGCTGTATCGTGGGATGAACTTGTCCCGGATGTTGCTGTTCCTGTCGCATTATTGCTACTACTTTTGGCCGGGAAGAGCACCTGCTTATTCTCATACCAGATCTTGACTAGACGATCGTTGCGTCCACAGGTGGCGAATAGTGTGCCATCGGGACTAAATGCCATGTGGTAAATGGGTATCGCCGTCTGGCATGACCAAATGTTCTCCCACGTCGATACATCGTCCGCTTGAGAATTTGTCGACTGTTTTGTCTCCTTGCTCTCGCCAATCTCAAACTTGACACCTTTTCAAAAAAAAATAAGATCGTAACGATTATGATTAATATTATTTCCATTGAGTCGACGGAACTAATTGAAAACAATTTATTCTCTTTTTAGTAGTTATTATATTGTAAATATCTTTTTGTATAAAAGTTAATGTTATAAAATAAATAATTATTATTTTATTATTATTATTATTCCAAATTAATTGTAACTCTTTGTTATTTATTATAAGAATTAATTGTAACTCTTATTTATGATTTTTATGATAAAAATTAACGTTAACTCATTTTTTTATTAATAATAAAATAATAATATAAATATAACATAAACCAAAATTAAGAGCCATATTTTACTTTTATAATAAAAATGAATAATAAAACATTTCTCTTATTTTTATAATTAAAATCAAATATAAAAGTTATTTATGATATGAAACTTCTCTTTTTTATTTTTATAATAAAAATTACATAGGGTTATATTGGAGTTTTATTATAATAATTAACGTTATGAGTTTTACTTAATTTGTATTATAGAAATCACACATATAAGTTACCTACATGTTTGATTTTTATAATATTCATTTATAATAAGAGCTATCCTTGATTAATATAATAAAAATCCAAAATAAGACTTATACAAATTTCAAATAAAATTACTTTCTTTCAAGAAAAACTGTATCTGGGAAGTTTTCTAGACAATTTTGTTCGGGTTTGATTTATTTGAAACCATAAATCTTATTTAAGATCTCTGATTTATGATCTCTGATCTAGTCATCATCATTATCCCCTTCTCTCTCTCTCTCTATCACTCCACTCACCTGTATGCTCCTCCTCCGGCTGATGTGTGGGGGATTTGCTCTTCCACAGCTGTATATTGGTGCCTCCGGTTAGCAGACGTGTGCCCTCCAAATTCCACGACAATGTGACCACATTGGAGTGACTCGTAAAGGATCCCGTCTGCACCCATCTAAAGATATACAAACATTACATTATTTGAGTAAATAAACGAAAATATTTAGTTACAATTTATCTTTTTGTGCTATTAAAAATGCTATCTATTATATATTTCTAGCATTTTGCAGTAGACAACATGGAGTGGGCACGTTGTGGCTCATAGAGATCTTTCTGTTATTTTTGACAAATTGACAATATATTCTCAGGATTCAAGTTATACAAATTTACTTTTGCCAATATTAATGAAATCTCGAATGTAAAATCAATTCAAACTTTTCACTGCAATTCAATAAAAATATCTAGCATCTAAACTTTGACAGTTAGATCGATAATAATAATTTCTCTAGTAATCGTAAATTCAGTCTTCTTTCATGTTACTCTAGCAATCGTAATTCCAATCCTAATCTCCCTCTGTGTTAAATTACTTAATAAATTCCTCTAGCAATCGCCAATTCAATCTTCCTTCCTGTTAAGTTATTTAATAAATTCCTTTAGCAATCGTAATTCCAATCCTAATCTTCCTCTGTGTTAAATTATTTAATAAATTCCCTTAGCAATGCTAAACTATTTAATAAATTCCTCTAGCAATCGTAAACTCAATCTTCTTTCATGTTAAATTCTTTAAAGTGTGAAATTCTTTAATAAATTCCTCTGCCAGTCGTAATCCCAATCCCATTCCAATTTCAACCTCTGCTCACCTGTAGTCGAGAAAGTGTGTGTTATGCTTGCTCGATTCAATCACCGGCGTTGGCTCAAAAATGCATATCTTATTTTCATAGGCAGCGGCTATTTTTCCGGTATCGGTGCTACAGTCCAAGGCCGATATCTTCACATAGCCATGATTGGCGCCGGGAATAATCTGGACGCGTTCAAAGGTGCTCGCCAGGATGACCACATTGCAGCCGGCAGCATAAGCCTGTCAATTGAAAATGAAATTCATGTGTTATCAATAAATGTCTTATCAACTTTACTACATGTGACTATGATTACAAAATAATGTGACCATGGATGATTATATATCATTAGAGTGTTATTTAACATTTTGCTAATCGGTTCAAGATTAATAATAAATTGTTTTTAAATACCAAATTATTGAGTTATCTATCTAAATAAGGTATAAACAGTTTATAAATAACAAATTATAGAGTTATCGGTTCAAGACTAACAAGGGATAATGATTATTATAAAAAACTAAAGTGAGCCTTTTCTTAATGGGTTTAGAATTAATGATAAATAAGTCATCAATTTATAGTAGAAGATTCTGAATACGTTTTCTACATAAGGGATTATGATTGTTTATGCCGCTATGTCAAAAACGGCTAAACTGGCATCACTCTCCCATCTGTGGTAATTTATTACACACTTAGTTTTAATTTTATCTATTTTTCCCCTATGTTACATAGCCCATGTAGTTTGTTAAGTTGCTATTATGTCCGTTAGAACACCCAAGTCGAAAGGCAGCACATTGAAATCAAAATTTGCCTGAAAGATCTAGAAATTAACGCTCCCCGATGAAACAGTGGTCCTTCGAGCCGGAGATTCTTTCTGCAATTTACCGCTCCCCCAGCGAAACAATGTTTATAATAACAACATAGACTATGGATGATTCAACTTTAATCTATATACATATCAGCTGATTAGTTTCACATCAATCATGTGGGATAATGTTATTGATTGTGAAATAAAATGACTATGGATGAAACGTTTATCTGTTAATATCAGCTGAAGGATTTCACATTAATAATAAATAATATATAAATAAGATATCACTGATATCATGAAGTATAAAATATACTCAAACTGTTTAACTGCAAGTCAGCTGATGATATTAAAATGATTAATATATAATAGTTTATAAATATGAAATTATGTAGCTGCTTATCTACGGAAATAATTATGAAATAAAGTGACAATAGATGATTGAATTGTTAGTTTGTCTGTAAACTGATGACATAGATTAATAAAAATAATTTTTTCTATATATATATATAATTAATTATAGAGTTACGTAAGAGACTTTTATTATGATGGAGAGTCAAAGATACAGAATCTATTAGTCAATGTGTCTGCTAAACAGATGAAACAAATTGAACAAAGTTTATGTTCTCTAACTATTGTGAAGTTATGGCGAAAGTGGCGATGGAGTACAAGATGTAGAGTAAATAAATGAGAATTCTAAAATAAGGTAGAGCTTGGCTGCCAATTAAAAAAGTGAAAAAAAATAATTTATAATTACATGTCTATAAGTTATATTGGCTAAACTGTTGTCCGTATATATTTTTAATATTGTGAAATATATGTATAGCACATGAAGGACTAACTGATAGCTCAGATAACAGATAGTCTCTTAAAAAACAAGCACTCATTAAGAACGACATGCTTTCGTTAAGAACTTTGTTTTGGAATAAAGTAACAGTCTAAGATTTATACATTTAGATACATTAGAAAGCTAAACAATAAATATATACTATATTTATGTATGCATAAAAATAATAGGTATTTCCATTATCATTATCAAGTGACCATGGAGTACAAAATGTTGGCATATGTCCAGGACACTTAAAAGAGCAAACGAAATCGAGGCATAGACATAATCTTATCTGAGTCACATTTATTAAACAACCCTCAATGTGGGCGTCAATTATGAGCTCCAACGCGTGCCAAATCTAATTTAGTTTGAACATTTTGAATTGATTCCGGATCGCACAGGAAAGGTTTAGCAGTATACCATAGTATACAACTAACTCGTTCTATGTCTTGGGACTATCGCTGCCTATCTAAAAGCGACCTTATCTACGAGCGAGAAATGTGTATGCGAAATTTGCCCAATTGTACGCTTATTTTTGATACCTTGTAAATTGAACAAAGTGGGGTGTAATAAATTTATATAGGTGTAGTTAAAAGATAAAAGTGAGAGAACTCGTAAAAGCTAGAGAATTTTAAAAGAATTTCCCATTTATAAATACTCAATGTATTGTGGATCTTTTTGATTATTGAACTGCCTACAGGGTATGTTAGATCGTCGAGCTAGTTTATTCGACATTTGGAACTCGAAAACTCCCTAAAAATATACTAAAGAATCTTGAAAGATTTTTCTATTATAAATACAACATTTTTTGTAGATCTTTATAACTTTTCAACTACATACAAATTCTAGAGAATTTTAAAACATTCTTCTACTATAAATACTAAATATGTGGTATATGTTTTTGTTATTTAAACTGCATACAGAGTATTTCAGTTCGCTGCGCTTATGTATTCAACATTGGAAACTCAGGAGACTCCTTAAAAAAGTACCAGAGACTCTTGAAATAACTTTTCATTAAAAGTTCTGAATATATATATAGATGTTTTTGACATTTAAAGATTTTTTTGTTATAAGTCCTAAATTTATAACATATGTTTTTGACTTTTAAACTACCAACAACGTATCTTACACGCGAAAGTCAGAGAACTCATAGGTAAATGCTAGAGAATATTAATAAATTAGACCATAGTAAATTTTAATTTTACAACATTAACTACTTTGTAACGAACTACGGGGTATGCTGTAAGTCGTGCAACTAAAATACTATGCTATTATTCAAGCAAGCTTATGTAAAATATGAAACAACAACTGTAAGAACTTTAGAATAATTATACATATATACTCTCAAAACAAGTACTAACTACAGGGTATCTAGTTAGTCGTGCATACCAAAGCTTGCTCATGCTCTGATTTTGGTTAGTTTTAGCTAGAAACGTTAAGGTATTTTTAGTTGTCATTGTTCTTCTGTTGTTGTTTTGTGTCCGTTTTGTGATATGTTCATTATCTCAAGTATGAGGCGCGATTATGAAGGCGTTGATATCGCTGCGGACATTTCTTGCGCTGACACAAGCTGGCTGCTATGCCATTTGGTCCAAGCGACCGACACTTCACGACGTCATGGCCAGATGGCGCCACTTGGTCTATCTACATACAGACATATAGACATATGTTTGCACGTTTGCCTATGTTTGTGTATGTTTGTCTATTTTCAAGTTCAACAACGCCCGTGCTTATTTCAACTTGTTATTGTTGTTGCTGGCAGATAGAACATGTCGCAACGTGTTTATAAATATTATATGCAAATATACATACTCAAGAATAGAGCAAGTTGAGCAAATACAACAACTGAAATGATGGCATTTAGTTAAATGAATGGGTGGCAATGTCAACAGAGGCTCGCAGAGCTCATTACAGAATATAATGCAGATACACACACACACACACACACATACTACATACATACAGTGTGTTAATTAATTGTTATGACAAAAAATAAAAAAATATTGCACATATGTATTTGTTTTATATTTTTAGAAATAGTTTAACCCAAATGGAGCTCATTATTTTTTGTAAGTGTTCTAAGGCTGCAAAATCATCATAAATTCAATATTATGAATAATTTGAAAATTGTAGAATGATGAATGACGATGATTATTTATAAATTATTAGCGATACATTGTTGCATGTACAGTGCAGAAATAATGTCTTCGTTCACCATCAATTGTTGACTTAGTTCGTCGCTTATAAAATCCAATCAAACAAATCTAAAATACATAAAAACTTAAGCTCAGTATTTTGAATTCATTTATTATCTTCAGTTTGAAAGCTTCTTCTTCTTCTTGATATCATTCAATTACTTAAAATTATTCATTTGTTAACATGCACTAAATTAGTTAAAATAATTACATATTTTTATAGCCTGTGCCCATTAAATTAATGGTCAAAAAAGGCTATAATGAATTTGTGTGAATGTATGTGACAGGCAGAAGGAAGCATCTCCGACCCTATAAAGTATATATATTCTTAATCAGTATCAATAGCCGAGTCGATTGACACCTGTCCGTCTGTCTGTCCGTCCGTCTGTCTGTCCGTCTGTATAAACGCGTGGATCTCAGCAACTATAAGAGCTAGAGACTTCAAATTTGGAATGTATGTTCCTGAATACCATACGCAGATCAAGTTTATTTAAATTTTCGATATCAAGTCCCGTTGGTTTTAAAATAAGAAAAATCACCATAACATAAGCAATGTTAAAGCTAGAGACTTGAGATTTGGCACACATGATAAACAGCTTGGGCTTAATGTGTCCTGAAAATTTCATCGCGAAGCCATGCCCCCTTCGTCCATAACTCGATAATGCTGATAACAAGAGCAGTTTTATAGCTAGAGACTTGAGATTTGGCACACATGGTAAGTATCATACTCTCAATATATGCTACAAATTTCAGTACGATCGGATATTGAACTCAGAAGTTATTCAAGAAACAAACTTATGCAGTGTTGCCAGACTATCGCAATCTACATACCTTCTCTCGATGCAAGCAAAATCGACTTCAAGCGATATATTTAAATCCCAATTTAATGAAAATACTTTTCTTTGAAGACTTGCACAGGGTATCCTACTGTCGCGCCCGCTCGACTGATCGGCTTGTTTTCAATACATTGTAGGATATCCCTTATTCTTTGTTAACTCTGTCAGGCAGTTTGGCATTAAGTAAACCAATTTTTTGGTAAAAGATTGTTCTGTATTTTGACCACTCCTGTTGACAGTAACAGTGTCAGTCATGAAGAAGTTCATAAAGAAGTATTTGGATTACCGTAATTGATGTAATTGGGAATGTACATAGATACAAAAGTTTCGACAGGCAGTCGCAGTAGCACATGCCACAATTCTTCTCTTTCCTCTTTCTTTCTTCTCTTCTCAATTCTTCTTTTTTCGTTTATTTTGGAATAATATTTCCATTCTTTGCTAAAGATTGGATTGCCATAATCTTAGGCAAATTGCTTTTCTTGCCGCCTATAATGCATATAATCGATTAGATTTGTCAAAATTTAAACAAAATAAACGATTTATGTTAATAATATGATTAATCGTGCCAAATTCTACACACGGACAAACACGCAGCAACCCAGACAGCAATTTATGAAATTTCTTAACACATTAGAGTATTTTTCGAGTCTAATTAAAATGGCCAAAAATGCGCTCTTTTTCCTATCTTAATTGATGCTTTTGTCGAGGGGAAATTATACCCAATCGCTAATATTCTTAAAGAGTCGTTAATAACCCGTTTATCTAATCAATTTTGAATTATTTTCAAGTCATATTTCCAATAATTTGCAAGTCTTTTCGAGTCGAACTTCAAATCGATTGCTTTTCAAAAATTAAATTCTTAATTAAAGAATATTATTGACTTCGAGCCAGTCAAACAACTCGTATAAAAAGTAGAAAGGTGGACAAAAACATTACACTTTAACTATTTAAATAAGTAGTATATTTATTTGGTTATTTCTCTCAATTGTTTGACTGACATTATCTTTTTTAATTATATTGTTTCGGTTTTCCAATTTATTTTCTTTAATCAATTTGATTTACTGTGAAACTCCTGGCTAAACTTCACATCACTATTCAATTGATACTAATGAACAGAAATTCAGAATTTAACAAGTGCATTAACATTTATACAGCTAAGTACAAAGATTAACAAGCAGTTTTACATCTTCTATATATCTATATATATATATATATAGCAACAGTCTAAATCAAAACATTTAAATATAATGCATGATCAATACCTTCAAAAATAAAACCTCTACACGAGGTAGAAGTCTAGTGTCGAAAAAATATTCATGCCCCAAAATTACTGATATCAAATTTTTGTGACAAACAATATTCCATTTAATATATTAAATATTCTAATATAAATAAATTAGTTTTAAGGTCTGCTTTCGTCTAAATTTTGATATATTGTACTACATTCAATAAATCAAATTTTAAGCATAGGCATTTCGAGTCCTCTTTAAATCGCATATGAAATTAATCTCCTTTCACTCGTCAAAAGGGCTCGAAAAGAATCATCAAGATGTTTTTTGTTAAAATAATCTTCCAATTGCTAGTTGGGAAAGCTTTGTACGTTATATTCTCTCTGACTAAAATTGTATCTTGGATATATATACTAAGATAATTATCTGAACGTGATAAAAACTTGCAGGATACATAAAAACGAAGATTCTATAGCTTTTGAATTGCTCTAGTTATGAATCTTTTGTGGATTCGTATGTAAGGAGGACTTTGCATCTAAATTAAAAAATAAAACTTGATCTGCAAATGGTATCCAAGAAATCTACATACAAATTATAATGTAATGATGATTAATTGATTTTTTCATAAGCGATTTAAATCGATTTTAACTCGATTATATTATTCGCTGATCAATCGAGTAAAATCAATAAATTTCAATAAACAAAATCGACCTCTACTCTATCTATTTAATGGATTTGTATATAGAAATCAATTACGTTGCATTATTTAATTTTATGACCCTGCGTAGGTATATTTAGTTTCTTAAAAGTATGTAACAGGCAGGAGAAGGCATAACTGACCCCACGAAGTATAGTATAGAATCGAATTTCCATAACTCCAACGTGTCTATAACTCGAATTTTTTCTAACTCAAACTAAATCGTGTGGCAATAGCATCAAATTACATACAATTCTTCTTCCGTAACTTGAACTGCCATAAGTTGAACAAAAATATTGGCACGTGCATTCTGTAAGTCGAATTTTTTCAGGGAAATCACCAATAAAGTGCGATTTTTTTCGTTTCTGTTTTATGCTTCTGTTATTAACTCGTTCGAATATGTAAAAATGATGTACATTAACATAAGATAATACAATACGATAGAATATTGCATCAACAATTACATATAGGCTGGTGAAATAGCTTAAGGAAAGACGATTATTTACCATGGCACCAAAGCGTCTATTAAAATGTTTATCGCTTGAAGAAATCTTCAAACTTATCAAAAAGAAATCGAAAGTGGATCAAAAACTAAAAAAAAAGGGTAGTGGCTGAGAAAATTGGTATTGGTTTACAGCAGCTAGAGATCAAAACTGCTCATAACTGGTGAAATATTAAAGGAGAAAGCAATGAAGTTTGCCTAGTGATTTGGTTACGATAACTTTAAGCCAAGCTTTGTAGGTTGGCTTAATAAATGGAAGCAGATTTGAAATTTACTTATATATAAATGTATGAAATTGTACATAGTTTCGTTTAATAAACTTGAAAAAAAAAAAGAATTCCACATGTCGATCTTTTTCTTTGGATATTGGTGATTCGAGGTTGGGAAGTTTGACTTCAATAGCCGAGTTAATGTAGCCATGTCTGTCTGTCTGTCCGTCTATATGAACGAAAGGATCTCAGAGAAGGTAAGAGCTAGAAGCATGAATTCATCCAGCACTGCTAATATTTGCAGACAGATAATGTTTATCTTTACTTTGGTTAATGGTAATTCGAGTTTGGGAAGTTTGACTGTATATTCTTGATCAGAATCAATAGCTGAGTTAATGTAGCCATGTCTGTCTGTCTGTCCGTCTATATGAACGAAAGGATCTCAGAGAAGGTAAGAGCTAATATTTGCAGACAGATTAAGTTTATCTTTACTTTAGATAATGGTAATTTGAGTTTGGGAAGTTTGACTGTATATTCTTGATCAGAATTAATAGCCGAGTTAATGTAGCCATGTCTGTCTGTCTGTCCGTCTGCCTGACTGTCTGTCCGTCCATATAAGCAAAAGGATCTCAGAGAAGGTATGAGCTAGAAGCTTGAACTTGGTCTTCCAGCTCTGTTAACATTTGCATACAGATCAAGTTTATCTTTAATTTTTGATGCCATGCCCCCTTCGCCCACAAATCAAAACAAAGCTCATAACACAAGCAGTTTTACAGCCAGAGACTTGAGATTTGGCACATATTATGATAATATTGGTGTCCCCGTGTCTAGATAATTTCATGACGATGCCACGCCCCTTCGCCCACAAATTGAAGAAAATACAAACTATAAGAGAGAATGTGTAATATGTGGAACGAATTTGAGCGTATACTCTGTACTCCTACAGGGTATATTACCATCGGGATGGGCTCCGACTGTTCGGTTTGTTCTTTTACAATTTCTGCATAAACATATCGTCATCTACAGACATAACGGATGTTTAGCACTTTTGTACTTGAAGTTTTCATTCTAAGCAAAACAGTTAATTATGCTTGTGACTGTGGTGAATTACACACATACCAACACACACAAACATAAGCACATACATACATGAATGCATGCATAATAATAAGAAAACAGAACTCAGGCGCTAGCGGTAAACAAATATCAATGCAAACAAAACAAAATGCGGGGGTGTGGGTTGGGGTGTTGGCTGTTAGTAATTAATATTTGATATGTATGTATTGTGATCATAAAAATAACCGACTTTAGGCTATACGGCTATACAGTGACAAGCCTCACCCCCTACCCCAAAATACCAAAATACACATTATAAATGCGTGCTCACGACAATTTTGCAGCATTTTATGGCCCGTGTATAATTTATTTGTTATTGACGTTTGTTCGTCTCTGGCAAAATTTGTCTCATTGCCTGTTAGGATTATTTGCAGGCTGCAGGCAATAAATAATCTACACACACACACACAAACATTACGTGCATTACCTTATACAGTTAGTCAAGTAATTGCTTTGACAAACAACAAAATCACATATTTCATATTGCAAAAATGCATTTTCCTTCTTTTTTTTATTTATGGTTCTTAAATAATAAAATAAATTTGTTTTATTTATATATGTATGTATTTTAAAAATAAAAATCAATTATTTGCGATTTGTCTGCATTAAAATAATTACTTGACCAACTGTATATAAGTATGTATGCACGTGTGTGTGTGTGTATGTATGTATGTTTATCGAATTTAGGGCATCAAAGGCCATTTGACCAATCGAATGTTATACATATACATATGTATCGCCAGGCATGCGTGCGCTTGTGTGTGTGTGTGTGTGTGTGTGTAAGGCTTGTTTACAGCCAGGCACTTGACCTTTAAATGTAATTAATAGCCCACAAAACATGTTAATACAACAAAACAAAAAAAAAAACTAATGTAAATTGTTTAAACAGCAGCTGCCCTTACACACAGTTATCGAATTTACTCATTTTGTTATTAATATCGAATTTTAGACACAACAACAAAATTCTCAAATTCATCATTCGCAATTTTTTTTTTTTTTTTTCTTTTGATTTAATTGACCACACAGCAGCGACAGTTAGACAGACGGCGACAGTGACAGTGACAGCCAAGCATCAAATTTATTTATATGTGCTCACACACAGACACACACACGCATGCTTGCATAAATATACAAGTACGAATATGTAAATAAAAACATTAAAAATCCCCCAATGGCTGATCGGAATTGGATATTCCAATTGGAATTTGCACAACAACAACAACTGTGTTGGAAAATGTGTACATACTAGTTGTACCCTTAAGTACATAACGTATCTACATCTACATATATATACGTACTTTTAGTACATTATATATATATGTATATATACAGGCATGTATGACTGTCGCCTTTGTAATTGTAAGTGCATGTGTGTGTGTGTGTGTTAGTTGTACAATATGATAGATGCGTGATAAAAACGACACAAAAAAAAGAATGAGAGAAAAAACTTGGCAATAGAGTAATCGTAATCGCTCGTATTCTTACGGTAAAAGGTATGCCTTCCACGGAGCCAATTGCGAAGCACCGGTCACCAGCATTGCAGGCACCGCTCAATATTTGATGACAATTCATTATTTGTTCTAGTTGGATATCACATCACAGCGCACAAAGTAATATTCTTGGTTCTTTGGTTTGGTTACTAGCACGATTTTTTCTTTGTAAAACGACAACAAAGTGAGTGACATTACATAAAAATGTAGGCCAAATAGTGATGGACGCTATCGACTAGTGCTATCGACCAGTTTTAGTGTGTAACAAAGTTAACAATATATCGATAACAGTAGAAATTCTAAGCAATACTGTCAACTGTTTACATTCGATAGAAATACATATATATATATATATATATAGATATATATATATATATCGCATGCATATTGTTATTTATTTAAATAAATCATTCAATTAAAAAAAGTACACTATTATTTATTTAATTGCTTATAATTATTATATTACCTATATAAATGTTATTGTTATTTTAAAGTATAAGGCCAACTAAATGTTTATCAAAGTACCGATAGCCGCAGCAGTATAACTTGCAGCCCTGCAACCAAGGCAACTTTGGCAACTAGGGCTGAAAGATCATTGGCAGTGCTTTAAATTATCGATATGTCGAAGCTTAAATGCAAATTATTTAAAAGACGTAGAAAAGTAATAACTACAATTAAATATAAATGACATTATATTTAGATAATTGAAGAAATTAAATAACTAAAGTGTTAGCCTAATTAAAGTTAATTGTGTTTTTAGTGAAACACTGTGTCTTCATTTAAAATAAGTATTATAATATTTAAATATATATATAATAAACAAAAGTTAAGGTTTTATATTTTAAAAAATGAAGTTCTTACATCCAAAAGTAGTCAAATGTGTATTAAGTAAAGTAATCAAATATGTTTAATATTGACCTTAAAAATAATCCAATGAAATTCATGTTTCTTGACATTTCACCATACTGTTATATATCGATGTTGCGATCTATCGTACAATTACTATCGATTTCAGCAAGTATGCTTTTGCAGCCCTGGCAAAATTGACAACTAAAACGCCGTGTATGGTTTGGTTTGACTAGCTAGAATTGTAAATTATTATTTGTTCGTCAATTCGACAAATATTCGACGAGCAAAATGGCCGCAGGTCCTATTGCTGAACGTAACCAAGGTGCGTACTACAATTAGCACAGTTTCATAGATGAACTCGATACACTATTCCCTTCATTTACAGACGCCACCATTTATGCCGGCGGCCTGGACGACAAGGTATCCGAAACATTGCTGTGGGAGCTGTTTGTGCAGGCGGGACCAGTTGGTAAGTTCTCCTTCGAGGGTATTATGGTTTAGTCACGAAATGTGTAGCGCCAGACGCCATAAAGTGCATGCATTCTTAATTTGGATATTCTAGCCATGTCCGTCTGTTTCCATGCATACTAGTCGCTTAGTACTGAAGCAATTTTGGGGACACTTGGCAGGGATCCGTCTTATTGCTGCTGGTAATCAGTGTTGGCAATTCAGCTATTGTCTCGCCAGCTCTGGAGTTTTTTGAATCCCGAACGTGGGAAAAATTGATAGAAGTTAAAGCATTAGTATTGAAAGAATTAAGACTTAAATTGAAAACCGTTGCCTAAATTACAAAATAAATAAAAATATATATTTTCACACAGTTAATAATAGCCAAAAGTTTAAAATTTAAGTAATTCAAATTTAAATAAAAAAAATTAAAATACTAATCCACAACTTATAATGCACTATGAGGTAAAAATTGACTTCTTGTTAATTGTTACATACATTATTATTTTATATTCAATAGGCACAGGCTATAAAAATACCAACTAAATTCTATAAGAGCTTTTTAACTTGAATTTTTTAAAATTTTCTAGCTATTTATATTTTTGTTGATATGGTTTTTTTAGCCGCTAATAAGTTGACAATACTATAGGATGTTTCTGGAGTTATCTAATGTTTCACTTAAAGATTTTGCATTTTGTCATAGGAAAGAACAGTCAGAAAATAGAATTTAGGGCTTTAAATCGTTGTCGTTGCACAAGATAACATTTATTTCTCTCCTGTCCCTTTTTTTGATAACGTCTAATCTTTTGTTTTGCAGTCAATGTACACATGCCTAAGGATCGTGTCACACAGATGCATCAGGGTTATGGCTTTGTGGAGTTTCTCAGCGAGGAGGACGCCGACTATGCGATCAAAATCATGAATATGATCAAGTTATATGGCAAACCCATACGTGTCAATAAGGCATCGGCGCATCAAAAGAATCTGGACGTGGGCGCCAACATATTCATTGGTAATCTGGACGGTGAGGTCGATGAGAAACTGCTGTACGATACGTTCTCGGCATTTGGTGTGATACTGCAGACGCCAAAGATAATGCGAGATCCGGAGACGGGCAAATCAAAGGGATTTGCATTCATCAACTTTGCCAGTTTCGAGGCTAGTGATGCTGCCATGGATGCCATGAATGGACAATATCTTTGCAATCGTCCCATATCCGTGTCATATGCCTTCAAAAAGGATCACAAGGGCGAACGTCACGGTTCGGCCGCCGAACGTTTGTTGGCCGCACAGAATCCATCGGCGCATGCGGATCGTCCACATCAACTGTTCGCCGATGCGCCCGTACAGAATATGATGCCGGTTATGCCTGGCCAAATGATGCCGCCACCAATGATGGCGCCGCCGCCGCCTGTGGTGCCTGTTTCTAATACAAATATGAGCATGATTGCACCGCCGCCGCCTGTGCCGCAGCCAGCACAATTTCCGTCATCAATTCCGCCGCCACCATTGCCACCAATGGGCGCTGGACAACCGCCACTGCCTCCGGCCATGGGCATTCCGCCGCCACCGCGCATGCTTCAGCCACCGAATGCGTGGGTACCTCCCGGCATGCCCGCACCGCCGCCACGTCCACCGCCCACAAATTGGCGTCCGCCACCCGTGCCCTTCGCCCCGGCGCCATTCGCACGTCCCTATCAACCGGATGGCTATCAGTACTAACTCAATCCAGACGCCTAGCATGTAGTTTATACAATTTTAGACGATCCAATAAAAAAAACGATGATGAAGATGTATGCGTAAACTTGTACACTTTATGTGTCTCCTTTTCTGTATAGGCCACATTTGTGTGTGGAACTTTAAAAGAACAATGTCGAATTATTTTAATGTGTCATAACCGCGGCGCCTTGAAGGACGTCAATTAAATCTTAACACGTAACGAATCCTGGAAATATTCATATAAGTCCGCAACAAATCATAAGTCGTCTGAAAGGGTGTCCCCAATCAAGGCAAACCCAACAAAAGTTGTTCGCGAACGCAGCACTTCTGTTTCTTCGGAAAAACTACCCAAATGGTAACTGTTCCATTTTAGCAACGTAAGGCGGTTAATTCTGAATAGTGTACAATCATTTGCTTGCTAGAACATTTTAGAACAATTTATGGAAACCAATCGGCTCAAACAGTAGGGTTTTTGTACACTCAAAACATCAAATTAATACATCATTAACTTTAAAGCCCTTACTCGGCATTAAAGAGCACTTTTTGTTTCCGAAAATTAAACACAAATTGCCAGTTCAAAGTTTTCCGACACCAGAAGTAGCTGATCAAGTGTTGAATCATTCAAAAAGCTCAGCTTAGAGGTATCACCATATCGTCTTACAACGATTCAATGACGTAGTTGTATGCGTAAATTTGTATACTTTACGTGTATTTAATTTCTATATAAGCCAAATTTGTGTGTGGATCGTTTTTATAAGAAGAATATCGACATGATCTATTAATTTACAAAGCTTGAAATATTTAAAATGATAAATATTCGAATATACCAAGCATATATGTATCATCTTATAGTGAGTCAATGTTAAAGATATATGCGTAGACTAGTCTACTTTTTCCCATACAAAATCTCTACAAATGGTGAAAGTCTAGTGACGAAAGCATATTCAAGCCCCACAATTTCTAATAGCAAATTTTGTGACGAAACATATTATATTTAATATAAAAACAATTCTAAAAGAAAACACTCAGAACAGTCGGGACACCGACTATAATATACCCTGTGGCAGTACAGGGCGCCGCTTAAATTCGATTCCAATGTAATTCTCTTGTAATTCCTTTTTTTTTGTTTTCAATTTGTGAGCGAAGAGTTTGTGGCATCGTGATGAAATTTTCTGGAAACATTTATCGGATAAATAAAATGCTTACTTTTTAAGGGAAATTTCGGATAAGGCAATTACACTCCGAAATAAAAGTGGCGGAAAATGTAAAAAAAGAACTGTTATCGATATTGTATTGAACTACGGTGAAAATATCGATATATCGATATATTCATATAAATAACAACAACTCATCTCTTACTACTTGTTGCTGGACTTGCTTTTTGTGTGTGTTTATTGAAATTGTGAAATAAAAACAACACGATGGACATCGACGATACCATAAAGTTCAATGATATTTGCAAAATGATGGAGAGAGTTAAGGCGGCGAAAAACATGCAGCGCAAAGAAATTATCTTAAAGCGTTACTACGAATCCTTCTCCAAACATCGAACAAATTTCCGCCAGAACGCCGGCGTAGCGGCCGATTGTGCGGAGGACGGCAGCAGCAGTTTTTACTCAGTGCTGCGGCTGCTAATACCGGGCGCGGACAGAGCACGCGACAACTACGGCCTCCAGATAACCGCCTTGGGGCGACTCTATACACGCGTCCTTCAGCTGGCCAAGGATTGTAAGTGTGTCATGTGAGAACAAGCGCACACAGAGAACATACATATACATACGCAAGCGGAGCTTAGAGAGGAGCCTAGAGCTGAGTCGACTGCGCAGTTCACTGCCCAGCTGACAGCTCAGCTGATACGGAGCTTTTGTGTAAAGCTTGTTTTAAACTTGCAGAGAGTATTATAATTTTGTGACGAAATGTGTAACGCATTGAAGGAGGCGTGACAACAGGCGAGTCCGTTTGCTTGTCTGTCCGTTTGTTTTTATAAAAAAACAAGTTTCTCAGTTTTGAAGCTAACTGAATTGAAATAGCTCAAACTCAACAATCTCACACATTGTACTATATCTAACAAATCTTTAACATATTGGCAAAATTTTGTTAGTCTTTCCTTATGGTGTGTGCATAAAAACTGACATAGGATATCCTGTTGTCGTGTACGCCCGACACTTTGTCTTGTTTGATACGCACCGAATAAGCAAATGAAGCTTATCAGCTGTTTGCACTGTCAGCTCCGCTCTAAGCTCCGCTCTAAGCTCCGCTCTTAGCTCTGCTCTAAGCTTCGCCTGCGTATTCTCTGTGCCCGCTTGCCTTCATTTAAACGTGATGCCAAAGTTAATTGATTCTCGTACTGCCGTTTCATGCCACAACAGCTGACGATGCCATACGTCTGATGCATCGGAATTGGACCTCGTTTCGAGACTACGCAGATGTCGTGCACGCTGTGCTTCTGCCCCGCTGCCACAATGAACCGAGCAACCTGACGCTTAAGCAAATCCACGATATGCTCGATCTGATTGCCAGCGAGAACACAAGCGGTATGTATGCACTAGAGAGATGGGCATACGCCATGGGCAACGGACGCAGATCTTCTAAGGCAACACACAAAAGTTTCTTTTGCCAAAAAAAGCCGCCGAGTCGGTTGCACGCGACAGTCGAGTACCCTGTGCTAGTCTTCTGATATCCCACAGACGGACCAACATGTTTGTTTTCTCTGGTTCTAATAGTTTCTGAGATCTAGGCGGTCATAAAGACAGATTGCTGAAAATCTGTCAATATAATTAGGCCGAATAGAATAGAATATAAAATAATACAAACAAGACTGTCAGTAGCCACTGTAGGATACCATGTGCAGTTCTTAAAGAACGTATTTTGATTATAATGCAATCGCTTTTACTTTATATATATGGACATATTTAAAAAACATCACTCGCTTTAATAGAAGTCTAAAATTGTCAAATTTCTGTATAGGCAATCGGTCCTATTAATTATATATTACTCCAGTTATGAATCACAGTGCTCGACAAATCCTAAACAATAGTGCTGGACAATATTATTATATACGCTCACGATCTGTCCATGAATTATGAAACATTAAGTTGGACAAAAAAAGAAATCCATTTGGTTCATCCTCTTTTCAAAGTTAATTTATTACGGCTAGGATGATCCGATTTATGTCGAATATATTCCGTTTTGTTCAACTTGACTTGTTGCCATTTTGAGGATAATTTTAGAATTCTACTCTGAAAAACTCTCTGATCCTAGCCGTTAAAAAAACTCGACCAATATAGTTTCGCAGATGATTATCGCTTAGTGCTACATCCTAACTATGCGGTGAATGCATTACAATTTCCTAGATCGATGTGTCTGGTCTAGTTTTGTCCTGATGGAAAACAATACCTTTCTTATAGACCAATTCTGGTCGCTTCTGGTCAATGCCGGCGATCTGCAAACCGTCTCATTGTTGACAATAGAGCTCTGAGTTGAGTGTTTTCCCATATGGAATCAGCTCATGGTGATGATAGATGATTCCCTTCCCATCCCACCAAACGCACAACATAGCCTTCCTGACAGTTAGTCCTGGTTTGGCTACCGTCCGCGCTTTCACAAGAATCGTTTTTTTCACAACATTGTCGTATGTGACCGATTTTTTATTACCAGTCTCATTCCATTTAAGAAATGCGTCGATTTCATTACGTGTTGGCCAGAGATTTGTAGATGGAAATTTTATCCATTATGTTTTTTTTTTGTACACAATTCGTGAGGCATCCCACCTTTCCAAGAAAACCAAGTGAAAAAATCAGCGTGATTAATAGTTTACAAATCAAAAAGAAAACATACCAAAGTTGACACACACAAGAAAAAATGGATTACTTTTACCCCAAACAATACTTGATTTAAGTTGAACAAATTCCTTATTAAGTATATCCCTTATTTATGGGTCCTTAGCTATGAAACTTGCAGCCGAATTGTTATAAACTGTTATACTGTTAAGTTAAGCTGTGTTTCCATCAGCTTTTTCCACCGACACATTGTACAGTGGGCAGTATAGCTTTCAGCTTTTTTTTACCAACACAATGTTAGTGCAAAACGTGCGAACGTAGCGCAAGTCAGACTATCATAATTACTCTGGTTTGCGCAATTGGGATATGAATGGGAGGATTATGAGATAATTTACTTAAGACGCATTCCTTAATATAATCGCTAAGAAACTTGCAGCAAATTGTCCAACGTTTATTATAGTACTCACAACTACATATATGTAAAGCTAATCTGTGTTGTCTTAAAATGTGAGACTGTGATAGTTTTTTTCGATTTGCGTGGAAATAATGGAAAATAAACTTGACCTGCGTATGTTATTTAGGAACCTATACATTTCAAATTTGAAGCCTCTAGCTCTTATAGTTTCTGAGATTCACGCGTTCATACAGACGGACGGACGGACAGACAGACAGGTGTCAGTCGACTGACCTCCGACAAAAGTCCGGCACTTGCCCATCTCTAGTACTTTACGCACATTACACGGTATCAACTTTGATTTTAAACACCTCTTTCTGCAGTTAAGGAACGCGAGCTAATACGCTTTACTGAACTGGCCTCGGCAGAAGAACAAAAGTGGCTAATACGCATATTGCTAAAGTCCATGAGTCTGGGTATTGGGGAACAACGGATTTTCGCCTTGTTGCATCCGTTGGCCAAGGACATGTATCAACGGTGCACAGATCTAAAACGCATTTGTAATCTGCTGGCGGATGATAAACTGTCGCTGTCGCTATCACTGGAGGCGCCGTCTAGCAGCAATAAAATTCAAAAAAAAAATAATACTACCATCGGCAGCGACGTCGTCAATTTGAATGCGTTCATTGAGCCCTTTCAACAGATACGTCCGATGCTCTGCGAAAGATTTCCGGGTAAGATTGAGGAGCTAATGCAATCGGATGTACTCTATTTGGAAAGAAAAATGGATGGTGAACGCTTTCAGCTGCACTATGCACGCGGTCGATTCAAATATATATCCCGCAATGGGGTGGATTATACGAAAAGCTTTGGCGACAACTATGATCGTGGCACACTGACTCCAAATTTGCGAACACTTCTGCCATTGGGCATGGAATCAATTATACTTGACGGTGAGATGATGATCTGGGATACGCAACAGTTGCGATATCGCGAGAAGGGCGAAAACACAGATGTTAAGCATCTGAAGCCGGATCGCAGTTGGCGACCCTGCTTTGTCGTTTACGATCTGTTGTATCTGAATGGGGAAAGTGTTTTGGACATGACGTATGTGCAACGGGCCTACAAACTGCAAGAGTTGTTGAACGAACAGCAGGGCGTATTGCAGATAATGAAGGGTCACAAAATCAGTTCGCTGGATCATTTTAATCAGCTCTTTCAACAGATGCTCGACTCCAATGCCGAGGGAATTGTGCTGAAGAAACAGAACTCAATCTACAAGCCAGGAGTACGTGTGGGCGGTGGTTGGTACAAGGATAAAGCGGATGTAAGTCGAGTTGACATTGAATTCGATTAACGATTACTTTTCCCTGCTTTTGACCTAACTTTTCTTTATTAAAACACGCTTTCTATTGCAGTACATCGAAGGTCTGATCACTGAATTTGATGTACTGATCATTGGAGGCTTTTACAATCGCAAACGGACTTTCATTGAATCATTTCTATTGGGCGTACTGAAACCGGGTGGCGACAATGGACGTGATGAGGTATATAGCATCGGTTGTGTGACGAATAACTCACGTCAACGCAGCGTGTTACATCATGAGTTGAATCCCCATTGGCACATTGCTAGTACCGAGCCACCACCGCTCTGGTATCACTATAGGCCCAACGAGAGAGATGGCTGTCCCGATGTTTGGATCCAACCGGAAAAGTCGATCATACTGCAAGTGAAGGCGGCAGATTTGACACCCAATGGCGCTTACTTTACACCCAAATCCCTGCATTTTCCGCGCATTCAACTAATGCGGGATGACAAGGTGTGGAACGAGTGCATGACACTAAGTGAATACACAGAATTGTGCCAGGTAAGCGCAGAACCCAATGGGTATTAAGACTTTTAAGTTTTTGCCAATGTATATGTAACAGGCATCTGACTCCATAAAGTATATAGTACATACATATGTATATTTTTGAACAGTATGAACAGACAAGTCAAAATAGCCATGTTCGTATGTCCGTACGTTGAATCTCAGAGACTTCATTACATTCGGTTAAAATACCTAGAAGATATTAAATATAATATTATTTATTGTTTAAGGCAGTTGGCGTTAATATACATTTGTGTTTTTTTAACTAACTATTATTTATACTTTTATTTTTATAATTATTTAGTTTTTTATAATTAAGAAATTAAAATTTTTAATAGAAAAGTAATATACATATTTTAAAAATTACAATTCGTTGATGTCTGCACTGGGGTTTGAACCCAGGACCTTCCGTTAATGCAAGGCCGTGCACGCTACCTACTTAGCCAGTGAGCCCATAGAAAGTCGACTTTGTACATGCATAGCTCCAACCGTAGCTGTTTGCTACGAAATTCAGCATTTTATATTAATTTTATTTATTTATTTAGCGTCAACTAGAAGCAGTCGACAAGAATTTATTAAAAATGTGTTAAAATAACATTGGAAAAGAAGATTTTAAATTCACAATAAAAATATTAATTATAATTAAATATTATTTTAAATTAAAGCTGAAAGGAAGAAAGTTAAGAAAGTTGTCTGTGGATAATAAAAATTATGAATTTAAATAATTCAATATTTGTTGCAAGGATTGGGGAAAACCCCAGAAAAATCCAATCAGATCAATAAGTATTAGTATTACAATTAGTATTGGTATAAGTATAAGGGTTAGTATACGTATAAAAGTAGATATAAGTGTAAGAATAGTTATGTATAAGTAAAATAATGAGTATAAGTTAAAATATTATAAGTTACATTTAAGTATTAGTATTGATATGGTCAAGGGCTTCCCGAAAGAAAAAAGGGAGCATTTTATAGAGGAAAGACAAATAAAACAGGCTAAGATAACAGCCCTAAATTGTAGCTGTTAGCTATGGTATTCACCATTTTTCTTTGATTTATTTACTTAAATTGAATACACTCGACTGTATCCTTTCCGACTGGTTGTTTTTTAATTGAAACGTGTATTTTACAGGGTCGAAGTGCTATCAAAAAACTGAACAAACGTCGTGTGGACCTTGACGATTTCACATTGAAGCGCAAACGTCAAAAGTTGACGGCGGCGGAACGCAATCGCCTTGGATTGGCCGCCTATGAGAAGCGTTACGATGCACAGCCGTTGGCCAGTGGTTCCCAGCTCTTTGATGGCTTTAGCTTTTGCATATTGAGCGGGGCGAACGGACACAGCAAGCAGAAGCTACAGACACTGGCCGCTCAAAACGGTGGTGAAATCGTACAAAATCCATTGCCAAATGATCCAAAGTGCATTTGTGTATGCGGTGATCGAATCTATCTCGTGGAACGTATGATGCAACAGAAGCCGCGAACTAATGATATATTGCGTATAGATTGGTTATTGCGCGTCTGTGAAAAGCAACAGATCGAGCTACGGCCAAAGGATGTGATATCAGCCACCGATGCGTTGCAGCAACAGTTTGATAAGAGTTTCGATAAGCTGGGCGACAGCTATATAGATGTCCTCGAAAGCGAACAGGAGCTGCAGGAAGTGCTGGAGGATATCAGTGAAATAGAGTTGGATTCCGCACATATTGAAGAAGCTGAACTGGAAAGTCTGGAGCAGAAGTTGCTGGGTGCCAACAGCATTAATATATTTGCCAAACACTTGGGCTGTTTCTACGATAAAAATGCAGATGAGTTGGCCAGACTGCTGTTCATGCAACACGGCGGACAGTTGATCAGTGAGCTAGACGATTTGGATCCCATCTATGTGTTTGTGTCTCCCGATCGCCTCAATCGTTTAGATTTTGAGCAGTGGCATCTTAAATATTTCGCTTCGCGTAATGTTAAAACTGTGAGAACGGATTGGATACGGCAATCGCAGAGGGCACACTGTGCACTGTCCACAACAAAGTTTATTTTTAAATTTTAATTGTTGACTACTCAGGGAAATCGATTGTAATATACTAGACTGTGACTGGGGATTGTAATGGATTTGTGCAAATGTATGTAACAGGCAGAAGGAGGCAACTCCGACCGTACAAAAGTCAAGTCGTTTGACGTCTGTGTCCTTCCGTCTAAGAGCTAAATGGAGACTTCAGACAGTGCCTCAGAAAGTTATATTAAATTAGTGATGTAAATCGAGTTGTCGGTTCATCGATTATTCATACAAATTTTTTGCAATTTTAAAGAAAGTTAAATGTAGTTCTTAATTCATTAATTTATGCAATTTTTAGGACTTATTAAAGTTTTTGCTATTGTTTAGTTTTTAACGTTGAAAACAATTTGTACAACAGACAAGATAATATAAAATAATGTACTTAATACGTTGAGCATGTTTAATACTATTAAATTTATACATTTTGAGCTTTTGAGCTATTACCAAAACAATTTCTGATTTATTATTGAAATAAATTAAAAGTAGCTTTAATATAATAACTAGTGATAATAATAATAACAGTAGCTACTTTGAGCGGCGATATATTTCTATATATTTTGTATATAGATAAATAAAAGCAATTTCAATATATTTAAAATACTTTTTTCAATGAAGAACGGCACAGGGTATCCTACTGTCGCGTGTGCTCGACTGTTCGGCTTAAGTCAAATTGTCCAAGCGACATTTAAAACGCAACATACTAGTTTTCCCTAATGATGAAATGAGTAATGATCTATGCATAGATTTACGTCGTTATGTGTCTATGCATAGATTTACGTCAAGTTATGTGTCTAAAATGTAGTTCTTGTTTAAACAACTTGTATATTTCTTAAAGAAACTCCGCAGTTATTAAGCTTCACGGGCTTATGTGAATTTTCAATAATCGGTACACTATATATTTTACAACATTATTAGGAAAGATTGTTTTTCTATTCTAATTGTATCTTAACAGCAGATATTTAAGATATATATGTATATCATATAAAACTAACATATTTCTTAAGGAAACTGAGCAGTAATCAAGCTTTATTTATTAGAGAGTTTAGTTTCATATTATTTTCGCAGACAATAACACATCGCGCAGACTAATACACACTTTTTTCTCAAAACTAAATTGTATTCATCGAGATAGTTTCCATCTAGAGTAATACATTCAATCCAAAGTTTCTCTTAACTTTTCCATGAAGCTTTGTCCTCAAAAAGGAGCTGCAGTTTCGGCGATTACTTTCTCACTGGAGCGATATCTTTTTCCCTGAAGCATTCTTTTGAGATCTACAAAAAGCCAATAGTCACTAGGGGCCAGATCTGAAAAACACGGAGGGGTTCGGCAGCAATTCGAATCGTAGTTCGTTTAATTTAACCATCGTTTTCATCGGATTGTGAACTGGTGCATTGTCTTGTTGAAACAGTGGTTTTTTCCTTCGCCAATGAATCTAACATAACCATATAGTATTCGCTATTGATTGTTTTGCCATAATCAAGGTATTCGATGAACAAAATACTGCGAGCGTCCCAAAACACAGATGCCATAGCTTTACCAGCTGACTGTTGGGCTTTTGGACGCTTCGGTAGACTTTTACCGGCTTCTGTTCATTCAACTGACTATCGATTTGACTCAGGAGTGTAGTGATAGATCCATGCTTCATCCGTTGTGACGTAGCGACAAAAAAGTCGAGTTTATTATGGTGAAAAAATGTCCAAACAATCCTCAAATTCAGCGATACGTTGTTGCTTTTGGTCTGCGGTCAGTAAACATGTCACCCATTTTGTGCAGTTTTTTTTTCTACCCAAATGATCGTGTAAAATTAAGAAAACACTCCCTTCTGATATCTTCATGGTGACTGCTATCACCAACAATTTCAGTTTTGCAATCGCGCAGTACGATTTTCCGGATTTCGCTGATGTTTTCCATGTTAACTGCCGTACTTGGCCGTTCAGCGTCTTCTACCAGTCGCAGATTGTTGATTTGCCAGGAGAAGAGACGACATGATGCTAATCAAATTATTTTCCCACCAAAAAACAGTGTTTTATTCGATAATCAATAATTTAAATACCAAAAGTTCGATTGTTATGAAAATTCAAGCTCAAATTGTCTTATAAAAGATGGAATTATCAAATGGCAAAATAGATTTGTTGTCAACAGCACCCCTAACATGTTAGTCCAGGGACGTATTGAGCGATGTGGTATATCTAAATAATAGATAGTACACTTCAATCGTGTATGGAACGCTACAATCGAGCGAGCTCAACTGTGAAAGTCCCTGTGATGAAATTTAAGGCACATCGGGTCGGTCTACGATCGTCATTTTGTCATTTGTGCTAAAACTCACAGCAATAGCTTCAAAATTCCACTTGTTATCAGTACTAGAACTTGTTCACAGTATTTTGTTTAAGACCAGTTTACTTATATCTGAATTGTCTGTAGATGCCTGCCATTATTATTATAATCCGAAACTTGCAATTCGCTTTCGTTTTCTTCGCATACATTTATTTATTTATTTACTTTGGAAACATACAGATAAATTATTTACAATAGAATTTGAATGCATTTGGTTTTATTTTATTTTGTTATTCATTTAGTTTATTTAGTTAATTGTTGTCTAAGCGATTTAAGAGTTTAATTATTATTATTATTTCGTGTTCTTGTTGTTTTTGTTGCTGCTGCTGCAAAAATGTATTAAATAACCTTTAGTTGCCCATCGACTCAACTACTATTTTATATTTATAATTAGCTCCTATCCTTTGTTTTTGCTTTTGTTTTCGTTTCTTTCTTTTTTTTTTGGTTTAAATAATAAATAATTTGAAATGCTAATTGCGCTTTTATTAGCTCGCATTTATTCAAATTTTGTTTTCTTTTTTTTTGAATAAAAAAAAAATTTATATTTTTTTTTTTTATAATATATAAAAAATAATAATTAACATAAAAAACGTTCTGAACTGGTTTGGTTTTTGTTTGTTTGTTGTTGCTGTTTCTGTTGCTGTTGATTGTTGTTGTTAATCATTTTTTTACTGGTCTCGGTTTGTTAGTCCTGCTCCTCCACATCCCTCTCCCCCCTCTTCCAGCGGTTGTTTAGTTTTTTACTTAGTTGCTGCTCCTGCCGCACCGCCATCAGCCGTGTGATTGTTCACCTTGCGTTGGGTGGCGCCTCCTCCTCCTCCTGCTGTTCCTGCAGCTCCCGATTTGGACGACTTTGTGCGCGTCGATCCATTGGCCAAACGCACATTCTCCGAGCTGTCGGTGAGATCCTCACTATCACTAGAGCGTATGTCCCCAGACATCTGTAATGGATGCAAAAAGAACAGCGAGATGTAATAAAAATAATACATTTCATAAAGATAAACAACTTTCTATTAAAATAAGAAATAACAGGCTTATGAACACAACCCAATCACAAAATCCAAATGATAATAAATTCTTAAAATCAGAAGAATCTTAAACAAATAAGCATGGGAAAAAGATTTGCCTAACTCAGTTACGGGAACCACAATGACAAGCTCAACTTTTAGGCATTTCTTCAATGTTGCTTCCTTAGAATTCTCTACTGGTTCTAGCAGCGCAACATAGAGAACAAGCTTGGATTCTTCGGTAAGCTGGCTCAAAATGATAGTGTTGAGCAGTGTTGCCAGGTCAGCCTTTTTTTCCGATAGATCTGTCCTTCATCCGGAAAAAATACCAAACATTCCCTACCCGGAAATCTGTCCTTTTCTCGCTGTCATTTTTGAAAACCTTTATTTGTATAAATAACATTATAATTATATAAAATAACAATGTTGCATTAGAATTCACATAGTGATATTGAATTCAACACCGATATTGCGTTATCGTAATGACATATATCGCGAGAAGTGTCGATTAATCAAAGCAATTTATCAAAAGTATCACACGCAGAGTATTCGCTATCCCTGGTTTAATCAAGCAGACTTAAAAAAAAAGGAATGTATCGCGATGAGAGCGACAGAAATAAAGCATATGGCAAATACTGCAAGTGCAAAATTCTATAAATTCTATAAATCCAGACGTTGAATGGCTTTTTGTCCATCATTCAAAATTATACCTCTATCTAGTTATACATGGACGAAGCCATAAACGAATTATACTCATGAAAAACACAAGAACATTTGTTTGTCCTGTTTTCTCTTTTTTTTTTTAAAGAAGTTGGCCTTTTTTCCTGCTTTCTTTTGGTCGCTTTGTCCTGTTTCTGTGGCGAGGTGTTGAGGAAGATTCTAAATTTTTTTTATAACAATTGTAAAAAGACCTTTATGAAAAATTTTTATAATTAAATTTGAATTAAAGGAATCAATTGTTAACTATAATAGTGTCTAGGCAATCTTTATGGCTACGCTTAGAATCCCAAAGGAAACCGCATTTAAATAAATTTTTACAAGGAAACCTTAGAAGAAGTTAGAAGTATTATATTCTGTATATGTCTTTTTTCAAGACATTGCTCAATATTACCGAAAATTAAATAGATAAACTATATATTTACACAGAAATCATTTCGTATGTCTTTAGTTAATAAAGAAGTCGCTTTAAGTTTTTTTTTAAATCATATGTCAACAACATTGAACATTTTTTGAAAATGAAGTCGAGAGCAGATGAAAATCCTGTATACTTGTTATTTTTTTTGTACTCTAGGCTAAGAAACTATTGTACAATATCGCTCTCTTTCTATTTAGTAGTTTATATCGCTTTAATACCTGGTTTTATATACCTTTCGATTTTACTATTATATCACTGTGGACGGCAGTCCACGCTAGTGACAAAAGCAGACCCCAAAAACTCACACGTAGTAAAGTTTGATGTATTATTATTACTATAATTTTGTTCAGAAGTTTGTGTAACGCACTAACAAAGGCTTGATAGAGCCTATATGTAGTATATATAAATATTTTAAATCTATTTGTCCTGAGTGACTAACTGACTTATCATTGTGGGGTTAGACCTCCTAGTAAAGTATTAAAATTATTGATTCCTGCTTGATATAATTTTAGGTTTTAATATAAAATACCAAACACCGATAGTGTTTTTGGCATTTTTCTTTTTATTTTGTTCTCATCCTGACAAAATTTCAATGAGTTCGGACTACTATATTATAAAGCTATCGATAAATTCAATACAGGACTCGCCGTGGCGATGATAACCTTTATATGTATACTGATAAATATAAGACAAATATCTATCCGAATAATTTGAATTAGTTTTCTGTCTATTCATTTACATCTCAGTATTTCGTAATCCCTCTTTATTCTGATTTATAAGTATATTTTTGTGTTTCTTACCCTCCCTCTATTTACTATATATATATAAATTACTGTTTTCCCATCCCTATTTATCTCTGATGTACCTCATGTTGTCTCTCTCACTTTATGACTCTTCCTGTATTTTATCTATATTTATAGTTATTTTGTTTTCTTTTTAGATCTCTTATCCAAAATATAACTATAACGAGTCTAGACAGCCTGATAGTTATATTATAAGTATGCCCTTGATGCCTTTTTTTCTAGGAAGTTTACGAACTCCTTCTGCCTCTAACCTCTAACTAATTGATACGAAATTGAGTGCTTGGAAAAGCTTTCTTCTATGAAGAAAACTAAAAAGATTCTTCTTACTGTCTGACTTATTAGTAATAAGAAATCTCGTATTGTCTCTCCCTCTCTCTCTCTCTATGCGTGTGTCGAGTTTTTAGCTTATGCCACGCGTGGTAGGGAAATCGCATTCTGAACATCAATTCAGTAAGCAATCTAACAATTGGCTCTAGATTTTACCTTCTTTTCTATAAATCAAATTATTAATTAAATTCAATTTAAAGGCAGAGAAAGAACTCAGTGTCTAACAATTTATGTTACTGTCTTCATCTCCATGATAATGGCATAAACCATTGCAACTACGAAACCTACCAGTCCCTTCTGTAATGAGTCGACCACAATCTTGAGAATCATATAGGTCCAGATGACATGCAGCACCAGCAGCATTAAAAGCAGCGTATTGAAAATGTAATATGCTGGGAACATGGGCAAAATGCGTGGTGCTTCAACAGATGAGCTGCAATAAAGAAATAAAGATTCAATTAATACAAGGTTATCTTTTTAATAATAAAAGAGATATTTTGTTTACCTATAGATAATGCGAGGATAGAAGCCCAGACGTGTGACAATCCAAACGACAGTGAATATGGCGAATATGGCATCACAGACCTTCTGATAATTGGCATATTTGGTCAATTTGGCGGCCTCCAGGAAAATATCAGCACAATCATGCACAACAAGGACGAGGGAACCAACGCGATGTAAATTGCACACCCAGCTAAGAGACATTAGCAACAATGTGACCATGTGATGTATAAACATTTGCCAGAAATCTTTGCGCTTAACATCAAAGAATTGCGTGCCGGTTAGCGACCAATAAAACGACATTGATATCATATAATACCACCAGATATCACCGCTCACAGACTGTAAAATGAAAGGGAAACAAAAAGAGATGATGATAATCGAGATAAAATGCATGGTGTATAGTGTTAGTTGTGACGTCGTGAGCTTAGAAGTAGCCAGTGTGGCAACTCTGGCAAGGGGAAAAAGAGTGAAAGTATATATGTATATTTTCAAAGATTGGCCTAGATGGCAAAGCTGTTAATAAAAAAGAGAATATGCTTTTACTTTACTCCTTGTTCCGACTTTCTCTAAGAAACTAAAATGCATATGCTGGCAACGCTGTCAATTCAAGAATCTAGAATATACTATATGTATATTTAACAATTTTATTTGGTATAGAGATAAGTTTGCCTTCTTCTCTTGTTCTTTTCTTTCTCTTAGAAACTAGAATATGTATTTTTATAAGGATTTACTTCACTCGTTCTTTCTTTCTCGCTTTCCCTAAGAAACTAAGTATAGAGAAGATTTTGTGTAGGTGGCAACACTGGCAACGAATCTCGCTTACAGCTTCATTACTCTATCGTTTATTGCAATTTAAATAACTAATTGCATCCCAAAGAATTGAAATATTCTTATTATTGTTATTAAATCGATTATTATGAAAGGAAGAGCTTGACTAGGTGGCAACGCTGGACAGGAAAATACGTTTTTACTTAAAAGTATAAAGAATCTTTCTACTTTGTCTCTATTTATTTCTCCCTATTTATATTAATATGTATTTTTTCAAATGTAAATAGTAAAAAAAATAGAAAATAGACTGACTAGGTGGCAGCACTGGTAAGAACATAGTCCAATGTGTACTTAGAAAACTTCGCTTAGATCGATAATATTATGTTTTACTGTTTTACTCTTAATTAATACTACCAGTAAAAATGGGAAACATCGAAATACAATTCATATAACTTTATAGATTATATTTGTATTAGTTTAAGGAACCGGTTGACTAGGTGGCAACATTGGTAATAAAGGAATGAATAGGGAGTGTACCAACGGACACATCTTAAATCTTTAGCATTTTCTTGCCCACTCGAATCGTTGGGAATGGATTATAATATTTGTCATATTCTTAAAGATTCGATAATTATAGGCAATATAGTATGACTAGGTGGCAGCACTGGCCCCAGCAAGAATAAATGAAAGAGTAAACTCAAACAATGCATTAACAGTTTGCCTTTGTATCTCTTTTCTCCATATTTTCTCAAACTAAATAACAAATATATGAAATGTTTCAAAATATTCTATTAAATACTTAAATAAATATTGATTTGTTTTATAAAAAAAAGTCTAATTAGGTGGCAATACTAAAGAATGCGATGAGTGTCTTTTACTCTATATATTTCTCTGTGTCTATTGTATAACAAATATTGATTAAAAACTAAATAAAATTATAAATAATAATGCCTTTTCTCTAGAATCTTACCTGATGGGGATAACCATACCAACAGGTCTTGACATCCCAAAACCAGGGCTTGTCCCACAGCACAATTACGCCGAATATAAAGCTATACAGATAATAGATGCATCGCCATGTGTTCTCACAGAACTTGACCAATGTCGATGGCTTATCCTGAGCTCGACGCAGACGCCACCAACGTTCAATCTGACGTTCACTCATGTCCGCTTGTTTGGACAGCGGAGCCAGCTATAAAAATAACAAATATGTATATATATATTAGTTAAATCTATAATATACTTATAGTTAGTACATACATAAAATATGCACTTTCGATACTTAACTTACCCACTTGTGATCCAAACGCGATGATTTGGCATATGCCGCCTCTAATGTAGGAACATTTGCCGCTTTCTTAGGTCTAGAGCTACGTATGCCCAAAGATTTGCCGACTGGTGATATCCAAAAACTAAAATAAACACAAATAAAAAAATTATGTAAGCATTTATTATGCATATATAGACTATAATATGGGGTATTAATTATATTATATAGCATATTTTTATAACATCTTGATGGCGGGAAACAAATGAGGTTTAGCAATAAAAACAAAACTCTGAAGGTCCATAAAAAGTAATATTCATGTACATTTTGGAAATAGACTAGTGAATTAACGCAGACAATTTATAACAATTTGTTATTAGTATTATTAAAATCTGAAGAACAATTATCAACTATTTAAGCCAAGCAAATACAAATATAGTAATCAACAAGAGAGCAATTGTTTATATTTCTAAGTTCATAATTGCTTGATGGTATTTATCTAAACCTAAATGAAGCAAATTCCGTATGAAAACATTCATAAACAATATAATTTACACTGATTTCCGCACTCTATTGACATATACTATTTCAATATCTGGGAGAGTTCTTAATATAATTCTACAGAATATGAAATTTTAGCTACTTAATTTATATTAAGAATAGTCTTACTTATTTTTCAAACTCTACTTTCATATTCTACAGTGGAACAGTGTTATTTGACGATATAATATGCATTTTGGCAACAGCGCATTGTAAATATTTACTTATATTTAGTTAGCATCAATTATTATATTCAAACTGTAGTTTTCACTGTAGAATAATGCCAAACAATAGCATTGAATGATGCTTTTAAAGCAGTAAATTCGTTATATCGTAAAAATTAATTTAATAAGTAGAAGTTTTAATTTAGTTTGCTTCAATTATTCGTTGACTCCAATATTTACTGAAGTGTGACAACAGCGCACTTGGAAAACTGTACTTAAATTTTGTTTACACCAATTACTCCATTTAGACGCTTCTTTTCGCCCCAAAATATACTCATATTTAAGTTAAATTTTGATACTTTAGCTTAGATTAATTATTTAGCGAAAATGAATGAAGTTTGGCAACAGTGTAGTGGACACTGTCAAATTGACATGCATTTCGTTTGCTAAATCACATTTAAGCAGTAACTTCAACTAGGCCTAAAGCTATGCATGTATATATAATAAAAATGCGGAAATTTATAGCATAGTCCCAAATGCGCGCTCATTTGGAATTCAGC
Source organism: Drosophila histrio (assembly GCA_958299025.2). Classification (NCBI taxonomy): domain Eukaryota; kingdom Metazoa; phylum Arthropoda; class Insecta; order Diptera; family Drosophilidae; genus Drosophila; species Drosophila histrio. The sequence continues at coordinate 52,833,666 of OY282582.1, read as the reverse complement.
ACCAAAAACTCTGTGTATTCCCTCCCTCTCCCCGTTCGCCAACTATGTATGTACATATATTGTCTGGCACGTGTGAAGCATGGCAACGCTGGAAAGACTGATGTCGATGACAGTTCGCGCCCATGCATAATTAAGTGATGCGAGACATGGACGTAGTACCCGTATAACTCGACTACCATAGAGCCGACGCATTTCGGAAGTTAATTTACTAATGAAATCGAAATTGGCCAGGCCCCAAATACTCAATATATACACAATCCCCCATCGTATCATACAGCAGCCAGCCAAGAGACGTCGACACAATGGATTGCGTCTGGCATTTCAAATCAGTTTTAATTTTGTTATTTTTCTTTTCTTTTTCTTTTTGATTTGTTTTGTTGTCTTCCCACTTTTTCCATATGCAAAGCATAACGCACGCGTTCATAATTGGAATTAAGGAAGAGTCCATTGATAATGTACATCACTCCATCTCCATCTCCATTTCCATCTACATTAGAGGCCAAAAGGGTCAACACAACTGTTCGTTCTGGTTTAATTTCAAGTTAATTTTGAATTTCATTTTGATTTAATGCCTTACACAACCAGAGTTATTACATAGTTCTGACCTCAACGCGCTAAAGTTCAAGTTCAAACAACAATATAAACTATATTGGATTGGATCGAATAGTTGATGCTCTGTGAATTTATTAACATATTTATTGTATTCCACAAGTCGAAAGGCTTTCAAGACAACTGCTTTGGAAAACAACAAACAAATGGAATTCCAGATTTGCATTTCGTAAAAAAATGAATTCAATTTCTTATTATAAATATACATTTTATACAATTAATCAATTAATTTTAAGACATATTTTTCGGATTGATTTCGGAGTTTTTTTATTTTTTTTTTATAAATTAAATACATATATAATTTCAAAATGTTTATAGTATATTTTAAAAAATTAATACATAAATGAAAAATGAAAATGATCATACATTTATTTATCATCACATCATTTTCTGACATATTTTCGGAGTCACAAATTTCGGTTGCCATAGATCAATTAAAAGTTTAAACTTATTTAATTATTTGTAGTAAATAAATTCATTTATATTATGAGTAGTAATGTAGTTAGCTTATGTCATTATATTGAAGTTTAAAAAAAATAAATTAATCTAATTCCAATACATTTGAAAATTGCTTAAATCTCTCAACAAGTATTTCAAAATTTTTTGGGTTTCAGAGATTTCTGCCTTACACTACCTTTTAAAGCTGTTTGTTTTGTCTGTTAACATTCAAATTTTGACTCATCAATAATAGAAAGCTCGTTGATATAATTTCCAGTAATATGATGATGAAATAATATAATATAATAATGTATGTGGGAAAAATATTTAGAATATTATAACAAGTCGAAGTCATTTTTTTTTTTAAATATCTTTGATTGCAAATTTATAAAATATGATGATTTGTTAATTTTGTACAAGTTTCTTGAATTCTAATCGATGCATGTTGATGATATAATAAGAAATATTAAATATAATTTTGATATATGTGGGGAAAATAAATTATAATAATATAAAAAGTCTCAAAATTCTTTTGTTTGAAGTCTTAACTCAACAAAACTTATCAAATACGATTATTAATTTATTTTGTTGAACTTTCTTTAATTTAAAATTGATATATATGGGGAAAACTAATTATAATAATAGGAAAAGTCTCGAAACTCTTTTGCTTGCAGTCTTAACTCAACAAAACTTAACAAATATGTTTATTAGTTTATTTAGTCTTCATTCTTAAATTTTAACCAAATATGTTGATTATTTAATAAGGAATAATACATTTATAATTGATATAGTTTCGGAGGAATAAATCATAATATAATAGATTCTTTACAACTTATTTGTTTGCAGTTTTAATTCAAGAAAACTTAACAAATATGATTATTAGTTTGTATTGTCAAATTATCTTAAATTACAACCAAATATGTTGATTAGAAAATAAGATATAACAAATCTAAAGCTGATATGATGTGGGAAAACATTATAATTTTACAAAAAGTGTATTTATCAATTGGATTTATCAGTGCACATATCACATGTATTGGATTCCATATATTTTAAATTGAATTGGATTTTATCAATATGATTCATTGAATTGTTATTTTTTTATTAGATCGGACACTGCCACAAAATAAAATAAAATATCTCCTCTTGTTTTCTGATTTTTATAGCCTGTGAATGTATGTAACAGGCAGAAGGAAGCATCTCCGACCCTATAAAGTATATATATTCTTGATCAGTATCAATAGCCGAGTCGATTTACACCTGTCCGTCTGTCTGTCTGTCCATCTGTCCGTCCATCTGTATGAACGCGTGATCAAGTTTATTTTCAATTTTCGATATCAAGTCCCGTTGGTTTTAAAATTAGAAAAATCACCATAACATAAGCAATGTCTAAGCTAGAGACTTGAGATTTGGCACACATGATAAAAAGCTTGGGCTTAATGTGTCCTGAAAATTTCATCGCGATGCCCCGCCTCCTTAGCCCATTCACATTCAATTGGATTGTCTACTGCACATGATCCACTTCGATTGTATGTGCTCCACCACATCGAATTGGATTTCATCAATATGATCCATGTGCATTGGATTGTATAAACTCCACACTCGAATTGGATTGTAGCGTATCAAGTACCACAAGTTGTTTGATTGAATTTACACTTGCGCCCGCATAAGTAAATATGTATGTATGTATTAAAATATATGTGTATGTATGCCCGCTTGAACATAAATAATTATTTTTTTTTTCTTTTTGGTTGCGACAAGTTTAGAATTCGTAATGCCCACTTATAGGAAGCGTCAGTGCGTGCTTCTTCACCAACAATTCCTGCTGCCAGTCAAAATCAATAATACAAAAATAAATATTAATTCTAATGTAAGTAAGAAAAACAAGAAAAAAGTAACCTTGGAAATTAAACTTAATAAAAAATTCAAAATAATAACATACTACAAAAACAAAACACACAATTCAACACAATCCAACACAACAAGAAATCATCAACAAACAATAGATGCCGCCCAGCATTTACCACGAACGCCAGGTGGCGCAAATGTGCGGCCTGCACGCGCTTAACAATTTGTATCAGCGTCCCAAAATGTTTACCAAAGAACAAATGGACGCATATTGTTATGAGCTAACACCACGAACCTGGCTAAATCCCCATCGATCGTGGCTGGGTTGGGGCAACTACGATGTGAATGTGATCATGTATGCAGTTCAACAGCGCAACTGTGAGGCAATCTGGTTTGATCGTCGTCGCGATCCCAGTTGCCTCGATTTGAACGCTATCTTCGGCTTCATTATGAACATTGGTGGTGGCTCCCCGATGAATATTACATATTATATACAATTGCCAATGGTGATGCGGACACGCCATTGGATCGCATTGCGTTGCATTGCGGGAAATTATTATAATCTGGATTCCAAGTTGACGCATCCACGACGCATTGGCGATGAGTTGAAATTTTTAGCATTTCTACGTCATCAACTTTTGCCCGATAACGATCATGAGCTATTTATTATAATGATGACGGGACAGCAAATGACTGAGACAGAGGCAGACGAAGACGAAGAACAACAACAGCAGCAGCAGCAGCAACTTTGGCTGAAACCTCAATATCGCGTTCTGCAGGAATCATAAAATCATATATACATTACACAAATGTTTTACACATAAAAAAAACTCTTTGGTATCGATAACATATCGATTGTAATGATACCAGTGTATGTCTGCTACATAAACATCGACATAGTGAAATCGATACTATCGTTAATTTTACAATTGTGCGATGAACACTGATTATATTGACTATCGATAAATCGATACCACAAATTTATATGTACTTTTAAATAAAAATAATTAATTTATAAGTGTTTCGTTTTTCCTTTTCTTTTTTTTTTATAATTCCTTATAGTCAAAAGCTGCATGAACGTCGATGATCAAATCGATATTATCGCTTAATTTGACAATTATGCCATGATCGCTGATTATATTATTATTATCGATAAATCTATGCATGGGGAGACACGCTACAGATTTTTCGTGAAAATCGAGTGATTTTAAAATATTTGCCAGCAATAGTCGAGTTAAAAATAACTTACGCATTTATCGATGTTTTTACATGACAAAATTTAATTCAAATCATCGACTTCGATAACATAATGTGTAGCGATAACACGGCTTTACAGTGTTATTTTGTGTTACGTTTAATTAATCTTATTTTTTACCCATCGGGTGTATATAAACTTTGTTAAAAGTATGTAAAAGGTAGAAGAAGGCGTAACCGACCCCATAAAGTATATATTCTTGATCATTATCTATTGCCGAGTCAGATATGCCATGTATTTCTATCTGTCTGCCCGTCTGCCTGTCCGTCCGTCTGTGTGTCCCTTCCCGATTGTCTGTCCATCTGTCTGTCTGTCTATCTGTCTGTCTGTCCATCTGTCTGTCTGTCCATCTGTCTGTCTGTCCATCTGTCTGTCTGTCTGTCTGTCCATCTGTCTGTCTGTCCATCTGTCTGTCTGTCCATCTGTCTGTCTGTCCATCTGTCTGTCCATCTGTCTGTCTGTCCATCTGTCTGTCTGTCCATCTGCCTATCTGTCTGACCATCTGCCTATCTGTCTGTCCATCTATCTGTCTGTCCATCTATCTGTCTGTCCATCTGTCAGTCTGTCCATCTGTCTGTCCATCTGTCTGTCTGTCCATCTGTCTGTCTGTCCATCTGTCTGTCTGTCCATCTGTCTGTCTGTCCATCTGTCTGTCTGTCCATCTGTCTGCCCAGTTGTCTCTCCGTCTGTCTGTCTGCCCGGTTGTCTCTCCGTCAGTCTGTCTGTCCATCTGTCTGCCCATCTGATGGTCCGTCCGTCCGTATGAACGAAAGGATCTGAGAGTTGGCAAGAGCTAGAAGCTTAAACTTGATCTCCCAGTACTGCTCATTTTTGTAATGCCACGCTGACTTTGCCCACACATCCAAAAATTAAACTCATAACAAGAGTAGTAGTTTTATAGCTGGAAACTTAAGAGTTGGCATATGTACACATGATTATCAGCATTTTAAGGGCCAGTTAAAAATCACGAATTCCAAAACGGGGTATATTAGGATCAGGTGTGTCGTCCCACTGTCCCACTTATTTAATTTTTAGACCCTTTACTTAAAAAAAGGAAAACGGGTCAATTAAGTTTGTAAAAAAAAAGATGTGCGTAACAGGTCGAAGGAAGTCCGACCCCATAAAGTATATATATTCGTGATCAGCATCACCAGCCGAGTCGATATAGCCATGTCCGTCTGTCCGTCCGTCCGTCTGTCTGTATAAACACCTAGATCTCAGAGACTATAAGAGCTAGAGTCACCAAATTTGGTATGGTGGTTCGTCTATGGGCTAAGCAGATCAAGTTTATCTTCAAATTTTGACACGCCCCCTTCCGCCTCCGTAAATCGACAAAAAAATTTTTTGAAATCCCATAAAACGAAAAATATTGGCACACAGAACGGGTATCAGGGTCCTAACGTATCCTGAAAGTTTCATCGCGATCGGATAATAATCTGGCAAGTTATTCAAAAAAACTTAAAATCCCATATAATGGTCAATTTTAAAACTGGAGCCTTGAATTTTGACATAGAGGACAAGCATCGGTGTCCTAATGTATCCTGAAAATTTAATCACGATCGGACAATAAACTCGGGAGTTATTCAAAACTCAATAATACTCAGTGTCGGACCAAAGGAAGAAGAAGAGCATATTGACGTTACAAGGCGCTATGGGGTGCTATTAGTGTTACTCTTATTTCCATTTAGAAGAATAAGTAAAGGGTCTCTCATAGTCGACTTCGACTGTAGACTTTCCGACTGGTTTACTTTAAAGTTAAATAAATAAATAAACACACGTTCATTGCATACAAAACAAATCATGCATATCGATAACATAATGCGTAACGATAACTCTGCTTCATCGTGTGTTTATCGATGTGCGTGCAGTTAATGGCAGTTACGATGCATGTGAGCGAGTGCGACTACTCGATTAGCAATTAGCGATAAACGTTACAATTATTTAACCATTTGTTGTTGACAAACCAAAACGAGGGGCATTACAAATGTGGCTCTAAGTGTATGTATATAAGTATGTATGTATGTGAGAGAGCTGCAAGGCAGGTTGAGAGCAATTGCCGTTGTTATCAGCCGCACAACATGCACAGTTGTACTTATTTTTTCTTTTTGGCGAATTACACTAGGAGAGACTCATTCGCTTTTGGCTGATGATAATTCAACACGCCAACGATGGCACGATAACAATAGCAAAAAAAAAAAATACAGACATATATATGTATGTTTGTTATTCATTATAATATTATATGACTCATGATTTGTGTCTTGCAAATAAACCTCAAAATAAAATAATATTCAGTGTTGACAGAATCAAATAAAGTAAACAAATAAAAATATAAAAAAAACAATAGAAATCATAATGCAAATTTTGGTTTATAGTATTTTTCTTTAACTCAAAACAATGTTTAAAAACTTGGAAAATATTAAATAATCAGTTCAATAAAGTTAGATTTGAAAAAAAACGAAAATAACAAAAATTGGAAATTCAAGAAAAGATAAATAAAACAAATTTAAATACAAATATATACGCTTAAAAAATGATATGCAGAAAACTGTGTGGTTTTAGTGGTTTAGTCTTTAATTAAGTGGAACTTGTAAACCTTTTTAAAATAAGCTAAAATGTCAACACTGCTGCGCTGCGGCGATAGCAACGTTAATTCAATCAAAAGGTTGTTATCTGTTATCGATTGCTGTTCAAAGGCCGCGCACAAAACAGCTGATTTCCAAAAGGAATAAGAAAAGAGACGAGGCAAAAATAAATAAATGAAATCTATGCATGCTAATTGGACATTTAACGCATTGCACTCAAAAGGGAACAGCGCCGTTAACCACCCCCCCCCCACCACCCCTTCCCACTCCTAACATATGCGTGTGCTAGTGTGCGTGTGTGTGTGTGTGTGTTTATGGCCTTTTCTATGCGTAAAGCACGTGCACTTTTTGGCCTCTTCTGTTGGGCAATCGGCAACAGCGATAAAAAAAAAAAAAAAAAAAAAAAAACTAAGCTACATAGAAAAACTAGTTTGGATTTAGACTAACGAGAACAGCAACAAAAAAAAATAACACTTTAACTATAAGTGTCATGTTTGCTTATGTATATGTGTAGTGTGATTTATGATTGTATTTGTATTCTTGGAAATATAAGTGACAAGACAATGCAGTCCACACACACACACACACACACACACTCTCATGCAGAGCTGCATATACATTTGTTGTTGCCGGCTTGCTGACCCTGATTAGATTTAACTGTTAAACAAGCCGAAGAGTAAGCAACGCGACCGTAATATACCCTGTAGTAGTACAGGTAAATAATTGTAAATAATCTTGTAAATAATTTATTTCTTTCATTAATTGATACCAAGATACTACTAACAACATGTGTGCAGAAACTTTAGCTTTTAAAAACTGTTCTTCCCAATAGGGCTGCTTGTTGCTCAGAAACCTTCAAACGCTTTCACACGCCGACAGTCGGGGTAATTCGGTATACGACTAGGGAAATACCTGCACCTGGATCAGCTACGAATTGCGCCTGATATCCCTGATATCGTTACTGCTCGATTCAGATGAATAGTCAGCACTCTTTCATGCTGTAGCAAATCTTTTTGGGAGAGTTAAAACTTTAAACTCTAAGTTCTTAGCTAAGCGCAATTTGTAACGGACTCTGCCGCAGGGTTTTCCAACGCTAGTATACTGTGAACATCAACCATACAGAAAGTCGTAGTTGACCGCCTTTTTCTGTGGGGATGTCATTCCCACCACATGCAATTTTCCATACAAGAATTGTATCGAATTTATTCATCACATGAAGTCAAGTCCGATAGGCTTGTTATGAGGCGGTGGAATTCAAAATTATAAATAAACTCGATCTTGTTGGGAGATCAAGTTTAATCTTCTGGCTCTTACCATCTCTGAGATTCTTTCGGTCATACGAACGGACGGACGGACAGATAGACAGACGGACGGACAGATAGACGGACGTGTATATATCAACTTATTACTATTAATGCTGATCAAGAATATATATATTTTATGGGGTCGGTTACGTCTTATTCTGCCTATCACATACTTTTAACAAACTTCATATACCACTACAGGGTATAATAAAAACATATGGAAATGTGTGTGTGTGTGTGTGTCGGAGTGTGTGTTGCAGCTGTGTGTAGTAGGCCAGTTTTAATGGCAAACTTTAAATTTGTATATTGTTGAGTGTCGTCAGATACGTAATCCCATAAAACAAAAACAGTTCGTCAAGCAATTGTTTTGGCTAAATACAAAATTAACATATTTAAATTTTGCGCTAAAATAAATACATTTTCTTGAATTTTTATATTTCCACAATTTCTTAGAATAAGTCAATTATTAGTTTAAAAATACAAATCAAATACATTTAGGTCTGATTTGCCGATGTTTTTGTTTATCCCAATGTTTACCACCGATGCCTCGATGTTATGGTAAAACATCGGTCAGTTTAATAAAAGATTTTTAAAAGATAAAATTGTTCAATTTTTTTTTTGCCCATTTAAGGAAATTAACTTAAAGCTCAAGAACTAAACAAGATATTATTAATAGAAAATGGGGCTGGTTATTAAGGAATAGTCGAGAGTTTTACAGAATAACTAAAGGGTCTCTCATAGTCGGTTTTGACTTCGTTCCCGCCCCGACGACTCTTTGGCTTGTTGTATTTTAAAATGCGATAATGATTTCATCGATAACTTCATCATTCATAATTAAAAATATCGATATTAAATAGTTTAAAAATTGTAGCTAATATCGGTCGTTTAACATTTTTACCAAGAAACAATTTATCGATACTCAAAATGATCATCGATTATATCAAAATTCTTTCTTCCATCTTTACCATCAATAATTTCTCAGCCAAAAATATATATATTCATCAATTTATATTTTATTACAGCTGCTTTTGCTTCTCAGAACAAGTAAAAAAAAATTAAATAATAATATTCATTTAATTTAAATATTTTTAAAAATACTTATCAATTACTATGTGAATTTATTTCTGTGTCGAAACAATTACTTGACCAACTGTACATACATATGTATGTTAAATGACTATGATGATATGCTGCATGTGTGTAAGAATATTTGTATTTATGTATATGTATTTGTATGTTTGCTGGCTTTTGATTAGGTTTGCAACATTCCAGTGTGCGGCAATTTGGAAATACTTAATAGAACCAAGAATGGAACCGAATGCTGACTCACTGCCGCACTGACTCACATATACACATACATACATACATATACAGACATCCACCACCCACACACACAAGCATACACACACACACACACACACACACACACACATATATATGTATTTATACAGTCACAGTTTCAGTCATATAACGCATAACGTAATCGCGATAGCAAGCATTATCAAATTTATTTCACTTTTACGTAAATCTTGCTCGCAAATCTTATCAAATAAATGTTGTTGGCTATAAGAGCAAAAGAGTTGAAGAGGGGAAGTTTTTACTGTCGATGCCTCACACACACAAGCACAATTTGCTGGCGACCATGAAAAGCAATTCTCGTTTAAGAGCAGAAAACTTAACATATAATAAAACCAAAACTAAGAAAAATCATAAAAACAAAACCAGACAGCCATGATAAATATTTAAGTATTGGGCATAGTTATATACATATGTATGTCTGTAGTTCAATAGAAGCTTTTAAAAACGCGAAGTTGGCTGCGACAAAGGGTCGCCATTTGCTATGTAACTGTCTCTCTCTCTCTCTCTCTCTCTGCCAGGACGACAGTGTTGTCATTTTAACTATTTTTGTGTAATTGCAGAAGCTAGAAACTTTAAGAAAATGCTATTAGCTTGAAAATTGGCTATTTTTAAAATTGAATAAACTACATTTCCTACAGATTGCCAGCAATATACTAATATTTCAATATACTTAAGAAAAACGATTTAAATGAGTTTATTCGAATATTTGTAAACAGATGTAAACATTAAAGAAAAAAAGATTATTTTATGGAATGCAACCAAATTTAAAGCAGAGATTTATTGTAGCTAGACTTGGTGTTTATATTAATATTACAATTTATTAACCCAATATAAAGATTATGTGAATAACTATTAAATATATAATTGTCGTCAACAGGGTTACAAACTTTGAAGAAGCTAAAAAAAAAAAAAAAAACTATTTTTCGAAAAAAGCTATATTTCCAGTCAAAGCTAACTGAAAAATCGATTGTTTTCCATTTTATTGACATTTTTAAATACTTTTATTATAATATCCAAAATGCTGTCGATGTTTAGCCGAAAACATGTCTAATGATGTATCAAGATCACGACTTAATTACTTTTGTTAAATTCTATAATGATATCTATAGGATTTATCGATAATTTATATTTTATTTATATATATTATGCGAGATTCGCTGTTAAAACAGTTTTTACAAAAGGGATTTATTTGAGATTTCTTTCTGCATTTGGCATTTAAAAAAAAACGCCAGATCCTTACGAAAAAAAAACATGTCTGGCAACACTGGTCGCTGGCATAGCATAAGAAAATATATTTTGTATTTTAATAACTAAACTTTAATCTAAATTGTCTTGATATAAAAATAATAAAAAATAAATTATACATTTGTAACATATGTATTTGATAATTTGTCTTAAGCTCTTACCAGCTACTTTTATTTAATTAATTAACTATTGTAGCCCTTTGAAAATGATGTTGTCATCACTGCAGGATGGACAAACAATGTGGGGGAAACAATGGAATGGAACGAAGACCAGGTGCGCCGCCCTCTATGTGTGAGTCTATCGGCAAAAAGTCACGTGAAACATTTGTAATTATGTTAATTACATGCGAAATGCAAGCGACTCAACACGCAACACACACCAAACAACTCTCTATGTGCATGTGTCTGTCTGTGTGTGTGTGTGTCTGTTATATGCTAAACAAACGTTAATTGTGGCCCAAAAAGCGGCAAATGGTCTGCTGCACACTGAGGCAAAATACCAACGTCATGACCCACTATTTTTTAAAATTCAATTTCGATAAGAAACTTATGATTAATAGAGGGAAGGGGAATAAAAAAAACAAAAACCCAATTTGATATCGCAACTCAACCTTTGGTACGGGGTAAAAATACGTGAAGCTTGAAAATAATATTGTTATAAAATAAAAATAAAATTTAAAAGAGGTGAGCTGTTAAGTACGAGGTGAAGTTTAGGTTAATGGTATTTAAATTTCCTTTTTAACCCACACTTTATACTAATGCAAAAATAAGTTTGCTTTTTAATAGCTACATATTAAATATTAAATAGAGTTATTGCTTGTGCATTAAATAAGTTAAATTCCAACATTTTGCATTGTGACCCTTGAATCAAAGATTTTGGTTCGAACCTTGTCTCTCTTTTTTATTATTTTTATAAAGACAAAAATTATTTGATTCTCTTGATTCTTGATTTTTTAATGCAAAATTATATCATTTTATTTAATAAAAACAAACGAGAACGCTTTAATTAAAAGTGCAGGACTATAAGATACCCTTTAGATAACCTAACATATATGTTATACTACACACATTTTACTCAAGAAACGAATTGTTTTCTCAATTGTCTTCCATGTTTCCTTGATTTTCTAAGCGTCTCAAATTGTTTACAAAAAACCAGAACACTCTGGTGGAGAGTGCACGACTAAGAGATACTCTACAGTGATGGAAAAACTAATAGAACCATATATATATATATAAATTAACTAATTGTTTATAGAGAGCTACGACTTTGGTTCGAACCTTGTTTTCATTAGTAAAAGACAATTATTTTAATCTCTCCTTGCCATTCTTTTTTTTTTTGATTTGTTAATGTAAAATTAAATTATTTTATTTAATAAAGCAAGGAAAAACGCTTTTGTCAAAAGTGATAGACCACAAGATACCCTGCGCTCTTAGATAAACTAACAGAAATTGTAAATATATACAGAAAGACACAAGAATAAAATTGTTTTCTCAATTGTTCTCCATGTCTTCTTGATTTTTTTTAAGCGTCCCAAATTGTTTAAAAAAAACAGAACACTCTCATGAAGCGTGCACGACTTTAAAATACTCTACAGTGGTAAAAAAAAAAACTAATAGAAACGTATTTGCTTTCGTATAAGACATCATAGAAATTTAGTTTCATATTTTATGTAAAAAAAAAAAGTTAAATTTCTAGATACGAGAATAAATTAATTTCAATTTTAATTTTTAACTCAGACTTTTTCTACAAATGAGAAATAAGAATACAATGGAACCAAAGAAAATCCTCTTATAGACATACTTTTTTCCTCATTATATTTTATTGTTATTTTAAACTTATGTCACATTTTTCGCATGGTTTTAAGCCACTGTGCGGCACACATAAAAGAAGCACATGCAGCGACGCCGTCCGTCGTTGTTTTTTTTTTTACTTTTTTATGAGTTCTTCTTGTTGTTATGCTAGTATTTGTACAATGCATACAATTATAAACAAATAGCATTTTTTTTTTTTTAACTAAACAATTAGTAAGACTTGCACTGTGCTGGGGGTGGGGGAGGGGGTGTGGATCGCAATGTGTGTACATTGTGGGAAATTGAGATTCTCTATTGGGCTCACAGTGGGTCGTCGTTGTTGTTGTTGGAATTGAAATTGAAGAAGTGGATGAAGGAAAACATAAAGTTGCAAAGAAACAACAACAAAACACGCACACTCACACATACATACACATAATGTTGGGCGTTTCCACGTGAGGTTATGTTTGGCTTAAAACAGCAAAAAGTATGCATGTATGGCTGTGTGTGTGTGTATGTTTGCTTACTGTACATTGCACAGAATGCACATACAAACAAACAAAATTAAATATGTGCATGTATGTGTGTGTGTAGGTGTGTCTGCGCGCTCAGCAGTGTTGATCTTTTAGCTATTTTATAGCTAAAACATAAACATAGAAATGCAATTAGCTAAAAAACAAAATTGACCACTTTTCTAGATTGTAAGTATAAATAGTAAATAGACTTAAGAAATAGGAATAATTTCTTTGTCGAAAATATAAAAGGGGCAAACAAAGATTACTTTCAATGCAGAAAATTTTGAGTAAATAAATTTGTGGTACTGCAAAATATATTTATTTAATTATTACTGCAGATTTAGATTTAGCGCATTTTGCGTTAAAAATAATGAGTATATTCATTAGCTATTTTTTTTTAGATACTATTTTTGACCATTTTTAGCGTGTAACATTCTGGCAACACTGCGCGACAGTAAAATAAACCAGCACACACACATACACGCAGAAACGCCGCATAAGTTTCATGAATTGCGGCGCACTGGAAAAACTTTAAAAAAAAAAAAAAGGGCGTATGTATGTATTTTCGATAACTGTACGTCTTGCAGGAATTATGATGAATTGAACACTTACCGCTCCAATGTGTAACGCACCAGCATAACGACGGCGGCCAAGGGAATTGGCCAAATTAGATCGCGATAATCGGCATAGACAACATCTGGACGCGAACCGGGCGCAATATCCGCCCAAGTTGTATTTGGCGGCAGCCAAATGTCCGTGCTCCAGAATGCACTATTGAATTTATTGATTATGTTCATTTTGCGACCGTTTCTCGCTGTTTTCTCGCCTTCGTTCGAATTATTTTTTTGTTTTTTTTACAAATTCCGAATTTGCTGCTGCGTGCAGAGAGGAATTTCTATTTGACTTTGTAGACGAGAGACGTCGCAGCCTATTTGGTTTTTTTATTTTATTTGATTTCTTCTTTTTTATTTGGTTTTGACTTCCGACTCTGCTTCGCTTTTTGTTTCAATGTGTTGTTGTGTTTTGTGTTAAGCTAATGTTTTCTATTTTCTTGTCATCAATTAAGTTATACATATATTTATATATACAATTACTGTGTGTGATTTTTGCATTCACTTAAAAATTCTGGAGCAAATGGCAAACAACAAAAAAAAAAAAGCACACACACTCAACACGCGTTGTGAGAAACACACGCACACGCACACACCTACGCAAACGCGCCGAAAAAAAAATGACAAACACCAGAGGCCGCCACACAGGGATACTAAGTTTGTGGAGTAAACCAACTTAGCTTTATAATGCTTAACCGATGACAGAAAAAAAAAACAAATTAATTGTAACTATTATATAGGTATATAATGTGTTTATAACTATATAACAAGCGCGCACACACGAACCGCTTATTTACTATTATCGCTCGAGTCGTGTGATGGTTCTTTATTGCTGCCCGCTTGACGGCGTTGCCAACACTGTTATCGATGTGTTGCCCAGCACACTTTGGGGCACATGTTGATTAGTGAGCACTGTTATGCTCAACATGAGCAGCGAGCCCCTGTTATCGCTTGCAATTAGGGCTGCAAGAATCACAATAATGATTCTATTGATGATTTCAACTATCGATGAGCGCGCAATTTAAAATAAGTTTAAACCGTGTTTAATTCTACAGTAAAAATATAATATCTTAACTCGAAATTGAATTAAATAAAGCTTATAGTTTTAATAAATGGAAATATATATTAATTTTTATTTAACAAATTAAAAATATACTGTAAGCTCGATAAAATTCCAACAAAAATTAAAAATTAGAGAAAGCCAAAAAGCATATGCATTTTTTGTCGTGTGACTTCGCGTGATGAATTGTAACTATATCTGGAAGCACTAAGCATACGCCACCTATGGTTTAGTTTTAAAATTAAATTATTTCAACACGTCCCTGCCATGGGCAGAACGCGCGGCAGTCAATTCACGAACAGGTCACACTGTTTACCATTAGAGCGAATCATCGTATTTCAATTAAAGGATTTAGTTCAGTCGTTAAATTTTTGATGAACAAACAAAGCGGACAGCCGTTTTCTTTAAGTCCCTTTTGTTTTTACTATACTCAGTTTTTGTTTTTACAATAGTCTACTTTTACCATTGGACTACTTAACAAAGCAACGGAACGATAATCGTGTACGTAGTTCATTTGTTTTTAGTTCACTATGATGAGTAGTTCAATTGAACTAGTTATGACTGAATGTTCATTTCAATGAATTGAATAGGGATGTTGATATTTTTAAAAATATCTATATCAACGATATTTCGATATGAAAAAAATATCATTTTAGTATTGATAATATCACCAAAAAAATATCGATATTATCGATATTAAAAATATCTAGGTGCAAATTCGATACAAACGAATAAGCACCCTATGTCTTTATATCGCATAGCTCAGTTTTTAATGATTTTTGAAATAACCGCTCTTTTATATGATCGTCTGTCATTCTGCTCCTTGAGTCACATACCAAAAATTTGTATAGCTAAGGCCACACGTTCGGATGACACACAGCTACCGGGAGCAATCAAATATGAGAGTTGAAACTTCGCAAAGTTCCGCATTTCACCAAATAAAAGTCGCAACAACGGTTAGAAATATCGGACAATAATATCGCCTAATTATATCGATATTGATATTATCGTCAGAAAAAAATATCGCCCAAAAATATATCATCGCAAAAAAATATCTATCGATATATCGATATATCGATGATATTTCAACAACCCTAGAATTGAAACCTATTCTGAACAACTCTACCACACACAAGTTTTGACATTTCTGCTTCTTGATCTCAGAGTTTTTTTTATTGTGACACTACAAGCGACGTTTATTGTGTGTTAATTTTAGTTAAATTCGTTTTTAGCATATAATTTAGTTATTTAATTTATTAGAATGGCTGAATTCATTGATTCTGAAGCCGCCGAATCGGAGGTATGTATGTTTGCACATTTTTTAAGCGCGCTAAATGCACAATTCATTGCATTTCTACGCGTTGTACGCGCTCCTGCGAGTGTGTGTGTATGTATATGTATATATATATATATTGCATTTTTTCTTTTCATTTGCAGGATGAGGAAGAATTGAATGTGCGGGATCGCAAAAAACTAAAAACACTAAAAGCCTCCTCATCCGACAGTAGCGAGGAGGAAGAAGGTGCGTACATAAAAGCAAATAAAACAATACTCAACTCCCGCCTAATTTCACAATATCAAAAGTTGTATATTGTGTGCCAGCAACAACTCGACAACCCCCCCTGCATCCTAATACAGTGTATGCATTTATGTATATATACATATATATGTATATATATATATATATATACATCAATTCATAACTATGTGCATTTATTGCTGCCGCGCAGGTGTCGACGTTTTGTTTACAACTTTGAGGTTATGTGTGCTTTGTGTGCACACAGCAAAAAAAAAAAAAAACAAAAAAAATTTGCAATTTCAATTGCCATTGAAAATGTCAAAAAAAAAACAAAAAAAAACTAAACAAAAACTAAAAGATAGAAAGTTTATTCATACCATTTGAAGCAAAAATCAATATTCAAATGTGCTTACAATTGTGCACTATGTAAATATACAGTTGGTCAAGTAATTGTTTTGACAAGTTCACAAATAATTTTTTTTTATTTTGTTAAAACATTTTAAATTTAATTTTCTTATATTACAGAACAAGTTAAAAATATTGAGATACATTTAATTTTAATATTTAATATAAATAAAAAAAAAACAAATAAGTGAAATTTGTTATTCTGGCAAAACAATTACTTGTCATACTGTAATTTATTTTGCAAAATAAAAACCTAAATATAACAAACAAAAAAAAAAAACTAAAAATATAAAAAGTGCACATATTTTACTTTTTAAATGTAAATACGTTTTCTTGGTTTTTTTTTTATTGTTTATCTTATTTATTATTGTTGCTTATAGTGTTTAAAAACAACTATAAATAACGTAACTATGACTTCCAACGTTTTTAATTAATTTTCTAAATTAAAAACAAATATGTGCAAACTTTTTGTTTTGTCAAAACACTTACCTGACATACTGTAATAAATAAAAATAATTGTGTAATATTAGTAAATTATATAAATAGTGGTTTTAACAATTAAACTATAATAAAATTTACATATTTTATTATTCAAATAAATAAATTGATTTTTTTTTTAATTTTTTTATATTTTTATAAATACAAATAAAAGCATTTTCTTATATTTTCAACACATAAACGAGTTGATATATATTATATTAGATTTGTAAATAATTGAGATGATCTATTAATTTTTTTTAAAATAAATTAAGCATAAATATTTAAAAAAAAAAATATTATCTCTTAAACAAGTTTATATATATTACATTAAATTTGTAAATAATTGCAGACGAGGATCTTTTGATTTTTCTTGAATAGTTTTAGATTTTTTAACTTTGCTGTATTTTTTTATTTATTATTTTTATATTTTTGATTTTTTTTTACTATTTTTAACAAATATTTACAGTTTTTTTAATGATATCAACACATAAACAAATTTAAATATATATTATATTAAATTTGTAAATAATTGCAGATGAGGATTCTTTGATATTTTTAAAATTTGTTTAGGATCTTTTAATTTTGTTATATTTTTATAGTATTATTTTCTTTATTTATTATTTTTATATTTTTAAAAACAAATATAAGTATTTTCTTCTATTAATTATCAACACATAAATAATTTTAAATATATATATATTATATTAAATTTGTAAACAATTGCAGATGATGATGATCGTTTACGTGAGGAGCTCAAGGATCTAATTGATGACAATCCCATTGAGGAGGATGCCAGTGAGAATGATTCAGATACGGGCAGCGGCGGCGACGAGGAAGGTAGCAGTGGTAAAAAGCGTAAAAAGCATGAAGATGATGATTTGGACGATCGTCTGGAAGACGATGATTATGATTTAATTGAAGAGAATTTGGGAGTGAAAGTTGAACGACGCGTAAGTCGAGAATTTTTCTTGATATTTGTCACACATAAATTCATCACACATTCCCATTTTTATGTAGAAACGCTTCAAACGCCTTCGACGCATTCATGACAACGAAAGCGATGGCGAGGAACAGCACGTTGACGAGGGTTTGGCACGTGAACAAATTGCCGAGCAGCTCTTCGATGAAAATGACGATGTAAGAGCCAAATTCATTAAGATTATCATTTCACATTTTTAATGTACATTATCTTTTATCTACAAATCTACAAACCACAACAGCAAAGCATCGAGAGACGCAGCGAACGTAGCATTCGCGAGGCGGATGCATTCGATGACGAGGACAGCGAGTCTGATGCCGATGATTTTATAGTCGATGACAATGGTCGGCCCATAGCTGAAAAGAAGAAGAAACGCAGGCCCATATTTACAGATGCGTAAGTATTGATACCCTCAAAGGATACCCTGTAAACAGAGAGATAAACTTGACAAAAAAAAAAAAAGTAAAAGGGAAGGTCAAATGTTGCTTTTCTTAGGCTAAAAGAGAAAACGTTTGTTTACTCAATACATTACTAGTGAAAGGACTTCAAATTTCTCTACTTTTTATCTTTTAATATTTGTATTTGATATTTTGTAATAAGGGCTACAAACCGCATTTAAACCGAACCTCTCAGAGCCAGTTTGCCTAGAGCTAGAGCCCTATTATCGGAGATTTTCACCTATTATACCCTGTGGGCATATATTAAGTTTGTTAAAAGTATGTAAAACGTTTAAGGATGTCTGGCAGACTCCATAAAGTATATATATAGTCTTGATCAGTATCAACAGCCGAGTCGATATAGCTATGTCCGTCTTTCCGTCCGTATGACCTAAAGTATCTCAGGGGTGGTAAGAGCTAGAAGCTTGAACTTGTTCGCCGCCCAGCAGTGGTAATATTTGCAGGCAAGTTCAAGTTGATTTGCCCACAAATTAAAAAAAAACAAACGAATTACATGAGAACTACTGGGGAGTGAAGTTGAGCGGGTTCCTGTAGAGCCACAGGGTATACTACGGTCGGGTTAAAGGTATTTTAGTTTAGGAAGGGTGTTGAGGGTTATCTGAAATCAAACCGAAATCATGCTCTATGCTTCGAATCACCTTCTTTAACATTTTAAAGGTCCCCAAACCCTTTTTTGTAAAACATCTTATAATTGCCAGTCGACTATGGAGGATTCCCAGTTAACTATAAAGGATTCTTTATCAGTTATGGAGATTCGCAGTTATCTTTGGCGATGCTCAGTCAAATATACAGAATTACCAGTCAATCGAATGAATTATTACTCTAATCGATATGTGATATTCCTCAGTATTTTTTAAAGTATTTCCTTATCCCTAACTATTAAAGGTAATGCACTGAATGCACTGAATCAACTATGGGGATTCCCAGACGACTACTATAAAGAATTTTTAGTCAATTATGGGGAACTCCCAGTCAATATGGGGAATTTCCGGATATTCAGTTGATTAAAGCGGATTTTCAGTCGATGATGGAATATCCTCTGTAAAAAATAAACCAATCCTTTTAACTTTTGAGATTAGGTTAATTTTTTGAACTATTGTTGCTATAGAAACTTACTAAGAAACTTCAGGCAAATCGAATTGACTATAATTTCTAGGGATAAATTAGTTTTTTTCACAGGGACTGTTATTGATTTTCCAACTAAAGTGTCTTGATATCAATCTCAAAAGACTTTTTCATAAATTTTGTAAGCTAATTTGAATGATAAATTAAATAAAACTTAGATTTAATACTTCACAAGTCATTCCACAAAAACCAGTTAACAATATTTGAGCTTTAAAAGAAAATGTTAAAAGATTTTTTGGACATAAATTATTCCTGGCTAAGATTTTATGCTATCTTTTTCAATTATATTATACGTATTTGATATTTGAGTTATTGGTTTAAAGTTTAATTTTATGCGCATCAAAACGATTCGTGGATTGTCGTGTTTACTTCACAAATGTCAAAACCAAATTGACATTTTTGTCCCCAATGCAAAAGTTATTGCGTTTTTCAATAGGGTGATTACTTTACTTTTGCCCCGCCCTGTATGATATCTGATTTGAGTATAGCTGAATTTCAACCAGTTCAACATAAAACAAACTTGTTTTGAAGTTAAAGTAATAAGAATTTTCCATTGATAGTTGTGACAAAGAAATGAATGAAAATTTTATCAGAGTTTCCTTAACTCTAGTCTCTATCATTAGTTGCTTAGCATTTTGTTGGAACAGATCAATAGTATGCAGAGAGTATTATCACACTTAAGGTTTAAGGTATAAGAGCCTCGTTTCACGAAAAGGTAATGAAATATATATTATATTGACTATATGATAAAGTGATAAGATCCGGCAGCATAAAGAAAGCTTTAAAACTGAGATACTACGCTGCATAGAAATAGACGGACAGAAGATCTGATCAAGAATATTTATATACTACTCTATGTGGTCTGCCACGCCTTCTTTAATGTGTTATATATTTCGTGATAAATACCCTTAATAAGGGTATACAAATCTGAATTCTATTTATATAACTTTCTATAAGATAAAGAAGGGAAGGGCAAGTTATCTTTCTTTCTCTCTCTCTAATACGTTCGTTCTTAAGACAGCTGGTATATTAATACCGAGGCGGCAAAAATCAGCTCTGAACCGAACTTCAAAGAACCGGATCATTTATAGAACCTTTATAATTATATGTCCCTTTGAAACCGAACCGGAAACAATGGCTGTAAATTTGGATTGAAACTTCGACGTTGATGCTCATCGGTATTTTCCAAATCACAATTCCATCGATATCCGATGGCATCGATGGTTTTTTTGCATCCCTACCGAAAACCCTTTTCATAAAATTATCTTCTGTTAGGAATATACAAAAATACATCAATTTAATAAATTCATCTTGATTTTTAGATAGTTAAAAGATAATAACAAAATTATAATCTGCAGTTAAAGTATTTAGAAAGCAATTTTTATGTTCAAATTAGGTAAAAACTGAAAACAAGTTTTATAATTAAGAAATTTTCTAGTATTAAATTTAACCAAGGTTCGAAACAAAATTGGAATCTTGCTCTATGGTTCAAACCACCGAGCGCTACAACTTTTCTAGCCCCCTTTTCCTCTAATACTTTCCCAAGACAGCTTGAATATTAAATCTATAGTTTGTTTGATTCGTCAGAAATGAAATCGAAATTGAAATTCAGTTTATATAAGTTTGTTTCTAGTATAAGGAAGAACTTTTCAACATTCTATATACAAGTTTAAGTGATTTATCACAAATGATTTGATGAGATTGCCTGATTGAATAATTTCTCTTATTTTTAAAACAGCTCGCTGCAGGAGGGCCAAGATATCTTTGGCGTTGACTTTGACTACGATGATTTCTATAAGCCCGAGGAGGATGAATACGAGGAGGAATCCGAGGGCGATGAATACGATGAGGATCTGTTGGGTGGCGATGATTTTCGTGCGGCCAAAAAGAAGAAATCCCCCAAAAAGAAGGCAACCAAAAAGACCATCTTTGATATTTATGAGCCAAGTGAATTGAAACGTGGCCATTTTACGGATTTGGACAATGAAATACGCAAGACAGACATTCCGGAGCGTATGCAATTGCGTCAAGTGCCCGTAACGCCGGTGCCAGAAGGATCCCATGAGTTGGACGATGAGGCGAATTGGATTTATCGTTTTGCGTTCTGCAAACAAACCGTTTCCGAACAGGAGAAAGCCGACAATCGTGAGAAATTGCGAAAGCCACCGACGGCCGTCAATAAAATTAAACAAACGTTGGAATTTCTACGCAATCAACAGTTGGAAGTGCCGTTTATTGCATTTTATCGAAAGGAATATGTGAAACCGGAACTTAATATTGATGATCTATGGAAGGTTTATTACTACGACGAACGTTGGTGTCAGCTCAACGAACGTAAACGAAAACTAAAGCAATTGTTTGAGAAGATGCGACAATTTCAGTTGGAAACGTTATGCGATGATCCAAGTAAACCGTTGCCGGACGATGTACGTCTAATGTTGGATAGTGATTTTGAGCGTTTAAACGATGTGCAATCGATGGAGGAACTAAAAGATGTGCATATGTATTTTCTGCTCAATTATGCACATGAATTGCCCAAAATGCAAACGGAAATTAGACGTAAACAATTTCAGGAACGTCGTGAGGCACGTGCACGTAAACAGGCGGCAAATAATGATGGAGAGACGCCAGCTGGGGATGTAATTGAGCTGGATGAGGAGGAACAATTGGAATTGGCGGCAGAGGAGCAATTGAAACAAGCGCCCAATAGCAGTCCCTATGCGGTCTTTCGCAAGGCGGGCATTTGTGGTTTTGCCAAACACGTTGGCCTTACGCCAGAACAGTTTGCCGAAAATCTACGCGACAATTATCAGCGCAATGAGGTAAATCAGGAGAGTTTAAGTCCCACAGAGCTGGCCAAACAATATCTATCGCCACGTTTCATGACCGTCGACGAAGTTTTGCATGCCGCCAAATATGTGGTGGCCAGACAATTGGCCCAAGAGCCGCTGTTGCGTAAAACGTTGCGGGAAGTGTTCTTCGATAGAGCCAGAATCAATATACGTCCAACGAAAAATGGCATGGTATTGATTGATGAGAATTCACCGGTATATTCAATGAAATATGTTGCTAAGAAACCGGTCGGTGATCTCTTTGGCGATCAGTTTATAAAACTCTTGATGGCCGAAGAGGAGAAATTGTTGGAAATACAATTTCTCGATGAATTTGAGGGTAATGCAAATGCAAATGGTCCACCGGGTGATTATGTGGCGGAAGCAACACAATTATATCATTTAGATCAGTTTGCCAAAAACGTATTGGAGTGGAATGCATTGAGGGCGGAATGTGTACAGTTGGCATTGAAGAAATGGGTAATACCCGATTTAATTAAAGAATTGCGTGCCACATTGCACGAGGAGGCGCAACAGTTTGTGTTGCGCTCCTGCATTGCCAAACTATACAAATGGCTAAAGGTGGCGCCCTATAAACCAGAGATGCCCCAACATCATAACTCAGAGGAATGGAGTACGTTGCGTGGTATACGAGCATTGGGATTGGCCTATGATCCGGATCAATCGGTTGCCGCATTTTGTGCCATTGCAAGTGTTGAGGGTGATATATCGGATTATCTACGTCTGCCGAGCATTCTTAAGCGTAAGAATTCGCATAATTCAGAGGAGAAGGCATTAAAGATAGCCGATTTACGGAAATTAAGTGATTTTATTAAACAAAAGAAACCACATATTGTGGTTATTGGCGCTGAATCGCGTGATGCACAAATGATACAGACGGACATACGTGAGATACTTAAGGAGCTGGAAACGCATGAACAATTTCCGCCAATTGAGGTTGAAATCATTGACAATGAATTGGCCAAGATCTATGCCAATTCAAAGAAGGGAGATTCCGATTTTAAAGAATATCCACCGCTATTGAAACAGGCAGTTTCATTGGCACGCAAAATGCAAGATCCACTCGTTGAATATTCACAATTGTGCGATGCCGACGATGAAATACTCTGTCTACGCTATCATCCATTGCAGGAGCGTGTACCGCGTGAATTATTGCTGGAACAATTGAGTTTGGAGTTTATCAATCGGACCAGCGAAGTGGGACTTGATATTAATTTAATGGTGCAAAATTCACGAACTGTCAATCTATTGCAATATATTTGTGGTCTCGGGCCGCGCAAGGGACAAGCATTATTGAAACTATTGAAACAATCAAATCAACGTCTCGAGAATCGTACACAATTGGTGACGGTTTGTCATTTGGGCCCAAAGGTTTTTATCAATTGCAGTGGATTTATTAAAATCGATACGAGTTCGTTGGGCGACAGCACAGAGGCATATGTTGAGGTCTTGGATGGTTCGCGTGTGCATCCGGAAACGTATGAATGGGCGCGTAAAATGGCCATCGATGCCATGGAGTATGATGATGAGGAAACGAATCCGGCTGGTGCATTGGAAGAGATTTTGGAGTCGCCGGAGCGTCTCAAGGATCTCGATTTGGATGCATTTGCTGTGGAATTGGAACGACAGGGATTTGGCAGCAAGAGCATAACATTATATGATATACGAAATGAGTTGAGCAGTCTGTATAAGGATTATCGTTGTCCATATATGAAGCCAAGTTCAGAGGAACTTTTTGATCTATTGACAAAGGAAACGCCGGATTCGTTTTATGTTGGCAAATGTGTTACGGCTATGGTTACGGGTTTTACGTATCGTCGGCCGCAGGGCGAGCAATTGGATAATGCGAATCCGGTGCGAATCGAGGATACGGGCAGTTGGCAGTGTCCGTTTTGTCACAAAGATGATTTTCCGGAACTTAGCGATGTATGGAATCATTTTGATGATAACAATTGTCCGGGTCAAGCGTCCGGTGTACGTTGTCGTCTAGAAAATGGTTTACCCGGTTTTATACACATTAAGAATCTGTCCGATAAACAGGTGCGAAATCCGGAGGAACGTGTACGTGTTTCACAAATGATACATGTACGCATTATTAAAATTGACATTGATCGTTTCTCGGTCGACTGCAGTTCCAAGTCGGCGGATTTAAAGGATGTGAACAACGAGTGGCGTCCACGTCGCGATGCCTTCTATGATTTTGTTAGCGAGGAATTGGATAATCGTAAAGTTACGGATGCCAAGGCAAAGGCAATGAAGCGTAAAACCTATGCACGTCGTGTAATTGCCCATCCGAGTTTCTTTAACAAATCATATGCGGAGGTAATTGCGATGCTAGCCGAAGCGGATCAGGGTGAAGTCGCATTGCGTCCCAGCAGTAAATCGAAAGATCATTTGACAGCCACATGGAAGGTGGCCGATGATATTTTCCAGCACATTGATGTGCGCGAAGAGGGCAAAGAGAATGATTATAGTTTGGGTCGCAGTCTCTGGATTGGCACCGAGGAGTTTGAGGATCTCGATGAGATTATTGCACGTCACATAAATCCCATGGCGGTTGCTGCTCGCGAACTCTTGCAATATAAATACTATAAGGCAAATACAGCGCCGGCGAATGTCAATGAAAGGGATTTTATGGAACAACTGTTGAGGGAGGAGAAAACCAAGGATGCCAAGAAGATACATTACTTTTTTAGCGCCTCCAAGAGTATGCCGGGAAAATTCCTATTATCGTATTTGCCCAAGACAAAGGTGCGACATGAGTATGTGACGGTAATGCCGGAAGGTTATCGTTTTCGTGGCCAGATCTTTGATACGGTTAGCAGTCTTTTGCGCTGGTTCAAGGAACATTGGCTGGACGCAACGTTGGGCAATGTGACGGGCGCTACGCCGAATAGTAATACGCCTATGAGTCAATCGCATGGCTTAATGCGTGCACCGTCGGCCGTTGGTGGAGGAGCGGGAGGTGGTGGACCTGGTTCGGGCAGCGGCTCCTTTAGCTGTGCGGGCAGCATCTCTGGCGGCACACCACGCAGTGCCATCAGCAGCAGCAGCGATATGCGCAGTTCTAGCGCCTACTCTGTAACGCATTCCATGGCCACGTATAGTTCACTTAGCGGCGGCGGTGGCGGCGGCGGATCAGCTCAACAGTCTGGACATTTTGGCAGCGGCGGCACACCAACATTTGGTGCACACATCAATACACCGTATACGCCCAGCGGCCAGACACCGTTCATGACGCCATACACGCCACACGGCACACAGACGCCACGCTATGGCCACAACGTGCCCAGTCCTAGCTCGCAGTCGAGCAGCAGTCAGCGGCATCATTATGGCGGCACGCCACGTTACTATGAAATGGCGGCCAGTTTGCCACATCAGCAGCAGCAGCAACAACATCCCCATCATCAACAACATGGCCATCATCAGCACCATCAACATCAGCAACATCAACAGCAGCAGCAACGTGCCAAGGAGAACCTTGACTGGCAGCTGGCAAATGATTCCTGGGCGCGTCGTAAGCCCACCCAACAACAACAACAGCAACATCCACAACATTCACACCAACAACAGCAACAACAACAACATACACACCAACAGCATTCACAGCATACACACTCACAACAACAGCAGCAGCAGAGTCTGGGCTTCAATTCCGGCTCGACGCCCACCAATGAGTATCATACAAGCAGTCGGAACACATCTGCCGCCGCTGTGGCAGCCGTTGGTGGCGCCTCCGGCAAGTCATCAGTGCGCAGCACGCCGCGCACCAACACCTCGCCACACTCCATGAATCTGGGCGATTCCACGCCCCTCTATGACGAGAACTAGACGTGTGGATTTAACTATAAAATATAACAAATAAAATAACAAAAAAAAAGAAAAAGAAAACACATATAAATATATACAAATAATATACATAAGGCATAAGTATATTATTATTATTACACACTCTGTACACTCACAAAAACAAAAAAACTATGCAAATGCAAAATGCAACAACAAACAACTAGAAAAAGATACATTCAATTACAGCAAAAATACAAATAAAAACATAACAAATAAAAATAAATTCAAGTTCATGTTTTTCTTTCTTTTTTTTTTGGGTTTATCAACAAAATTTGTAAATAAACCCTAAAAAAAAGAAAAGAAAAGAAAATGCACATTATGTTAAGCTGCTCTACTTAACCGAACTCTAACACTATGTTAAGCTGCAGTCTGCAAACAATTTTACATAAAACTGTCAACTTGCTGCAACTGCAACTTTGTGCAAATTTAACATTAACATTTACCTAACATAACATAACTATATAAAATATCTATGTTAAGTTCGTATCGATAATTAAAGCGATTGGCAAGGCGGCGATAACACTGCAATCGTTACATTTTCAAACTGTTGTGAGAAGAAAAATAAATGGAACCCGCGAAGATGAAATAAATTTCAATTTTTTTTCTGATATATTTGGCGTTTTTTTTTCTTCTTTTCTTAAAGCAAACACAGTTAGGAAAGTGACAGTCAGAGAGAGAGAAGATATTAAGCATACATACTAATATATACAGCCATTAACACTATGTTAAGCTGCAGTCTGCGACTGTTAAGTTGCTGCAACTGCAACTTTATGCAAATTTAACATAACATAAAAGTAAATAACATACTAAACAATGTTACCAATGATCGATAACCTTATCGATTTTGAGGAAAAATAAATGGAATCCCCAAGTTCAAATAAATATCAACTTTTTAAATACCCATTACTCGTAGAGTAAAGTTGTAAAAGGAGGCGTCGCAGATTCTGTAAAGTAATTGTTTTGACAAAATACAAAATTCACATATTTGGTTTTTTAATTTAAAAAAAAAAAAGGTAAACCCATTGTGTGTTTTAATATATTTCTTTTATTTTTTTCTAAAAACTGTAATACAAAAGAAGCCGATCAGTCGAGCGTGCGCGACAGTAGGAAACCCTGTGCAGGTCTTCAGAGAAAAGTATTTTCATTATAATTTTTTTTTTTTTAAATGCTTTGCTGTTATTTATTGAATCTTCTCCAGAGGGAGACTAACAATAAGTTTATCAAATCTTAAAATAATGCGTTAGATAACAGCCATGTTGACTGAATCCGAGTTAAAGGGCCCTAATGGATTATTGCTGCGCTGGTAGGTCGTTGCGTTGGAGGCGTGTTCGGTTGCACACCAGAGATAAGCACCTTGCAAGATGATTTGGGTGCAAAGATAGTTTGAGGTGGTAGTTCGCTTTTTCTTGAACTATCTCATCTTTTACGGGTAGAATGTTTAGATCTCTGTGAATGTTTTCGTTCCGAACATACCATGGCGCCCCAGTGATGGTTCTCAAGATTTTGGATAGTTGGCGCTGTATGATGTCAATGATGCTGCTACTCGCATTTCCCCAAAGCTGCGAGCCGTAGGTTCCAGATTGGTTTTAGAGTGGAATTGTAGAGTAGGACCTTGTAGTCCAAGCATAGACGCGATCGAGAATTTATAATCCAATGGAGGCTATTAGCTTTTAGTTTTAGGTGCATTTTTTTATCTTCGATGTGACTCCGCCAGGTAAGTCGCCTATCAAGGTGTATGCCAAGATACGTCACTTCATCAGCTTGGTATATAACGTTAGCGGAGGGCAAGTCTGCCTATTAAGAGTAAACGTTACGTGTTTACACTTTTGCTCGTTTATTTTAATACGCCAGTCTGATAGCCACTTCTCCACCACCACCAGGTGGTCAGCTAGTTGTGCTGTAGCTTGTATTGGACATCTAGAGCGACTTAAAATAGCGGTATCGTCAGCAAATGTAGATGTTGTCAGTCGCTCGTTTATGGGTATATCCGCCGTGAGTAGAACATAAAGGGTTGGCCCCCGTACGCTGCCTTGAGGAACTCCAGCTTCTATACTGTGGTTGTCGGATGTAGTAGCGTTGCATCTCACTGCGAAGACTCTGTTGTAGAGGTACGACTCAAATAGCTTGTGAGTATGTTCAGGCAGTAGTATTTTGATTTTATGCATGAGACCTTCGAGCCAGACTCGGTCGAATGCTTGAGAGACGTCGAGGAATATCGCACTGCAGTATTCCTGGTTTTCGAATGCAGTACGTATTGCTGATGTTATTCGGTTGACTTGCTCCCATTATAATGGGACTCAAATATATCGCATGAAGTCGATTTTGCTTGCATTGTGAGTAGGTAGTTTGTGACAGTCTGGCAACACTGGACTGCGGCTGCCACTGCGCTGAATAAATTTGTTTCTTGAATAACTTCTGAGTTTAATATACGATCGTACTGAAATTTATAGCACACATTGAGAGTAGGATACTTACCATGTATGCCAAATTTCAAGTCTCTAACTATAAAACTGCTCTTGTTATCAGCTTTTTCGAGTTATGGGCGAAGGGGGCATGGCATTGCGATGCAATTTTCAGGACTCATTAAGCCCAAGCTTTTTATCATGTGTGCCAAATCTCAAGTCCCTAGTTTTAACATTGCTTATGTTATGGTGATTTTTCTAATTTTAAAACCAACGGGACTTGGTATCGAAAAGTGAAAATAAACTTGATCTGCGTATGGTATTCAGGAACCAACATTCCAAATTTGAAGTCTCTAGCTCTTATAGTTGCTGAGATCCACGCGTTTATACAGACGGACGGACAGACAGACGGACAGGTGTCATTCGACTCGGCTATTGATACTGATTAAGAATATATATACTTTATAGGGTCGGAGATGCTTCCTTCTTCCTGTTACATACATTCACACAAATTCATTATACCGCTTTTGCCCATAGTATTTAATGGGCACAGGGTATAAAAATTTACATAGAAAGGTTTTTTTTTTCATTTTGTCATAATTACTTGACCAACTGTATTTTTGATCAACAGAATGGATCTCGTGAGACTAAGAGCTAGATCCATCAAATTTGAACCACACACACACACTGCTATAAACTAACAGATCTCAGAGACTATTAGCGCTAGAGCCACCAATTGTGGCAGACACAAACTGCTATGAACCCCACGCAGATCAAGTTTGCTTTAAAAAAGATAAATCAATTACATAAAAAAGAGCTAGAGACTTCAACTTTGCTGGATAAATCGGATAAAACTCCACCACAACCATAAAAATAAAAATAAATACAATTCTAATCTCTATTAATCTAGACGGAAATAAGAAAATTCAAATATTAGTTTGGGGAAAAAGAAATCCATTTTTTTTTACCCTACTTTCAAAGTTAATTTATTACGGCTTGGGTGGTCCGACTTTTGTCAAATATGTCGAATTTGGTTGGTATCCATTTAGAGGATAGTTTTAAGCGCTCTTTGCCGCTTAAAAACTCGACCTATATTGGTTTCTCAGTTTGTAAGGACAAAAACTAGATGATAATCGCTTGTTGCTGCATCCCGACTATACGGTGGATGCATTAAAACATCTCAGTTTGATGTGTTTGGTCTAACGTTGTCCCGATGAAACACACATTATACTTTCCTATTGGCCAATTCTGGTCGCTTCTGGTCAATTGCAATCTTCAAACGATCCCAATGTTGACAATAGAGGTCCGAGTTGAGTGTTTGCCCTTATGGAAGCAGCACATGTTAGATGATGAGTCCATTCCAATCCCACCAAATGCACAACATAGCCTTTAAAAAAAATGCTTCTTTCCTTTAGATCGAATTTTGTATATCAAGCTATTTATATGTATGTTTTAGGTTTTAAAGAGATAGCGCTAATTACCATGGTACCAAAGCCTGAAAAACAACACACAGAAATCGATGGGTACAGACCAATTAGTCTTCTCTCAGCGCTGGGGAAGATGACTGAGAGAGTGACCCTAAACAGGATCCTGAAGCTTGAGCCTGTAATTCAAAGAATTCCAAAGTGGCAGTTTGGATTTAGACAAGGTCAAGGCACGCCGGAGCAACTCCATCGTGTGGTAAACTTCGCCTTAAATGCAATGGAGCAAAAAATGTATTCAGTTGCTGTGTTCATGGATATTCAGCAAGCTTTTGACAGGGTGTGGCACGACGGTCTCTTCTTTAAGCTTAAGAACATTCTTACGCCGCAGCTATTCCAGCTTGTAAGTAGCTTTCTTAAGGACAGAAGTTTTAGTGTTGTCGTCGATGGAGCAAAATCTTCTTGGGTGGCTTCTTGCACCTAGAAACAAGCTGTCACTGTTCAGCAAAGTCGCAGTTTACAAATCTATTTTAAGTCCGATTTGGAAGTACGCACTGCAAATTTATGGCATTGCGGCAAAATCAAACTTAAGCAAATCAAGAGTTGCGCAGTCAAAAATCTGAAGGCGAATGTCCAACGCTCCATGGTACGTTAGTAACAGGGACATCGAACGGGATCTAAGAATTCCTAAGGTGGGCGATGTTATGCAACGTCACTCATCCAATTATATTCAACGCCTTGGTGGTCACCCTAACGCACTGGCCAGAAGATTAACCAGATCACCTAAGAAGAGAAGGCTCAAAAGGTGCCATCCATTGGATCTCCCCACAAGATTCCTTCATTGATCATTTTCAATAAATTTGTAAATTTCTGTAAATAGTACTTCCATATATGTAACATAAGAGTATTTATGCATCACCTGTGATCAATTTTGTCCTATTCGCTAAATGTAAAAATAGATTAAGTTGCCATTAATTGTAACACAAAAACTTGTTTAAATAAATATACAATTTTTTTAACAAAAAAAAGGTTTTAAGGAAACGCAAGCGCCTTAAAGTATGCAATAATTTGTATACCACTTGTGTTTATAATTCATATATGTATACAATTTATAAATAAAGAATTACATTGATTAACAAAATAGCTCATAGCCGGCAACTCAAATAGTGCATTCTTACTTTATATCCTTTGTCCCCTTCACACAAACATCGTTTAGAAAGAGACAGCGTGAGGAGGAGAAAGAGAGAAAGAATAACCAGCAGAAATATGTAGTTATCAATTACAACATATTTAATTCTTGATTTATTAGACGTTTTACAATTAACAATATCAACGAGCGTTACAAATTTAATATCAAAGAAGTTAAGTATTTATTTATTCATTTTTTTGTTGTTGTTGTAGCTGTATATCCGTTTAGTTTAATCTTTTAATGCAACACGGAATGAAGTTAAGCACACTGAATTAATGCGGAATCAAGTCGGATTTGTATACCGAGAGTTCAGTTCTTGGCCATTCCAC
The DNA here is from genome assembly GCA_958299025.2 of Drosophila histrio. NCBI lineage: Eukaryota > Metazoa > Arthropoda > Insecta > Diptera > Drosophilidae > Drosophila > Drosophila histrio. The sequence continues at coordinate 52,802,039 of OY282582.1, read as the reverse complement.
GTTTGATCACATAGACGAGGGCCATGCCCATTAAAATAGCGCCCACAGCGAGTCCAATTTCTCTGCAACTGTTTGCAATAAAATTATAAAAACAAAAAACAATACACAAATATATATACATATACATATAAACAATACAATTATAAAAATTATAAGGCATTAGATGGTTATGGATTGAGGGAAAGTTGTTGGTAAGGGGAGTTGTTGGTCAGGTTAATGCAAAATGCAACATTGTTTGGGGGCGGCAGGTTCAAAACTGGCATTGTCATCAGTAGTAGCACTTTCAGTTGTGTCAGTGGGCGTGGCACTAGTTAATTAATAAATAAGAATAAGAAAAAAAAAACACAATAACAAATAGAATTGCAAAATAAGAAAAGCGAGCAAAGGGGAAAAGATGTCGTGCAATATATTTTAGAGCATGCTGTGCTAAACTTTATAGACTACATATATATATATATATTCTACAGTGCTTTATATACTATACTATACTATACACTCTATAAGTATTATGAACTATCCACTTACAACAAGTCTTCTAGCTCTTGTAGAATTTCACTTTTGTGCTCGAGAAGCACTTGTAGCTGGCAAAAATAAAATAAAAAAAGGATTGCGTCCGATTATCAATCAATCAGCCAATCAATCAAATCAATCAGGCTAATTCCTACAGAGATTTATCATTTCTTTATCACTCGAAACTGTCCCAATCCCTACAAGTTATATTTTAAACTAGATAATTTCATAAAAAAACCAGTCGGAAAGGCTACAGTCGAAATCGACTATGAGCGACCCTTTACTTATTCTTCAAAAATGAAATAACAGTAACAAACTTAGAGACTTATATATAAACCTAAATAAATTTGACGCTGCTCAGATTAGCTTCCGAATTATTGAATATAATCGCTTATGTTAAACTTGAATCGTTAACATACAAATGTTAATCTTAACATACAAATGTTATGTTAATATACATGTATGTAATGCATACATACTTTATTAAATATAATACATTGGCATTTATGGTAGAATTTGTTTATAGAAATAAAATATTGTTTTATTTTATTTTATTACTGTAATTATAAATTTAAAATATAATAATAAAACAAGAAAAAAAGTGTGCCTCTTGTAGGTCTCGAACTCCAGACCATTGCGCCAATGAAGCCATTGTCGATTATTTGACAATTTTTAAAAACAGAAAAAAATGTGTCACTGGCAGGAATCGAACCCAGGACCCCACCGCAAGAATCCGACATTCTAACCACTTCACCAATGAGGCCATATTCACTAGTTTGGCAATTACTAGTTTTCTACAGAAGTGCAATTAATAATTCAATGCCTTAAGTTGCTGCCTGCACATTTCCTGCCATTGTACATTCGATAATTTGTTTGCTTTAAATCTCCGGTGTTTATTGTCCGATTTTGATGAAATTTTCAGTACGCATCGAAAGGACAGTAAATTTTATGTATGCCGATTTAGAAACTTGTATCTTTTAAATTACTCCAGTTATTCGGGCTCTTCCGATTTTTGGGGGCGGAAGGGGGCGTGGCAAAATTCTAAGACAAACTTGACCTTTTCGGGGGCCACAGGAGTATTGTCACCAAATTTGGTGACCCTAGCTCTTATAGTCTCTGAGATCTAGGTGTTCGTACATCACGACAGACGGACAGCCATGTCTGTCTGTCCGTCTGTCTGTATGAGCGCCTAGATCTCAGAGACTATAAGAGCTAGAGTCACCAAATTTGGTATGGTGGTTCGTCTATGGGCTAAGCAGATCAAGTTTATCTTAAAATTTTGACACGCCCCCTTCCGCCTCCGTAAATCGAGAACAAAATTTTTGAAAGCCCATAAAACGAGTCTTGAATTTTGGCACACAGGTCGGGTATTAGGGTCCCAACGTATCCTAAAAAATTTCAACGCGATCGGATAATAATCTCGAAAGTTATTACAAAAAAAACTCTAAATTCCCATATAATAGTCAATTTTAAAACTGGAGCCTTGAATTTTGGTACACAGGGCAAGCATCGGGGTTCCAATGTATCCTGAAAATTTCATCGTGATCGGATAATAAACTCGGGAGTTATTCAAGACTTAATATTACTCAGAGTCGGGTCAAAGGAAGAAGAAGAGCATATTGACGGTACAAAGCGTCATGGGGAACTATTAGTGTTACTCTTATTTCCATTCAGAAGAATAAGTAAAGGGTCTCTCATAGTCGACTTCGACTGTAGCCTTTCCGACTGGTTATATCCTGTGCCCATTAAAAATGGGCAAAAAACGGCGTGGATCTCAGCAGCTATAAGAGCTAGAGACTTTAAATTTGGAATGTAGATGCCTGAATACCATACGCTGAACAAGTTTATTTTCAATTTTCGGTATCTCACCACCCGCCCACACGAATCGAAAAAAACTATCACAGTCTCAAATTTTAAGATAACTCAGCCTAGTTATAGTTGAAGAATAAATCACGCTGATCAATTTGCTGCAAGTTTCAACGCCATAATTGACCCATAAATAAGATAAGAGATATTTAAGAGTTTGTTTTAAATCCATTATATCATAATTGTTGGCCAGAGCTAGAGAGAGAGAGAGAGAGAGAGTATATGAAAATGCCATTTCCGCAAGCGAGAGCGCATGTGATAATTTGAATTGCGCTCTTGGCCGCTGTGGCGCTATACAGTGTGTCGATGGAAATAAAAGCTGAATGCTACACTGAAAGCTACACATTGTGTGAAAAGCTGAATGCTACTGTCTAACGTACCAGTCGCATTCCAATGTTGCCAGACTATCGGTAACAAACTATTCTTGATGCACGCAACGTCGATTTTGAGCGATATATTTATATGTACTAGAGTTGTTCATCGTAGTTCAATTGAAGGATTTAGTTCAGTAGTTCAATTTTTGATGAACGAACTAATCTTTCATATAGTTCAGTAGTTCGTTTAATAACTCGAATCTCTTTAGGTCGTTCAGTGACTTGAATCTCTTTAGATCGTTCAGTGACTAGAATCTCTTTATGGTTCGTTCATGATTCGAATCTAACATCGTTATAAGAGCACTGTCGGTCGTTACGTTTAAAAATAGAATTAAGTAAAAAAAACAATAGATTTTAACAAAATTGAAATGAAATTCATAATTTAATCAATTTGTAAGCTTCATTGCTTCAGCTGAAGTGAGATTGGAAGATAACATATACTATAACACATAAAATATGCTTTGTAAGCTTCATTGCTTAATGCTTAGGAACATTGTTTCATATCAGCGCGCTTCCTTTTCAAAGACATATTTAAGCAGGCAAACGTTTTTAAAATTCCACCGTTGCGATAACCAAAGTGAATGGTAATCGAACTATACAATTTTGATTCATTTTAACGAACGAACTATATTGGGATTCGAGTCACTGAACGAACTATAATGGGATTCGAATCACTGAACTAAATGACCTACAATCAGGGATTTAGTTCGTTCGTTCACTTTAGAGATTAGTTCAATTGATCTTAATCCGAACGATTTGATACAACTCTAATATGTTTACATAAATAAAAGCAAACCCATTATAATCAAAATACGTTTTTTAAAACCTGCACAATCTATCCTAATGTTGCGTGTGCTCGACTAATCGGCTTGTTTCTAACTATTAACTAATGTTTTCTTATTTAAATTTTCAATTTATGTGTTAATAAATACTCAACATAGCAGAAAAGCTATAACCATTTGGGAATTCTTAGCAAGCGATTACGAATCAGAATTGAAAGCTTAAAATCATGATTTAAGATTTGACGAACTTGTTCGTCTTATGTCTTATGTCGAGAATTTTTTTTTTTACTCATTTCTAGTAAATCTATAGTTGTACTTAATTCAAGTTTCTTTACTCACACATCGAGATTATGTGCACTTGGTTTTTATGCTCATTTTCAGTAATTCCTACTGGTATTAAGTATGGATTTTAGGAATAGACAATGCACACTTATTTCGAGGTCATACGAATTTAATTTTAGTATGTTTTGTTTCCCTCTGACTATTTAAGCGGAATTTCCCCAATATTATTAAACCAGATGTCCTCTAAACGTTTCTGTTATCAATTGTTTTTGCTGCCTTTTCTTATTTCTTCGATTTCATAAGATTTTATTCGTAGTTTTTTCATCTTTGATTTTGCAATGATTTGAAAATCGCAACAGGTCAGCAAGTTAATTTAAAATTAAATTTCTTTTTTGCTGGTGAACTGCATGCCAAACTTGAATAAATAGTAGTACTAGTATTAATACAATGAATTTCGTTTAAATAAAATGATTAGCGCAAATGATTTACAGCATGCCAAAGAGAGAGAGAGAGAAACCAGTTCCAAGTTGAGTCATGCATCAGATTAAACATGTGTTAATTTGTTAGCTGATAATAATGCTGTTGATGGAATGCAGCTATAGACACAGACAATGCTTTATCTCGTTCATTTTTCATTTTTTCATTTTTTGGTAATGTTCTCATTTCGACAAAAATGGGTTTTTTTTGATGCGAACAGATTTTGGGAAACATTTGTGATCTCGGTGCCAAAACTCACCCAACAGGCGGCGACTTCTTTTTAATATCACTGGCTGCCAGATTGCCAATATAGAATTTCTTCAATAACTCACTAAAACAAGAAGAGTACAACTATTTAAACAATTTTGTATTGCTCTGTTGTGTTTATACACTTGCAGAGGGTATTATAATTTAGTCGAGAAATGTGTAACGTATTAAGAGACAACATAAACTATATATATATATATATATATCCGTCTGTTTCTATGCAAACTAATCGCTCAGTTTTTTTACTACTTGGTATAGTTTCGTCTTCTGACTGCAGGCAATGCATATGTTAGAACCAGCAGGATTGGATCACTATATCATATAGCTGTCATAGGAAAGATCGGTGAAAAATCTATATTTTGTTTAAAAACTTTGATGTTTATAGAGATATCTCGACCAATCTCACAGACTAAGCATCTAATATTGTCTTGTATATCCCAGTTAAATTTCGTTAGAATCGGACCACTATATCATATAGCTGTCATAGGAAAGATCGATCTAAAATCTATATTTTGTTAAAAAACTATTTTGTTTTCAGAGATATCTCAACCAATCTCACAGACTATGCATCTAATGTCGTCTTGTATATCCCAGTTAAATTTCGTTAGAATCGGACCACTATATCATATAGCTGCCATAGAAACGATCGATCTAAAATCTATATTTTGTTTAAAAACTATTTTGATTTCAGAGATATCTCAACCAATCTCACAGACTATGTATCTAATGTCGTCTTGTATATCCCAAATAAATTTCGTTAAAATCGGACCACTATATCATATAGCTGCCATAGAAACGATCGATCGTAAATAGAATACAGTCTCTGCAAAGATAACCTTCTTTCTCGATTAGTTTTCTTTTGTTTTGTCATTCTCACCGCGCCTCCTCACTGTGTCCCACATCATTGAAATCTTTTGTGGCATCTCGACCCGCAACGGACGTCAGAGACTCCTCACCGCCAGGATGCTAAATAAATGTACGTTAATGCGTCGATTTAATTAAATGATGTGTAAATAGTTCAATTGCATTTTGTAGTTTACTTCATTTAGGAACTTGGTCACATCGTAGACTTTATTGTCGATAACCAGCCATAGATCGTTGGGCTTGTTGTGCTCCTTAACGGTGGCCAAAGTAATTTCCTTGCTCATTTCAATTTAATTATTTTAATTGAAACTATAAAATTTAGCAACAATTTTGAGCAATTTCTGGCAGCCTCCGTAACCTGTTGTGTGCTGAAGTTAAACTACAGCTGATCTGACTTATGTGAAAATTATCGATAACTCGGTCCGAAATACAACCCTATGGCAAATGTTGCCTCAGTTTCATCGGACTTATGTTGCTAAGTGAGCAGGTAATCTGTTAGTTAATATAACATCATCTGTAAGTGTGTTGCACTGTTAAGCTGTTCTGTTATCAAAACGAAATAATTTAAAATATCGAACAAAATCAAGTTGAATTAAATTTATGTTGTTGGATAATATAGCTCAACTACATTGATAAACAAGTTGTTGATAAATCATAAATGTTGCATGTTTCGTCACTCATGTTGCAGCTCTGTCAGCAAACTTCGCACCAATGTTAACGTTAAGCTACTCCGTTATCGATACTTTTGGGTATCGAAAACTATAAAATGCATTCGAATATAACCACTTCATCGTTATTTAATGCACACAAATGAACTTTATTGATTATACAAGTATTTTTTTGAATTTAGAGAATATTTTGTCGATTAACATGAATTACATTGAATACTAATTAATGTGAATACATATATAGATCAAATATTTGCGTTATAGCATATATGGTTTTTAATAATTGGGTTCAAATTTAGTAACCACCACGTAGACGGAGCACCAAGTGCAAAGTGGACTCCTTCTGGATGTTGTAATCCGACAAGGTGCGACCATCCTCCAACTGCTTTCCGGCGAAGATCAAACGCTGCTGATCTGGGGGGATTCCCTCCTTGTCCTGGATCTTGGCCTTGACATTCTCGATGGTATCGGACGGTTCGACCTCCAAGGTGATGGTCTTGCCAGTCAAGGTCTTGACGAAGATCTGCATACCACCACGCAGACGGAGCACCAAATGGAGAGTAGACTCCTTCTGGATGTTGTAGTCGGATAGAGTACGTCCATCCTCCAACTGCTTTCCGGCGAAGATCAAACGCTGCTGATCTGGGGGGATTCCCTCCTTGTCCTGGATCTTGGCCTTGACATTCTCAATGGTATCGGAGGGTTCGACCTCCAAGGTGATGGTCTTGCCAGTCAAGGTCTTGACGAAGATCTGCATACCACCACGCAGACGCAGCACCAAGTGCAAAGTAGACTCCTTCTGGATGTTGTAGTCCGACAAGGTGCGACCATCCTCCAACTGCTTTCCGGCGAAGATCAAACGCTGCTGATCTGGGGGGATTCCCTCCTTGTCCTGGATCTTGGCCTTGACATTCTCAATGGTATCGGAGGGTTCGACCTCCAAGGTGATGGTCTTGCCAGTCAAGGTCTTGACGAAGATCTGCATACCACCACGCAGACGCAGCACCAAGTGCAAAGTAGACTCCTTCTGGATGTTGTAGTCCGACAAGGTGCGACCATCCTCCAACTGCTTTCCGGCGAAGATCAAACGCTGCTGATCTGGGGGGATTCCCTCCTTGTCCTGGATCTTGGCCTTGACATTCTCAATGGTATCGGAGGGTTCGACCTCCAAGGTGATGGTCTTGCCAGTCAAGGTCTTGACGAAGATCTGCATACCACCACGCAGACGCAGCACCAAGTGCAAAGTAGACTCCTTCTGGATGTTGTAGTCGGATAGAGTACGTCCATCCTCCAACTGCTTTCCGGCGAAGATCAAACGCTGCTGATCTGGGGGGATTCCCTCCTTGTCCTGGATCTTGGCCTTGACATTCTCAATGGTATCGGAGGGTTCGACCTCCAAAGTGATGGTCTTGCCAGTCAAGGTCTTGACGAAGATCTGCATACCACCACGCAGACGGAGCACCAAATGGAGAGTAGACTCCTTCTGGATGTTGTAGTCGGATAGGGTACGTCCATCCTCCAACTGCTTTCCAGCGAAGATCAAACGCTGCTGATCTGGGGGGATTCCCTCCTTGTCCTGGATCTTGGCCTTGACATTCTCAATGGTATCGGAGGGTTCGACCTCCAAAGTGATGGTCTTGCCAGTCAAGGTCTTGACGAAGATCTGCATACCACCACGCAGACGCAGCACCAAGTGCAAAGTAGACTCCTTCTGGATGTTGTAGTCCGACAAGGTGCGACCATCCTCCAACTGCTTTCCGGCGAAGATCAAACGCTGCTGATCTGGGGGGATTCCCTCCTTGTCCTGGATCTTGGCCTTGACATTCTCAATGGTATCGGAGGGTTCGACCTCCAAGGTAATGGTCTTGCCAGTCAAGGTCTTGACGAAGATCTGCATACCACCACGCAGACGGAGCACCAAATGGAGAGTAGACTCCTTCTGGATGTTGTAGTCGGATAGAGTACGTCCATCCTCCAACTGCTTTCCGGCGAAGATCAAACGCTGCTGATCTGGGGGGATTCCCTCCTTGTCCTGGATCTTGGCCTTGACATTCTCAATGGTATCGGAGGGCTCGACCTCCAAGGTGATGGTCTTGCCAGTCAAAGTCTTCACAAAGATCTGCATATTTCCTGTTCCTATAAAGATTGTGATGGATGAAAAGAGTTTGAGTTTCATTTGAGTAACGAATACATTGATTTAATATGAGAGAATAAAACGGGCATCCTGATAAAGGGTTCTGAGCAAGGTAAGTTATTGTTTTGAATACACATTGGAGATGATGATATGGTGATTTTAGTGTCACATTAACTGTTACACAAATAAAGTATTAATGGGGACACATTCATCAGGTAATTCTGTTTATTACTCTTTGCATTCAGCAGGAAATTTTCAACAGTCATAAAAGTTTCAGTATGAAAAAGTTCATGCAGAATGTATATACGTCTTCTGTATGTGAAATCTTCAAAGCTCTTTGCTGCATTACATACATTCGTATGCTTTATTTCTGATTTGTTTATGGTGTAGCAGGGTCAGCTACGAATTGCGCTCTATCCCTAAGGCCGTCACTAAGAGTTTAGATTGAATTTAAACTTATGCTTTGTTTTTATACCATGTGGGGGGTATATTAAGCTTGTTAAAAGTATGTAACAGGCGTCGTATATATATTATTAATCAGCATCAATAAAATATTTACAAGATAATTATATACTGCCACAGGGTATGTAACGGTTGGGGTTTTTGTTTCGTTCTTTGTTTTAACTTCGGTATGAAATGCACAAAGCGTTTTACGGTTTTTTTTTAGCACTGGCCATGAAAAAAACAAATTTTGTGTGGGATGGCAACACTTTTTGTGTGGATTGGTTGGCAACCCTTTTTGTGTGTATTTCTTGCAACAACAACAACAACACATTAATAAAAGGTAAGTATTATGTACATTTTATATAATTTAAAGGATTGTAAATGCGTAAATAAATTAAATACATCAAATATGATATTTGTAACTATTGTTATTGTCTTTTAAAACTGAACGTAAGTGAATATTATTATTACATTAACTTTTATTTTACGTATAGTTTTTCAGTGTTAAAATTGATGGAAAGCGGGGGGGGGGGTGGTTTAAAAGATGTCCGTGGGTAAGATTCGTGTAACCTTTGAAAACTTTCGGAGGGGTAGCCATAGATGGAGTTCCTTTATGTATTAAAGGCTATGTAGTATGTATTTGCCTGTTTGATCAACTTTATATTTTGTTATATTTTTTAGGCTGTCAAATATTATTCTGTGATTTTGTCACTGTTACTTTTGATTTACTGTCACCACAGTGAAAACTGCTTTGAAATAATAGCTACAAGTCACAGCGACGAAAATATCGCCAAATAAAACACACACACACACACGCAGTTGAAATGAAAGTGCGCAGAAGTTTTTCTGCGTAGTGACCTAGTTTTAATAATTGGAGCATTGACGTATTCCCACCCTTTGCAGTAATTAAAAATAGGCACTTGCTTTACTTTATTTCTCTTCAGTATGTTTATTTGCTCTTTGCGTGTGTATCAACTTTAATTTCATCACTCACTCTCAACGTTTATAACCGAAGATGACTAATCGTTTTTTTCTAATCATCATCCCCACACGATGCATATGCATACACACACACACTTCTATGTATATATATATATATACAAGTAACTATGTATGTACTATATATTTATTACACTGCAGTTTTTCTTTGTGCGTCGCCATTTTGAAGTCGACCATAAAATGGCGTTCTAAATACACTTGTATACGTATAAGAAAATTTCATTTGGAGCAAACGCTTTCTTTTATAAAAGACATGCATTTGGTAAAAAAAAAAAAGCAATTAACATTTATAAAATGACAGTAAGTTGTTGAATTTTCATTTAAAATGCATTTTCTGCAACAATACGCATATGTACATATATACATAAGTATGTGTGTGCATTAATTTTTTTTGTTCTCTTTTTCTTTTGTTGCATCTTCAACTCAAATGCAATCACCAGGAATAATGTAGTATTTATTTACAGAGTTTGCACTTATTATAAACATTTACATACCTTTTTATTTACTTTACTGCACTATGAATTGATTCAAGTTTTTTTTTTATTAATTATTTTTCGCACTTTTATACGTCTGCACTATTTGAACACTGAAATATTAATGCAAGTTGCTTCTAGCAAACTGAAAAATCTTTGATGGCAAACCCAATATTATCGATAATTTACCATTTGTCCGATGATAAAATCAACGATAGATGTATTATCGGTGATTTTGCAGCCCTACCATGGCCGAATTCTCGGGAACGATTGTCAAAATAAACTATTTTTAACAACAAACTGTAGGTGTCGCTACTTTGTTACGGCGCACTATGGCCACATTGGTTTCAGTGCTGCCAGAATTTGACCGTTAAGAATAGCTAGATTTGAATAGTATATCAAAATAGCAAAATAAAACATTAGTCAAAAGCTTAAAAGGAAAAAAAGCTAAAACAAATTTTTTTCAAAAATTAAAAAAAAATTTTTAAAATGGGCGGCATTAATCGCATTATGATGTTGAAAAAATTCGTTTGTCGAATTGTCGAAAAAAAAGTAAGCTTTCAACTTATCGAAATTTTTAGTTTGTATTAAGTGGAATTTTTCTTCTTTAGCTGTTTTCAATTAAAATTCATAAGCTTGCTGCCAACAATTTTCAGTATAACTATTATTTAATAGAAAGTATATATTGTGTAAATACTAGATAAGTTAAACATTGCATATATTTCATTTAAAGCGCCCGCCAATTGGTATGCCAATCGATATTGCAATATTGCGATATTAGCAATATCAACGCTGGTTGGTCATTATCGATATAACAGCGCAACTCAAAAGTAATTTGTCATCGATTATTCAGAAGCAAAAACAAAGCCAAAAGGGGCGGACGTAAAGCGCTCGGTACGCGTAATTTATTTGTAAAATTGCTCATTGTCGTTTAAGAAGCGATTCGGTATTTGTCTCTCTACCGTTGACTAGCAGTTAATAAATATATATATAGATATATATATATACATATATATATATATTTGCAAAAATTGTTAAAGAATTCTTTGGTGACGAGCCACATTTAACATTGTCTGTGTGCGTGTGTGTGTGTGTGCTATGCCGAACTATACTTTTTTGTTGTTTTTTTTTTGTCCAATTTTTTTCCTACATACATATACATAAATGTGTAGTTAGTCTGTGTGTCTAAAATCAAAAAAAAATACAAATTTTTTTATTTATCGGTATCGGTTAGCTAAATTTTGCAGTATATATATTTTTTTTTTGATAAACAACAAAACAACCCTGCGCGCACACACAAAAAGAAAATCATATGCAAGAGCGCAGCAACATTAAAACCCGCCCCAACGCGTCGCCGTCGTCGTCGTCGTCGTCAGCAGCAGCAGCCAAGGCAGCAGCATCTGAGGCAGCGCAGAAGACAGTAGCAAAAGCAAAAGCAAAGACACGCTTACGTTACGCGCTCGCTTTTGGCGTATCGATGCCGCTGAGTTAACGTGTGTCGTCTGTGTGTCATCTCTGTGTGTGCGTGTGTTGGATTCTTATAAGAACAAATTTGCAGCCATATATATGTATATATAATTATTGGTAATTTTTTTTTTGCTTGTTTGCGCGCAACTTACGCATTTAATTTTCTTTCTTTCAATAACAACAACAGCAGCAGCAACAACAACAACAACAACTAAAACAGTGTTTGTTGGTGTCGGCAAGACACTGTGTGTGCGTGTGTGTGTGTGAGAGAAAAACATTCACATCAAAAAAGAAAAAAAGAAAAGAAAAAGAAACGTAACAAAAGCGCGCAGTTCAAAGCAGAGTGCAAAGCAAAAAAAAATAAAATAAAATAAAAACTGTGCAGCGGGCAGAGGCAGAGGCTGTGGCGTAGGCGTCGTCGTCGTCGCGCCGTTCTCCGTTCTCTCGCAGTAGCAATTAACTGTTAAAAAAAAAGCAACCAAAAAACAAAGAGAGTCACAAGCTTCGTCACCTTCTTCCGTAACGCTTCACCATGGATAATTTAATACCGATCGTCAATAAATTGCAAGATGCATTCACATCGCTTGGAGTGCACATGCAATTGGATTTGCCACAGATTGCCGTTGTTGGTGGACAGTCTGCGGGCAAGAGTTCTGTGCTGGAGAACTTTGTGGGCAAGTAAGTTGGTCAATAAAATCAAAAGAAAAAAAAATAACACACTTAACAATAAGAAAGAAAATCCATATTTGTGTGTGTGTGTGTGTGTTTGCGAGAGTTCTGAGAGCTCCAAGTGTGTCTGTGTGTCTGTATGTGGCGCTCTCGCTTATACATGCACACATAAATACATATGTGTGTGCGTGTATGTTGTGTGAATTTTTGGTGAATAATCAATGAAGCAGCATTCCTGGTTTTTTTTTTTGTTTGTTTGTTGTGGGCGAGCAGGTGGCCATCAATAATTCCCCTATCGCATGTATGTATTAGTGGAAGTAAATGCGCATTCAGTTGTACATGGTCAGCAGCAGCAGCAGCAGAGGTAGCGGCTGAGGCAGAGCGTCGGCAGCAGCATAACAACCACCTTACACACACACACACGCAGAGAGAGACATTGACACCCACTTGCATAGAAATCGGGACATCATCTCTTCTTAAGTTTACTATAAACCAGTGTTGCCAACTACTTGCCATAAAAAACAGGACAAACCGAAACAGTGTTGCCAACTACTTGCCATAAAAAAAACAGGACAAACCGAAACAGTGTTGCCAACTACTTGCCATAAAAAACAGGACAAACTGACCCGAGAAAATTATATTGAAAAAGAAAGGTTGGAAACAAATAAAGAACAGAATTGGTTTATTTAAAATGCGGTGAATTTCAATATAAATTATTCAGAATGAATCTTCTTTTCTTAACTTTACTATAAACCAATGTTGCCAACTACTTGCTATACAAAAAAACAGGACAAACCGAACCAGTGTTGCCAAGTCAGCCTTTTTGCGGATAGAATTGTCATGTTTTTTTGAACTATTTCATCCGGAAACAAGCCGGACAGTCGGTTAATTGACCGATGTCAGTGTTGACACTATAGCTCATTTATTGCAAGATCTAGCTTTTTTGTGTTTATTTATTTTTTTGGTTGGATTTAAGCTTTTACCTTTTCTAAGCATTTCTTTTACTATTTCTGTTATTATAAAATAACTTTTATTTTAATGTATTATTAAAATCTAGTTATTTTTTAAACGGTCAAATTCTGGCAACAATAAACACACACAGTCAAATACTTATATATATATATAAGTGAAATGTGTATGATTAATATTGCAGTTTATAGCAATGTTGCTAATTAAGCCTTTTTCCAGCCAGATATGTAATTTTTACAAAGAAACATTTCCTATACGAAAATCTATACTATTTTATAATCTCTAAAATAATAAAATCTTATAATAATAATAATATTTGACAAAGTTAAATATAAATAGTTTCTAAATAACGCTTATTGGGATAAACTATTTGTTCTATATGCTGTGGTGTACTCTATTACCTTCTTCAACCTTTTTTTTTCGGTTTCACCACAGAAACACGACAGACTGATCAAAAAACAAGCTAAACAGCAGGATACCCGCTCTAGTTCGTTTCTCTGATTTAAATTTGCTTTTCTGGTCACATCCATCCCAAGATATTCATAATAAGTGTTAAATCTCAAATCACTAGCTTTAAAACTGCTCTAAATTAACAATAAACTGCATAAGCTTCTAGCTTTTATCATCTCTAAGATTCTTTCTTTCATTCGATTGGACAGACAGACCGACGGACGGACAGACAGACCGACGGACGGACAGACAGACTAAGCTTAGATCGTTGACTTGCATCCCCTCAAATAGTTGTATATCAATCATAGTTCCTTGACTTTTGGCAAGTATTTTGTGCAATATTATGTCATATCTCTCTATGCTCTCTATTTAACATATAAAAAGGTAGCTTAAATCTACCAAAAATATACAATTTTTCAATGTTATTTTTGAAAATTAGGGAAAAAACTATTTGTTCTGATTTCTGTATTTATTAAACATTTGTTTAGCCTTTTTTTGGCGTTCTTTTTGGTCAGATTGTCCTATTTAGAAAATGCATTCTACTCGTATTTTATACGGATTTTATTATAATTTTTTTTTTTTTTATAAAGCAGTAAAGATTTTTTAATAGATGTTTGTTATTTTTGAAAGAGCACAGATCTAGCCGGAAAAAGGCTGTTTTTGTTGTTGCCAGAATTATACTAGCTAGATCTAGCGATAAATTAGCTAGAATGACAGCACTGTCATCTGGGAGTTAAAGTTCTGTTTTAAGTGCGATAAACTCGAAGAGTTCCATTAAAAAAGAAAAGAAATAAGAAACAGAAAAACAGAATTTTTAACGATATACACTCATTCTCTCTATCTCTGTCCTCTATCTCTGACTGTCTCTCTCTCTCTCCTTTTCTCTTGGCACTCGCAGTTTTTAGTTGCTCTCTTTTGTTTGGCTGCGCGGCTCTCTTTGCGCTTCGTTCGCTTTTTTTTTATCTAACGGCTTTTCGCCCGCCCCTTGAAAATGCTACGATACGGCAAAAACAAATACAATAACCCACAAAATACTTACGCCCCAAAAAAAAAAAAAAAACGTTGGCGATAGGGGAAAAAATCAATGCACGTTGACATTTCCTTTTGTTTCCTTCTTCTTCTTCTCTTATGTGCGCTCGTTCTGCCTGCCTAAATACCTCCACCGCCCCCGCCCTCCCCTTCGTTATACTGTGCTACACTTCACTTTGACATTTATGCAATGCTGTCGCTGTCGCTATCGTTGTTGTCGCTAACGTCGACGTCGACATCGACGCTTACGCTAGCCTACATTTTTGTAGTTGCTGCTGAGTCCAAAGCGCTCTCCCTTCCCTTCTGCTGCCATTACTGTTGTAACTTTTGTAACTCTTAATGAATGGAAGCAACGCGCTCGTGTTTGTGTTCGTGTTCGTATTGCAGCCGCCTTCCGATTCCATTAGCATACACACATATGTACATACATACATATTTATGTAGCTGTTTGTTCTATGCAAAATTGCAAAATTATATAATATTGCAATATACTTGTATGTAATCCATGGCAATTGGTGGCTCCACCTACAACTTATCTTTTAGTATTGCGAAAGTATCGATTCATTATCATCGATACTATCCTTGGCTGTGGCTCCACTTATCTCTAGTGATGCGCATGTAACGGCAGGTCATTATCGATACACTAACCCTGAGACTCCACCTACAACTGTTAGTATTTAGTGATGCAAAAGTATTAAACCATAAGCGATATTAACAATGTTTACATATATCGACAAAATGATATTTTAATGAATTGTTGAATATTTAAATTCTCTTATATAGTACATTTGTTTTAATTTTCAAATATAATAGATTTTTAATAGTTGCTTATTTAAATTTTGAAAGAAAAGCCACAAAAAGCAGACACAATATATTTTATTGTCAATATTAAATGATCTTTCTTATTGTTTTAATATTTTAATACTTTTATACACATTTGTTTTGATTTTTAAAATTAATAAATGCTTAATAATTATGTTTTTAATATTTGAAATCAAAGCCATAAAAATTAGATAATATATCGACTATCGAGTTTTGTGTTCTATGATTTTTGCATCACTATTACACCCACACACCCACACACACACACACCCACACACCCACACACATAGAATGCGTGCTCCTGTATGCGTAACGTTTTTTGCTACTCTGCTATTTATGCTCTTTGCCTGCTGAGATGTGAGTCAGTGTTGCCAATTCAGCCTTTTTCCCGAATAGATATATCCTCTTTAAAACCATTTGATCCGCATTTAATGTTAAACATGCACAAATATACATACATATGTATAAAAAATCAAGACTTTTTAGAATAAAAACATTTTTTTTCTATTTTCTATTCTTTTCTTTAAGTTTTTGTCATGCTTTTATTTTAGATTAGTTGGCAACACTGTTGTGAGTCCTTGGTATGCACACACACACACATATACAAACACATTCAACTTGTATGTATTGTATATAAATGTGGCTGTTTTTGACACTTTTGCTAACTTCAGTTAATGTTTGTATGTACATATATGTACATGTTAATTTTAACGCGCACGTGTGTGTGTATATACATAAAAGTGAGCAAAGTTTCTTCTACATACAGTTTGACATGCAGTTGCGCTTACATAAGTTGGCTGCAGTCAATAACAACAACAACAGCAACAACGATGTTAGTTCCTTTTTCGCATGCGCCGACTTCACATAACACACACACACATATATATACATTTATGTAGCTATACATAAGTAGCTGCTGCTTATATATATATGTATATATATCTATATATATATATATATACATGTGTTGTTAATGACCTAGTTTTATACTTTTTGTTTTTTCATGACACTTATGCCGTTTTTGCAGCTATTGCTGTATTTTCATCAATGTCAGTTAAAAAATGATGCTACATCTTATGCATGTCAAACTGCACTAAGCTGCTCTCAAACTGCGTAAGCGCCTTTTGTTGTTGTTGTTATTGTTATTGTTGTTGAGCAGAGCGAAGTCAAGTGACGTGAAGAGAAGAGTAGAGAAGAGTCAGAGAGTATTCAATGTCAGCTTTGTTTGAAATGTCTATAGTTCATGGCATTTGCTGCTCTCTGTGTGTGTCTCTCTCTCTCTCTCTCTCTCTCTCTCCAGCATACATACATAAACACCTACACAGATATGTACGTAGATGTAACGGTTACTTGACATTAGCAATTGAGATATTTCGAGAAGTGGACTGTGATGTTAAAAGCCACCTACATACAAACGGTATATACAGTGTGTCAAACAATTGTTTCGACTGACACAAGTTATTTATATATTTGGTTTTTAAGAGCGAGCTCAACTTTTAGGCGATTTTCTATTTTGCTCCCTTAGAATTCTCAACTGGTTTTAGCAGCGCAAGATAGATCTAAGCTTAGATAATTGGGTAAGTCAGCAGAGACTGTTGATAGAGACTGGCATCTCCTAAAAACAGCTGTATACCAAGTGTATTATAATTAATTTGAGTTAAAGAGAAAAAGCACAGAAACAACACATTTGGCTGCTGTCAATATTTTGGCCGCGACTGTGCCGACAAGTAAACAAACAATACAACAGCCTATTAAAATGAACAGCAGTAGCCTTGGTTGCCACATGCCCCACACAATTGCACAAACAATTTAATTTAAATAAAACAAAAAAAAAAGAGATGTTAAAACGCATCACATCAAAATGGCAACTTTATGAAACGACAGCAAAATAGGGGAAAGAGTGGAAGAAGAAGATGAAGAGCAGCAGCTGATCTCTCTCTCTCTCTCTCTGTGTGTGTGTGTGTGTGTTTCTGTGTGTGTGTGTGTGGTGAGCTTTTCTTGCGCTGTTGCCATAATTTCAAGGGCTAAAATAGCTAATTTTATTGAAAAAGATAGCTGGAAATAGCTAATCATTATCATTATTATTATCTTTAAGGAAATACACATTAGAAATAATTTACATATTACAATTAAACATTTTATAAATACTTAATAGTAATAAAATATTCTAAATTATGAAACCAAGACAAAATTAAAAGTTAAAAGTAAAAATGTTAGATTAACTTATATTCTTATTAAACTATTCGACTTAAATATATATTGTAATTATATAAAATGTAAAAATAAATATAAATTTCAATCTATGCTACGAAAATGTAGATAGAAAGGTTAATAATTAAAATACACAAAATTCTTCTCTTATCTTATAGCAAAAACACTAATTCGTCGATATCAACGACATCGTAGCTAAAATCTTTATATATATCTGATTTGGAATTAATGTAAACAATAAATTCCACTTATTTATGCATTATATTTATAAACTGTACTTTTAGAATTATCAAACTCTATAAATTGTTATATTTAATTTGCATATAACCTATAAATAGTATTTTGTGAATTTCGTAGTATTTTCCCCAATTGACAAAACGAATTTTGCCGTAACACAATCTTATCAGCTCAAAAATTTCTTCATTATAATATTCCAATACCTTAATTAGTATACCATTTACATTTGGCCACAAAGAATCTTATTGATTTTGCCTCAGTATATTCAAGTTGTCTTAAAACCTGGAATAGCTAGTTAAATAATTTGTTAAATTTGTAGCTAAGAGGAGAATCCGTTTAATCGGGGAACCCTTCTTCTTGGAAGAACTGGAAAGTCTCGCAAAACTGCGATTTGTGGACTTGGTACTTTTGCTGGGCTCGCAGGGGCGAATCTTGATCAACGGGACTCACTAGGGAATACAGAACAAGTTTGCTTACAACCCCCTTTCACTTCGAATAATGAAGCCAAACTTTTGTTTACTGTCTGACATGTTGCAGATACTGCAAATTACCAAACATTATTAATAAGTTGCCACTTGCTTATTTTCTAAGTAGCAAAAATCCGATCAGCTATTTTAATTATTTATGCGTTACATAGTAGTGTCTATATGTCAGATAAAGTTCCGCATATTGAAAAACATAACGAAATTGCATTTATGTGACAGTTTGATGTGACATGAAAGGTAAAGATCTAGCTACAAAATAGCTAAAATTGCAACACTTGGATGGAAGCCGTATTGCCAACTTTTTAAAGGCCTTAGAAAGGTATATCAACGTTTTAAAACAAAAATTCGAGAAAGAAAGTGTTCAAGAAAGTCAAATGAATTTATGTAAATTTCGATAAAAACCTCGATGTCAATATTCATTTTTGATTTCCAAATCAACCTCGATTTATTGCTCGATATATCGGGCACAAATTTGTTGATGCCTCAATGTTTTCAAAGCTCTTGTGGTTTGTTAAAAATTAACAAAATTTAAAATTCTTCTAACGCTAGCTTATAAATAAATATGTATAATTGAAGGTATTAAAAAACTTAAAAAAATAACAATAAGACGATTATGCTTAAATAGCAAAAATTGAAATCTTCACAGTGATAACCCGAACTAAGTTCCAGATTGTAAGTAGATCATCTAGTTTCTTCGTTAGTTTAAATTCCATTATCGTTTAGTGATTCGATAACAAATTGATTAAGTCAACTGAACTATGATTAACATTTTTATCTTTACAAACATTTATTGAACTAACCGATGTTTTATCAAAACATCGAGGCATCGGTAAACATCGGGAAACATCGACAAAGCGCCTTTAAAAATAGTATGTATAGTTTTTTACATCCCTAAACGATAGTATTTAAGATGTGATAAGATGGGTATAATGACGTTGTGCAGATAAGAAGGCAACTTTGAATCCATAGAGCATATATTTACTTTTAGGATATGTATTTTAATATGTAATAAAATATATTAATTTTTTTCTATCTTGCTCCCTTAAAATTCTCAACTGGTTCTAGCAGCATAACATAGAGAACAAGCTTGGATCGGGATTGGGTTAGGCTAGCTAGATCAAATGGTAAAGATGAGATTGGAGATTGGCAGCTTGTATACCAAGCCTAGCTCCTTGCCTTTTGAAAGAAATATAAAATATATAACTATATTTTAGTTTAATATATTAAAATATGAAAACAATTAAAAGGAGGAAGAATATAGAACAAATGTGTTTCTTGTTTAAAAAGTGTTTTTAAATATATATTATTATTCGAAAACAATTGTTATTTGTTTTCTTCAATGTTAGCATCATCTTAGGAATCTTTCTTATTAACATTTTACGCATTTGTGCCTAACTTTCATAAATATTTGTCTTGAATTGGACTAAAGATCACATTTGTTTGCCTGAGCGAAAGACAACCACTCAAAATTTGATCTATAAAACGAGATAAATTTGCAGAAAAGGGATATTTATTGTGGATGATTCAAAATGGGATAGATCTAATCGGAAAAGGTCTGAAGTCGTAGCACTGATTGTAAGAGAGAGAGATAAAGACTGATACTTTATCTTTAGCAGCTGCTTTTGACCTCTCTTTGGCTAATTGAAAGAAACATTTATGAATAATAATAAAAGCAGAGTTTTGCTCTGAGTCATTGTTGTTAGGGAGCACTTTGTTTCTGTATGTGTGTGTGTGTGTGTGTGTGTGTGTGTGTGTGTGTGTGTGTGTATCTGTGTGAAAAGCTGTTGATATCATCAAACTAATTTGCAACTTACGATTACGTATGTATGTATGTATGTTTTACGTGCAATTACTCATCACCTGTAATTTTATGTTTGTTTGGAATGTAGACATTTCTTTTGTGCGGCGACGCGATTAGAAATAAATAAAAAATAAAGTGCAGGAAATAAAATTTTAAGTTTATTTTATTTATTTCTTTTTTTTATCAAAGTGGTTACCACACGCCACCCACTTCATCCATTCCACCCACTCCACCCACTTCACACCCCTTTGCAGTCAACGTTATTATTAAGTGGCCTGCGCTTACATTTTGTTATCGATGATTCATGTTTGTGTCATTATAATTGATATTGTGTTTGATATCGATAAGCGACTAGCGACTTTTTGCTGCTGTTTTGTTGTTGTTGTTGTTGTTGTTGACATTAAAATATGTGTACATACATATGTATGTACTATATCTATCTTGTGTTTGTGTAAGTATGTGGCTTTTGTTGACTTTGGTTGGATTTGTTTGCCACAAGAAAACAGGTCAAATTTAGTAATCAGCCTAAAACTCAATATATGTACATACATACATATATACATATGTATGTATGCAGATGTGTGTATATTGGCAATTGTTATAAGTAGTACATACTGATTGTGCTTCCCAGTCAATTAATCGCACATGTTGCTGCTGCTGCTGCCGCTGGTTTCGATGACTTTTCCCACAACTCCAGCAAAATGTTAATCAAAACAATTGATCATTGGCACAATTGTGTATAGCGATTGATAATCGTAATATCCATGACTCATTCACAATAAATCTCAGGTTCGAAATCAAAATAAAACTTGTGAGGCTGCAAAATAGAAAAAAATGTACTGGGGAAAAGTTTGAAAGAATAATATACATATATTTAAGTAACCAGTAAGTATTCTATAAGATATTCGTTACTCAGTTAAGATAAAATATATTTTTTTGTATTATCTATGAATGTTAAACTTCAATGGTTAACTATAGTTATATTTATCCGATAAATTGAAAAGGGAACGTTAATTTAGCATCAAACTAAGCTCTCTATCTTAAACACTGTGGGTATTGTGGTTTTTTTTTATAACTATTTGCAGGGACGTGGAGTGTTATTGAAAACATTGTGATGTCTGCCCGAATATAACGCATCTGTCCAGCAAATTTGACATTTTTAGCTGCAAATATCAAGCAGCTTTTGACGTTTTTGTTGAATTGCGGCAGCGAAAAGGGGCGTGTTCAAAATTTGAAACAAACTTGATTTGCTTTACACTCATAGAATTCTGTGTGTTAAATTTGGTTACTCTAGCTCTTACATACTCTGAGATCTGGGTGTTTCTACACACGGATGGACGGACAGACGGACGGACGGACAGATAGACGAACGTGGGAATATCGAGTCAGCCTTGTAGCGTCGGCAACGCCTCCTTTTGTATTTAGATACATTGCAACGGATACATTATAGGCATATACCCAAAATTAAAAAGAATAATGTTTTAAAATATTTTTTAAATATATTCAGAAAACATAAAATCAAATGAATATATTCCTCTGGAAAATATTAAATAAATTGATGAAATTTTAGAAATATTAAGTGTGGAAAATAAGGTTTTTTGTTGTACTGGGAAATCCTTCATTACATACTTCACTTACCAAATTCTGCAAGAGTAATCCATTAGTTTGAATGATTTGGTAAACCATTTTGTAAGTGTCGGATAGAGAATTGATAGTTACATTGCGTAAATTCGATTTATTATCTTTCGTATTAAAATGTATTGGCGTCGGCTATTGATATCATACAGAGAAGATATCTAACTGAAGGCATTTTTCCATTTATATATGTATATATTTTTCTTTGGGACTCGATTCGACTCCTTTCGATTTGGACAAACTTACACTATAAATATTTTTAAAATAAGAGTTTTTTTTTGATTTTTAAATAAGTTGTTTTAATTCCCGTCATCTGTCTGGCCCGTCTGGCCAGAAATATCGATATATCGATTACGATTACTATATTTTACTATCGATATCTGCGTGGGCTGTGGCCTCCGAAATCCAACGTATCGTTATTGATATAACATTGTAATATTTTAATTAACACTTCAATTAAGACAATCAATTGAACTTTTACATTATAACAAAACAGCCGCAAAACTAACATACTCTCATACACACTCATTGAGAATAGCAATTTGAGAGCTAATTGAATTGTTTTTATTACTTATTTACAGAGACTTTTTACCTCGAGGTTCGGGCATTGTAACGCGCAGACCTTTGATTTTGCAATTGATCAATGGTATTACCGGTAAGTTCGGTTAAATTGATATACGAACATCAAGAACTCTTTTTATTAATAATAATTAATTTAATATTTTGCAGAATATGGCGAATTTCTGCACTGTAAGGGAAAAAAGTTCTCCAGCTTCGATGAGATACGAAAAGAGATTGAGGATGAGACGGATCGTGTAACGGGTAGCAACAAGGGTATCTCTAACATTCCGATTAATTTGCGCGTCTATTCGCCGTACGTGCTCAATTTAACGCTAATCGATTTGCCGGGTCTAACGAAAGTGGCGATCGGTGATCAACCGGTTGATATTGAGCAGCAGATTAAGCAAATGATATTCCAATTTATACGCAAGGAGACCTGTCTCATTTTGGCCGTAACGCCGGCCAACACCGATCTGGCCAATTCGGATGCCCTCAAGCTGGCCAAGGAGGTGGATCCACAGGGTGTGCGTACCATTGGTGTGATCACCAAGCTCGATCTCATGGACGAGGGCACCGATGCCCGGGATATACTCGAGAATAAACTGTTGCCGCTGCGGCGCGGTTACATTGGTGTCGTCAATCGCTCGCAAAAGGATATTGAGGGACGAAAGGATATCCATCAGGCGCTGGCCGCTGAGCGTAAATTCTTCCTCAGCCATCCATCGTATCGCCACATGGCCGATCGCCTCGGCACTCCATACTTGCAGCGTGTCCTCAACCAACAGCTCACCAATCACATACGCGACACGCTGCCCGGCCTGCGGGACAAGTTGCAGAAGCAAATGCTCACGCTCGAGAAGGAGGTCGAGGAGTTTAAGCATTTTCAGCCAGGCGATGCCAGCATCAAGACAAAGGCTATGCTGCAGTAAGTACTATTTGTTGATATATGTGTGTTTAATACATATATATACATATATATGGGCATTTCCATGAAGACGGATTTTCAAAATTATTTTTCCAATTAAAAGTACTTCTTGCTTAGCCCTATAATTGGTGTTAAGGTCGATTTTAAGGAACTATTCGTATTGTAGATTTTTAAAAAAATCAAGGCATTCGCACGGGACAAAAATAGAAGTGGTTTTTGTGGCGATCAATTTAATCTCAGATTTTAGCGAAAGTTTGGGCAATATATTCACGCAAATTTCTGATAAATGTTATGCATTGATGTCTCTTTAAAATGGTTATAGTAGTTTTGCTCAAATATGATTTCTAGTTTTTTTTTAAATTAAATAAAGCCGCGGTCGCACGGGATACCGAAATATGTGATAATGCAAAGCCGAAATTATCGTAACTTGCAATCGCATACTTTCTTATACATTATTTTTTGACTCTTTGTACCTTTCCAAAGATTTGGAGTACCATAAGACAATGCATAATAACTTATTCTGAGAATTTGTATCAAAACAAAATGTACACTAGAAATGCCCAAATGAGAAAAATTTAACAGGTTCGACGTTGCAACCCAATATCTCGAAATGGGTTATGAATAGAGACGAAGTTTTGTTACATTAGTTAAATTTCATTGTTTTCCTATTAAAATATCGACTATTCACCCTATTTTTATAATGAAACAAGTTGTTTTTAAGCACTTTGAATGTTTTGGTGTCGGTGGACCTTTTGGTGGAAATGCCCATATATATATATTTGTATATTTATTTATCTATATATTTATTGGTATATTTATTTATAGAAATATTTATATATTTATTGATATATTTTTTTTATTACTTAGACTATTTATTTAGTTCTTGATTTATCTATATATTTATTAGAATATTCATTTATATATTTAACTATATATTTATTTGTTTATTGATCTATATATTTATCTATATATTATATGGTTTATTTATTTATATACTTATTTATATTTTTACTTGTGTATTTATTGATGTATTCATTTATATAATTATTTAAATATTTATTGATTTGTATATTTATTTGCATAATTATTTATATTTTTATTTATATTTTATATTTAATTGAATTTATTATATATTTAATTATATATCTTATTGATATATTTGTTTATATATGTACTGTATATATTTACTTATAGAATTATTGATATTTTTATTCATTAATTAATTTATTTTTATTTATTTATATATTTATTTACATATTTATTTACATATTTATTTGTACATTTATAGATCGATATATTTATTTTGCATATTTTTTCGTACAATTATAGATATATTTATTTACATATTTATTCAATTAACGTCGATAGAGAGAAAGTTTTATGAATTTAAAATTGAAGATTTGCTCATATTCGTACGTCTTTAAAGTTAAAACAAAAATTACAGAAACTTATCATCATAATTATCTTATTTTATTAACAGTATTCGATGGTAATAAACTAGAACTATTTTTTTAGTGCATAGATAGACTTCATAGATTTGAAGTTTCAAATATAGTATAAGCAATAATCATGAGATCACGCGACAGTAAATAAAAGTGGCGTTGTTCTACATACATACATCAAAATGAATGCAAAAATCAGCGAAATGCAATTTAATATTGAATAGCGTTTAATTTTAAACTGAAATATACTGAGGCTTTTATGTAACAATATTTTATATGCATGTTATTGTTTTTGTTTTTCTTATAGCTAAAGTATAATTTTTGACACGCGACATTATTTTCAATGATGATTAAGTGTGTAATGATCTATGTTTAAATTAATGTATCTAAACTATTTTAGAAATTAAGAAACAACTTTGCATTTTGTGAATTTTTGTGGAATAATCGTTATAATGTGTCATTCTTTAAATAAGGTTTTACTGAAAACAAGCAACAATACATAATAAAACTTAGATTGTTAAAACATTCATTGATTTCTGGAAGATAATTTCACAAACAATGAACAATGAATTTTAAATAAAATAGTAAAACAAGAATATAAAATGAACAATTCATTTTTAATATAGCCCTCCTTTCTACGAGTCACAAGTTTTTCTATAATACATATATCTGTTTGTTGGCTTTTCCCGATGAAATGTGAAACTTTCATAGGATAGTCTGTAAACAAACTTTGTTTTGATAAACAAATTACAGTCTTTATAGTATAAAATTATTCAAAATCGTAAAATAATTAAGTTAAATGGTATAGCAATGATATTGAGTATTTTATGAGCGTGATTTCTCAAATTTGTTTTAAAAATTTTGACACGTCCCCGCAAATCGAAAATAAAACAATGAATTTTAAAGCTATAGCCTTGAGTTTTGGTACACATAATAAATAATAATTATTTTATGGGATAATAAACTCTAAAGTTCTGCAAGAAATAATTTTAGACAGCTTTAGGCCAAAAGAAGAAAAGAAGAAAATAACGTAATTAGATATGATAGATGAAATTAGATTGCGATAATAGCGCCTTATTTGATTTGTATCATAATTTATTTTTACAGAAAATGTGCAGGGTCTCTCACAGTCGGGTTTGCTGAACTGTATTCTATTCCACTAATTACAATTAAGAATTTCCAATTATTTAGGGATTTACTTAATATTATCGCTTAATTAAAGAGTCTTTCCAGTTTTGTGCATTCGTCTTTAGCGTTTTATAGTAGTTGAAAAGAGATTTTTAAAATTATAGAAATATTAGGAATTTAATTGATATTTAAGCTCAAGAGCAGGGTTTCTTACAGTCGGGTTCGCTCGACGGGTTAATTCTAAAAAAAATTCTAAAGAAATTTCATTATAAATTCTAATGAAATTATATGATTACTTACTATAAAAAAAAGTTATATTATTAATTCTAAAGAAATAATATTATAAATTCTAAAAAAAAAATTATATTATTACACTTCTAAAGAAATTATATTATGAATTCTAATTATATTAGTAATTCTAGAGCAAAAATATTATGAATCCTAAAGAAATACTATTATTCATTCTAAAAAATTATATTTATTAATTCTAAATAAAGTTTAAATGAACTCATTGATTCTAAATTGTTGAATAACAATATATATTATTAACTTAAATATATATTATTATTAAATATATTATTATTATTATTATAATTCAATTAGTAATTCTAAATAAATGATATTATTAATTCAAAATGAATTTAAATTTAATTTTAAACATATTCTATGATTAATTCCAAACAGAATGATTCAACAACTGCAGTCGGACTTTGAGCGCACCATTGAGGGCAGCGGTTCCGCTTTGGTCAATACAAATGAGTTGTCCGGCGGCGCCAAAATCAATCGCATATTCCATGAGCGGTATGTACACATACTACTACTACATACAAATACATATTTGCAAATCACATTCATGTACTCACTCACATACACTTATTTTACTTACCTTGCAGTCTACGCTTCGAGATTGTTAAAATGGCCTGTGATGAGAAGGAGCTGCGTCGCGAGATTTCGTTTGCCATTCGCAATATTCATGGTATTCGTGTCGGTCTCTTTACCCCAGACATGGCCTTTGAGGCGATTGTGAAGCGTCAGATTGCGTTGCTCAAGGAGCCGGTGATCAAATGTGTTGATCTAGTCGTACAGGAATTGTCCGTTGTTGTGCGCATGTGCACTGATAAGGTAATATCGAATTATTGTTGCCTACTTTTGTAAGTAGAATCAAGAGTTAATCTTCAATCATTCTCTCTCTTTCTATTTTGTCTAGATGAATCGCTATCCACGCTTGCGTGAGGAAACTGAACGCATTATTACTACACATGTGCGTCAACGTGAGCAGCGTTGCAAGGAGCAAATATTGTTATTGATTGACTTTGAGCTCGCCTACATGAATACCAATCACGAGGATTTCATTGGCTTTGCCAAGTATGTTTTACGTGACAAGCTAAATTTGGTGGTGCCCAATAATACGCGTGATCTAAGCAGAAAGCAGATTGCTGCAATTGCAATCTTTGATTGGCCACCACTTTTATTTTAACTGGCATTACAGCATCTTTTATATATATATTAACCTTTCTTTTTTCTTTCTTTACGCTTTGCAGTGCTCAGAATAAATCTGAGAATGCTAATAAGACCGGTACCCGACAGTTGGGCAATCAGGTTATACGCAAGGGTCACATGGTCATACAGAATTTGGGCATCATGAAAGGTATGTGCCATCTGCCTCCAATCAGCAGCAGCAACAACTTTAATGCATCTTGTTTGTCTGTCACAAAAAAAAAAAAAAGAAATATTGTCTTCGGCACGCCAAAGATTAGATACCCTTGCAGAAAATATTTCCATATATAAAAATGAAATATATATCCTATTGTTCCTATTGCAGCTATTTGATATAATAGTCTGATTTTCTCAAAATATGTTCAGCATGTCCACGACAATGATTATGTTACATTTCAGTTTCTCTTTTGATACTTTTATTATTATTAATCGTTGAATGTAAAAAAAAAAGAACAAGACAACACACTGATTAGAGAAATTTACAGTGGAAAGCCAAAAAGCAGATGAATTGAAATGTGCAAAGATAATTAGACAAACTTAAAGCAATCTAATCTAATTTCTTATATTCTTTACGTGTTATTAATTAGTAGTTTATTTTCTTTTTATCGATATACGCATTTATGCTACTGTAAGCTGTTATTGTGGCTTGTTCATAAACAGCTGGCAGGATAGTGCAATATAAGCTAATTACATATTTAATCATAATTCATTAAAAATTGCATCTTTTAGCAAGCTGCAATATTATCGCAGTGCACTCAAATTAAACACAGCTATTTGCCTCATTGTCTCATTTACTTATCACACACGTAAATAGCTTAACATTTATATAGTTCGATACGTCAGCAAGGGATGAGACAATAACAGTCTCTGTTATGTAATTGACAGCAGAATTAAGTAATTTTTTGCTTGACTTATATCTAGTTTTTCTCTCCACATCACATGGAAAATAATGCACTTTTTTCTACTTACTGGAAAAATATTTTGCAACATTGTTTTCTGTATTTTATATTTACAAAAGAAGACGTGAGAGCTTTAAAATTATCCGATTTTTTGGATAAGAAATCAAGTTCATAAACTACTCCATATCGTTGCTGGTATAACACTTAATTGAATTATTTATGTGTTTTGAATAATAGAAATAATTATAGTTCGACTAAAAGCTATAACTTGCTTACAAACCGATCAGTTGTTATAACAATTGTTAATTTTGTTTTTTTTTTAGTAAAAACGGGTTATAAAATACAAAAATACAAATACACTTATTTCACTAAAAAAACAGTTCTTTCTGCTAAAGTTTAATCTTCGAGCGATTGTTTCTATGACAGTTATAAATAATGTTGGCTAGCTTGTATAAGATATAATACTAAATACACAATCTATGAGTTAGGTGAAGATATGATTTCGATTTCGAAATGAGCTATAGACAGAGATGGTTATAACAACTTGCAGCTCGGATAGATGTATCTACTATACATATATGTAGTATCATTAAGGGCTTTAAATACGATATTTCGTGATACTCTGCAAGGGTATAAAATAACGCACATTGACACAAAATCAACAATAACAACATTCAATTGCACTCAGCACTCAACTGACACATCCTTTTATCAAACCTGCTAAACTGCAACTCTATAAACAGTTAGAGAGTACTTAATCTGGAACTCCTCCACTATATTTTTTTTACTTTTCTACTTATACCATACTATATCTAGTAGTATTTCAACTGTAACTGCTATTAATATCAATTCAATCGATCACATTACTAGAAAGTCTAAAGCTCTTTTCAGTCTCTAATTATGATAATGAAATAATTTCAACTAACATTTCTTTACCAATTGAGTTTCAGTTTCAACATAGTATAAGTAAATTAGTTGAAAATAATACTAAAAAGAAAATGGGACAAGAGTTCTTAATTAATAATAATTGAAGTAATAAAATGTCCAATGTATATTTCCTTTAATATTTCTCAGGAACTAGCGTAACTCTCAACTACTTTTTTTTTCGAATTACAAACCTTTTTGTAGCACATTCTCAGTGAGGCATGTGGCATGGAGAATGTTTAAAACAAAGCTCAAGCCTGTTTTTTTTTTCCTTTCATTTTAAATGTTTTTAACAAATCTTTAGCACCTTATTTTCTTCAATTATTAAGGGAAAAAGAAAAAACATTTAGCACCTTCTTTTTGTATGTAACTTGAGTTTTGTTTCGTTTTTTTTTTTTTTTTGTCAATTCTTGAATTTTTATGTGCTTCTTTGTTTTGTATTTCATTTGATTTTTTTTTGTTGTTTCGTTTGAAATATTATTATTTTTGGTGTTTTCTTTTTCTTTCTTTCGATCCTGTTTATTTGTATACTACTTTTATTGACCACCATTTAATCTCTAACAACTTTATGGTGTGTGGAAAATTGAAAGCTTTGCTGTGGTTTTTGCCACGCGTACTTGGTTTGTATTCAATGATTTCTATTCTTTGACTTCTTTTTGCTAAAAACAAAAACAAACAAATGACAAAATTGTGCTGTACTTTCTAAAATGCTTGATTTTGGAGATTGATTCATGTCTAGTAATATGTACTATATACCCAACAACAAAAAAAAAAACAAATACCAAACCGATCCCATTCCATCCCCTTCCAAGCCATATAACCTCTCATCAATATCATTTGACTTGGCTACCAAAAAAACAACAAAATACTGTTATATACTACTACTATGTGTGTAAAATGTGTGTAATATGTGTGTAATATATACTATTCTAGATTGTATTAGCATCTGTATCTTCTGTTCGCAGGCGGATCGCGTCCTTATTGGTTTGTGCTAACATCGGAGAGCATTTCCTGGTACAAGGATGAGGATGAAAAGGAGAAGAAATTCATGTTGCCGTTGGATGGTTTGAAATTGCGCGATATTGAACAGGGCTTTATGTCAATGTCTAGACGTGTTACATTTGCTTTATTCAGTCCCGATGGACGTAATGTTTATAAGGTTAGTAATTTTTGTTAGCATACAAAAAAATGAAAATTCCAAAAAAAAAAAAAAACAAAAAAAAAAAAACTAGAACAAAAAAAAGAGACCACAAAATGAAATAATGAAAGAGAATCAAAAATGAAACAGAAAAAGAAATTTAAAAAAAAAAGAATATTTGCTACAACAAATGATCAATTGACTATCAATTGTTGTAGTTGAAATAATGTATACTTACATTCAATTATTTAAAAACATATTTTGTTTCTTTTGTTCGAACGAAATTTGTTAATAACAATTCAATTTTTTGCGTTTCAAGTTGCCCCCGGCACAATTTGAGATTGAATTCAGTTTTGAACAAATTTGAGAAATTTGATAAAGTAAAATTTTGAAACAATTGTTGGGCACGCAAAACGCAACGCAACACAACGCAATGAAATAATTAATTAATTTTTTTGTATAAGATAAAAATTACTATGTTTTTATCAACATTTAGAGTCAAATCAAAGGATGAAAGGAGCTTGCAAAAGTCTCTCGAACTGTGGAAACTCCTTTTGTGCCTCTGATTTGTGAGCATGACAAATCAAACTAAACCAAAACCAAAACCAAACCAAACGCTAGCTAAAGGCATTTCCCTCGATAAACCGATATACCGATATATATACCGATAAACCAAAGATATACAACCACCGATACCAAAAGAAAATACACTAACTAACCTTTGGTCCAAGACACACGCTGCGAACCACTTGACTCATAGAAAGCTAAAAAAAAAAAAGAAAGTATAAACGAAACCAAACCAAAACCGATAACCGATAGCCAACCAAAGCCACCACAACCCGTCCAAGTACTCGTAATCGTAATCGTAATCGTAATCGTTATCGTAATCGTAATACGTTGTCCCATATACCAAATGCTTGACAAAAATACCTATCCATTTGTTCTCTTTGCGCTTGGACGCTTTTCTTTCTTCCCCTGCACACACACACTCACACACACACACACGCAAATTATTACACATTTAGGATTATAAACAACTGGAGCTGTCATGTGAGACGGTCGAGGATGTGGAATCGTGGAAGGCATCATTCCTCCGAGCAGGCGTCTATCCCGAGAAGCAGGAGACTCAGGAGAATGGCGATGAGGTGCGTATGCCCAGTGCACATTTAATTGTATTGTGTATTTACTTTCTATCTCTATATCTATCTATAGTTTATATTTTAATTTAGTTATCGTGCTAAGCTTCTAGCTTAGACTAAGCCTCTATGTACTATGTGTATGTATGTGTACGTGTATCCCAAAATATGATTAGATAACAGCGACAACACAAGGTCAATTAACACATGACTCCACCATCCAACTAATTGCTTTAATGCGGCATGACATTAACTCTTGTGTCTCCCTCCCTCACAAAAAAAAAACAGAAAAACCAAACACTCCAACTTATTATCTTTATCTCTCTCTCTTTGTGTCGCAATTTAACTTTGTCTTGCCTTATCCCGAAATGCAATCAGTATTTTTGGTGTATCTGTAATTTCTATACAATCTTCTGATATCCCATGAAAATGTGTATAAATACTACCGTCTTTCAACGGCGATGTTCAAGTAGAGTTTTCTCCTATTTTATATATTTTTTTCTATTGTTTAAAATGTACATTTTTGTTGTACTGTACAATTTTTAGCAGAAACACATAATTCCTAATGGAAAAAAATGCTGTATATTTGGAGAAAAATGTTCCTAAACATCGATGGTATAAGTTGCAGCTATTGTCTGTTACTTACAGTGTTTTAACATTGTAAACTGACCATAATGTAAAGTAACATCGCTTTCTTTACGTCATTTTACTGATTATGTTAACTTAACAGCTTCTTTTCTGTTTACAGACGCTTACCATGTTTTATGTAATGCTGTTTAACAGCAACGTAAACATATTGTTAACAGTGTGTATGTTAAACACAATGTTATTCAAACAGTTTCTGTTATGCAAAAGTCAAACATAGAGCTAATATACCAATTGCTGTTATGTAAATGGTTAACACTTTTAATATAACAGTTTCTGTTACTCAAAATGTTAATATAACAGTGTGTCTCAATATTGTAACTCGTAGTTTTCGTAGTTTTCGATGGAGCAATTCTCATTCGCTAACCCTTTCTCTAGAACTGTCTACCCCACTTTCTCCCTTTCTCTTTGTCTGTGTATCCTGGTAATCAGTGATGTTTTCAGTTGCAGCGAGAACAGCTTATTATTGTCTATCTATCTATAAATATACATATATCTATATAACTCGATTATCGTGTATTAAATGGATTTTTGAAATACTATCTTTACAATGCTTACAATTTACTTAAAGTTTACATACAAAAATTATTTTGATAACGCAATAATTCATCATATATTTCTTTGTTTTTTTTTTTTGAACGTTGCGCTCCAATATAAAAATACCACAAACATCATCATATATATTATATATAAATATATACGTCTATATATAAAAACGTGTATATGATTAATAATGTGCATATATATGATCTTTATATATGCAGGAAGGACAAGAGGTTTGTTTCTTTTCATCATTTTTAGCATATATTTTGCATATTTCCTACGCTCTCTATCTCCCTCTCCCGCTCTCTCTCTCTGTCTGTCCTCTAACCTTAACTCTTAGACATTGCTATTGCCTCTTTGGTTCTGTTTGAATAACATATTTTGATTTTACTCTAATACCCTGTACACACACAACAAATGGATCTAACAGACAAACGGGAAATGTATCCGATATTATATGTCTTATTTATATGTCTGTCCGTCCGTTAGTCTCAATTCCACAAGGAACGTTTACTCAATATGTAGGAACTGTTTACAGAGTATCTGTTAGTCGATCAGGAAATTCCAAGTGCATTTACGAAATTGGACTTTGTATATTGCATTTTTTTTGTATTCTAGTTTGAAAAATAAAATAATTTTATTTTAGATTTTTATTAAACCAGAAAATGGAGTACAGAGTATCTGTTAGTCGAGCACTCTCGACTAGACTAGATTGTCTTAAAACATTCATTGAATGGGGGAATCAAATTTCAGTTAGTCAGTCAGTCATTTCGAGTAATTTTCCTTTATTATACTTAATTTACAACCATTCTGTAGTTTTTCCTGCCGTTGTACAACACTAACCAATGAAATTTGGGATGAAAAATCATGACTTTTTCAATTGGGTTTAACAACACACGTTACGTTTTAACTTCTCGTTTGCTCTTAGATCTTTTCGTTTGCCCTAATTTGTTTCCTCTTTCATTTATATTCCGAATATTAACATCAACTTAAACTTAAAGCTTGTCTATGCAAACAAGTATATATATATATATATATATATTATGTATACCAATGAATATACATATATATATGTATACTTAGCATACGTCTCTCGCTCCATATACTTAAATATATACAAATATATCAATATATATATATATGTAATTTTGATTTTACAATATGTTTTATAAATTATTTTCTTCTATTTTTCCGTCCACGTACCAAACGAAATGACCACATAAAAAAAAAAAATACCGAAATTACAATAACAATAATGATTGTAATACCAAAAAAAAAAACGAAAAAAATATATATATCAAACCGTTTACAGCAAAAAGTATGTTAATTTTTCCGTTCCATTGTTCTCAAAACTTTGAATCTGCTTAATTATTTTTACTATATGCATTCGTATTTTAAAACCCAATAAATAACATTGGCATTGTTTTTTTGTTTATCCGTTGAATTAACACACAACTCCTGAAATTTTTTGAATTTTTTTAAAGCTTTACATACTTATTATAAATAGTATCTATTACTACAAGTACAAGTAATTAGCAAACTCTCCGTCTACGTTTACGTTTTGTCGCCTTTTCCAATTTTAAACGCTTTGTAAAAACACTTTAATTTTATTTTGTAAATAGTAAAAAAAATAAAAAACTAACAGATTTCAATTTGCAATAAATATCATCGACTATCATCGTATGTTATCGATAGATTTGCAGCACAATAATTCAGACACACACATCACTAACAATTTGAAGACTTTATTAATACTCTTGACAGGGTTGTCATATTACTCAAAATATAAACAAAATAGAAAAAAATGATTAACATTTGATTAAATTCCAACACGAAATTAATAAGAAGTAGCTGCTTGATGAACTATGTATCTATAATATTCTGCGAATTTTAAACGAACAACAAAAATGTCATCTTCAAATAATCTTCAATCGATTTCAATCATACAAAGGGAACTTAGTTTTGTGGAATTCGAAAAACACATTTTTGGGGTCACATGGAAATTAAACACTTTACACTTTAATTTTTTTTTTACTAAACAAAAATACTCATCAAATTATACTATATTTATTATTAATCACACAACTAACACAAAAATACCAAAAAAAAAAAGGAAAAAAGTATCGTAAAGCTTGAACTAATTTAATTTACACTTCACAATTGTTGTTGTTGTTTTCTATTATCTAATCTTGGTTTTTATTATTTGTTGTTATTACTATTATTATATAAATTAGCAAATAACAATAAAAACAATACATGTGAGAAAACGTAATGATAATAATCGATTAATAATGCTTTACTTTTGTCGGCTGCACCTTTTTGGCATTTTTCGATTGTGCAATATTTTCAACATAAACTTTTATCATTTTAATTGATTGTTTGTTTGTTTGTATTTTTTTTCCATTACTTTTGCCCCCCCCCCACCGAATCAATCAATCAACCGAACTGAACAAACAAATTACATATATGTGTCCCCCCTTTTCGAAATGTGCGTTAATCGTTAAAATCAATATCGATAAACGATCAACGATCAACGATAAACGATAATGTGTGTAACGTGTGACGTTACAAAACTAAACAGTCGGCTAGCGAGGAAAGCTCCACAGATCCACAACTGGAGCGTCAAGTGGAGACGATCCGTAATCTGGTCGACTCATATATGAAGATCGTCACAAAGACCACACGGGATATGGTTCCCAAGGCCATTATGATGCTCATCATTAACAATGCCAAGGATTTCATCAATGGAGAGCTATTGGCACATCTTTATGCCTCCGGTGATCAGGTAAAAATAACTAGAATCATATATTTATTGCTATATTCTAATATATATATATATCTTCTCTCTCGTGACAGGCACAAATGATGGAAGAGTCTGCCGAGTCGGCAACAAGACGCGAGGAAATGCTGCGCATGTATCGCGCTTGCAAGGAGTCATTGCAAATTATTGGTAAGTAATGCGCGAAAAGAAGGTTATCTTTACATAAGATAATGACAAAGTTATAACAATTAACCAGTCGGAAAGGCTACAGTCGAAATCGACTATGAGAGACCCTTTACTTATTCTTCAGAAATGAAATAATAGTAACAAACTTAGAGACTTATATATAAACCTAAATAAATTTGACGCTGCTCAGATTAGCTTCCGATTAATTTAATATAATCGTTTGTGTTACATTTGAATCGTTAACATACAAATGTTAATCTTAACATACAAGTGTTATGTTAATATACATGTATGTAATGCATACATACTTTATTAAATATAATACATTTGCATTTATGGTAGAATTTGTTTATAAAAATAAAATATTGTTTTATTTTATTTTATTACTGTAATTATAAATTTAAAATATAATAATAAAAACAGGAAAAAAGTGTGCCTCTTGTAGGTCTCGAACTCCAGACCATTGCGCCAATGAAACCATTGTCGATTATTTAACAATTTTTAAAAACAGAAAAAAATATGTGTCACTGGCAGGAATCGAACCCAAGACCCCACCACAAGAATTCGACATTCTAACCACTGCACCAATGAGGCTGGTGATGCTGATCAAGAATATATGTACTTTATGGGGTCTGCCGGACTTCCTTCGACCTGTTTCGCACATTTTTTTTTTGACAAACTTAATAGACCCTATTTACTTTTTTAAAGTAAAGGGTCTAAAAAGAATATGCTCAGAGTGCGCCTATAGATTAAGAACGAATGGCAAGAAAGCGTTTTAAATAATGTTATGGAGAAATCTTACATAAGAGCAAACTTCTGAGTTTCTTTCGAATTCTTTAATAGCAATTTTTAAAAAATATATATAAATATAACTAATATATCTTTTTCTAAAACAGGGGACGTATCAATGGCAACTGTATCATCGCCATTGCCGCCGCCCGTGAAGAACGATTGGCTACCAAGTGGTTTGGATCCACATCTATCGCCGCCCAGCCCTGGTGGCCCACGTAAGGCAGCACCCACCGCACAGGTAAGCCAGAAATTATACTGATCAAGGTTGCAAACCGATTCTATTGGGATCATTAACTTAACTGCCTTGTAATTCAATATAGAAATGTCTAGCATTTAAACTATAGGAGTTTGAAACTTTAAATTTAAAGTTAACAATTTCATAGATACAACAATTAATATATAATTTATTTTATTAACGGGCATCAATCATCTCATAGTCTATAGCGTTCCTAACAGTTACTATTTTTCAATCTGTAATATTATTTTAATTTGATTTTGAAGTGGTGGAAAAATATTTAAGAAATTATTATGTTACATCAAATAATTGTATAGCCTAATACCAGATAATATCCATTGCTGCCTAATCCAAAATCATCCCATGAGGCCAGAATTTTCAGTTAAATTTACATTCCATGCAAAATTTGTTATTTGCCCAGTTGATTTTTGAACATTTTATTAACAAATAAACGATGATTGCTGATTAATATTAACAGCTGATGTTAAAAAAAAAAAAGTAAACACAAATAATAAATTTGATAAAGAAATCATCATAAATTTGATTCTTGCATAACTTCTGAGTTCAATATCCGGTCGTACTGAAACACATTGATGAGAGTAGGATACTTACCATGTGTGCCAAATCTCAAGTCTCTAGCAATAAAACTGATCTTGTTATCAGCTTTTTCGAGTTATGGTCGAAGGCGGCGTGGTTAGGTTAGGTTAGGTTCATCGGACCGCTCAACAGAATGTTGAGATCACCCAGAAGCCATTCGGCCCATTGTGATGTCCGTTAACTGTGGGAGTAGAAAAAGGATTGTTGGAGGGTTGAAGGGAGTGGGAAAGGGAGTTTGGGTTGTCCTGGTCCCGAAAACCCTAATTGGTCCCGTTTGGCGGGATTCGCTTTTGGAACCAACCAGTAGAGTCCAGGAAGAGTACCAGATCCTCTAGTCGCAGTTTTGCAAGACTGCCCAGTTCCTCGAAAAACGGTTCCCCGAGAAAACGGGTTCTCCTTCTAAGAAGCGCAGGGCAGTCACACAGAAGGTGTTGGATGCTCTCCTCTTCCTCTTCATTCCCGCAGCTACGACAGAAGTCTTGTGATGGTACATCCTACCTTAATGCCATTCGGCCAATGGGACAGTGACCCAAGTCAAGACTCTTATCAACACCCTTATCCTGTTCTTGCTAAAGTGTAGGAGTTCAGATGATCGCTTTGGGTTGCGGTCTGGCCAGAGTGCTTTGGATATGTTGCATCCCTGAGCCATTTTCCACTGCTCCTCTGCCGCAGTCCTCGCCGTTCTTGCTAGTTCGGAGAGGACGTGCTGAAGAGGTCTTTGTACATCAGTCACCGCACTACCTGCCGGTAGCGCTGATCCTTGCTGATCCTTGAAGGCGGCGTGGCATCGCAATGAAATTTTTAGGACACATTAAGCCCAAGTTTCTTATCATGTGTGCCAAATCTCAAGTCTCTCTAGCTTTAACATTGCTAATGTTATGGTGATTTTTCTAATTTTAAAACCAACGGGACTTGGTATCGAAAAGTGAAAATAAACTTAATCTGCGTATGGTAGTCAGGAACTTACATTCCAGATTTGAAGTCTCTAGCTCTTATAGTTGCTGGGATCAACGCGTTTATACAGACGGACGGACGGACAGACAGACGGACAGGTGTCAATCGACTCGGCTATTGAAACTGATTAAGAATCTATATACTTTATAGGGTCGGAGATGCTTTTTTCTGCCTGTTACATAAATTCACACAAATGGGCTTTTGCCCATTTTTAATGGACACAGGGTATAAAAATACTCAATATACTTGCTACATACAACAACAGGGTATAGGGTTTTGAATGGTTGAAGTGCAAATAAAGTTAGAGTAATACAAAATATAGTTTCAATGTGAAAAGAATGCAGCAAAGGGAAATGGAGTCTTTTAGAAAATCAAGCAAAAAATATGAAAACCATTGAGAAAATCAAATATCTATGTTTTATATAAAATTAAACAGAACTCTTGTTTCTATAATATGGAATAATATGGAAGATAGCCTTCCTGAAAATGTTGTCGGTTTGCAGCCTTGCCTTGCCCAATGCTAATAATTTATAACTTAATACAAACTGTACGTTGAATGTTGTTGTTTCCCATTTAGGGCTCGTTGGGTGGCCGTAATCCACCATTGCCGCCGGCGACTGGACGTCCGGCGCCAGCAATACCAAGTCGTCCCGGAGGCGGAGCACCACCATTGCCGGGCGGACGACCAGGCGGTGCTCTGCCACCGCCGTTGCTACCATCGTAAGTGATAACATTTCGATTTCTACTACTACTACTACTACTACTACTATGTAAATGTAAATGTATCTTTAGTTTGGCTAAGTGCGCCCTGTACAGCAGTTACATATACTTAAACTCACTTTATTATAGAACTTCTCGTGCTCTTTGTAAATTATTGTACTATTTGTTTCGCCTTCTATTTAAATTATGTATGTTTTATCTGTTACGTATTCCAATTGCGTTAAGTTTGGAAGAATTGGAAGTTCGAATTTCATGGAAATTATTATGAAATTGGAATTCGTTACAGATCTTTGTATTTGTTATTGTTCTTTCATTATTTTTCTTACTTATTTTAATCGACGATTGGGACCTCTTTTTATGCTGCGAAAGAAAACACACACACACATGCTGCTGCATACATTAAAACATACATACATACATACATAGTTACATAATTCTTATATACTAACTTTATATACATATATATATATGTACATATGTATGTCTCAATCGCTTTACATTTATTTGTTATCATTATTATGTATATAAATATCCTTTTGTTTTTATTTTTCTTTTTTGATTTGTTTAGTTTTTTTTATGTAATTATTTTGTTTAAGTTTTCTATAAATAAAAGTGCAGCTTGCCTTTTGTCAATATGTAACTCAATAAATTGAGCAGAAATATATATGTATATATAGATAGAAAGATAGATAGGAATTGTTTCAAGACTTTGCAGACTTGAAGAATTTATTGATTGCAAATTGTTAAATTTGCAGTGAAATATAAGAAATATGGGCATTTCCATGAGGTCGCACGGGACAATCGTACACATTGTAAGTGGTAAAAAGGTCAAAGTAAGATGGATTTTCAAAATTATTTTTCCAATTAAAAGTAGTTCTTGATTAGCCCTATAATTGGTGCTAAGGTCGATTTTGAGGAACTATTCGTATTGTAGATTTTTACAAAAAATCAAGGCATTCGCACGGGACAAAAATAGAAGTGGTTTTTGTGGCGATCAATTTAATCTCAGATTTCAGCGAAAGTTTGGGCAATATATTCACGCAAATTTCTGATAAATGTTATGCATTGTTGTCTCTTTAAAATGGTTATAGTTTTGCTAAAATATGATATATAGTTTTTTTTTAAATTAAATAAAGCCGCGGTCGCACGGGACACCGAAATATGCGATAATGCAAAGCCGAAACTATCGTAACTTGCAATCGCATACTTTCTTATACATTATTGACTCTTTGTACCTTTCCAAAGATTTGGAGTACCATAAGACAATGCATAAAAACTTATTCTGAGAATTTGTATCAAAACAAAATGTACACTAGAAATGCCCAAATGAGAAAAGTTGCACTTGTTCGACTTTGCAACCCAATATCTCGAAATGGATTATGAATAGAGACCAAATTTTGTTACATTAGTTAAATTTCATTGTTTTCCTATTAAAATATCGACTTTACACCCTATTTTTTGTAATGAAACAAGTTGTTTTTAAACACTTTGAATGTTTTGGTCTCGGTGGACCTTTTGGTGGAAATGCCCATATATAGCTTAGATCACTATAATAGTTAGTATATAACACTTCGCACAATAAGTCAGCGGACTAGCATATAAAACACAGACGTTTTTTTCTCAAAACTAAATTTTATTCATCGACATAGTTTCCATCTAAGTTGATACATTCAATCCGAAGCTTCTCTAATTGTTCAATTCCCTTTGTCCTCAAAGTGAGTTTTCAGCGAAAACGCAATTCAGAACAGCATCAAAGAACATAGAGATAGATATACAGTTAGTGGAGTAATTGTTTTGATATTATGATAACCAGTCGGAAAGGCTACAGTCGAAGTCGACTATGAGAGACCCTTTACTTATTCTTCAAAATGGAAATAAGAGTAACACTAATAGCTCCCATAACGCGTTGTAACGTCAATATGCTCTTCTTCTTCCTTTGGCCCAACACTGAGTAATATTGAGTTTTGAATAACTTCCGAGTTTATTGTCCGATCGTAATGAAATATTCAGGATACATTAGGACCCCGATGCTTGTCCTGTGTGCCAAAATTCAAGGCTCCAGTTCTAAAATTGACCATTATATGGGATTTTAAGTTTTTTTTGAATAACTTACAAGATTACGTTGGAACCTGACGCCCCGTCATGTGTGCCAAAATTCAGCTTTATT
This sequence comes from Drosophila histrio, assembly GCA_958299025.2. NCBI lineage: Eukaryota > Metazoa > Arthropoda > Insecta > Diptera > Drosophilidae > Drosophila > Drosophila histrio. Next base: position 52,760,874 of record OY282582.1, on the reverse strand, counting down.
ATTATGGGATTTGAAAAATGTTGTTATCGATTTACCGAGGCGGAAGGGGGCGTGTCAAAATTGTAAGATAAACTTGATTTGCTTAGCCCATAGACGAACCACCATACCAAATTTGGTTACTCTAGCTCTTATAGTCTCTGAGATCTAGGCGCTCATATAGACAGACGGACAGACGGACGGACGGACAGACGGACATGGCTATATCGACTCGGCTGGTGATGCTGATCAAGAATATATGTACTTTATGGGGTCTGCCGGACTTCCTTCGACCTGTTACGCAAATTTTTTTTGTTAATAGACTTAAAACTTAATAGACCCGTTTAACTTTTTTAAAGTAAAGGGTCTAAAAACTCAAACAGTTTATTTGCAAAAATATGTACTCTTTTTTTTGGTTTTCTATTTGTTCAAAAACAAAATAATGTGATCTATTAAGTTGTTATTAATGTGAATAATTTATTTTGTGAATAATTTATTTTTCAAAACAATTTCTTGACAAGCTTTAGATATATTTGTAGATAGATAAAAATAGATAGATAAAGGGCAAGCTGACCTTTTGTTGATTTTTTTTTTGTGGACTTTTTTTTTTGCCCAACTTTTGTATATTATAATAAAAAAAAAACCAAACGAAGTCATAACAAATCTTTAAAATAAAACATTTTGTTTCTTCTCTTTTTTCTCTCTATTTCGCTCACAAAAAAATTTCTAACGAATTGCGATCAACCAACAACAACGCGCCAATTAAACAATTAATAATAAAATAAAATTAATTAAATTTAAATTATTTATAAATAACGCACACACACACACACACACACTGTAAAATTGAAATTCCTGCACACACACACCCACACACAGACGTCGTTAAGTTGTCAGCCACAGCCAAAAGGCATTTACTCTCTTTAAATAACTAATAACCAAAATCGCTTTCGCTTTAACAACCAACAAAACCGACAAAAAAAACCAAATCGACTTGAGTCGAATTTGAATCGTTATCTCGAATCTCTTTTAAGTCAATCAAATTCAAGCGCGCAGGCTCACGCTCTTCGTCGCTCTCTTTCCCGTTCGCTCTCAGTTAGTAGTATAACAGTCAAGAGTCTCGTATAACAGTCAGAAAAGCTCGCTCAGCAAGTATCAAAAAAAAAAAAATACAACGAGTTGTCTGTCGTTTCTAATACTATCAAACGTTAAATAAATGATTTAAATATCGTAAATACTACATATAAATATTATATACATGCAAATATCGAAATTATTATGATATACACACAAATTTATATATATATATATATATACATATATATTATACAGTTTATAAATGAAATGACACACAATAAAGATGAGGAAAAGACAAGCACAGAAATCAGTTTATCATGATACATATATTTATATGGAAGAAGGAACATAGATAAGTATGAGGAACTGTAATTGCTACTCTACTATTCCTTAGATTTCATAGTTTGTTAGTTTTATTATCAAATATACATACTATAAAATATATACATACATATAATAATAGATACGCCGCGACATTTAACATTATTGAGCTGAGTTGAGTTTCTCGATACTTATCGTTATCGATTGACAGAGCGAAATGAACGAAACTAAGAGTGTGGGCAGAGTGTGTCCTGTATATGCTAAATACATTCTCTAAAATACATACATACTACATACATACCATATACAAAAATACGATGGAAAATATGCTTAAGTTAACTAAAGTACCTTTTTTGTGTTGTTGTTGTTGTCGTTAAATAAAATATCAAAAAAACAAGAAGAAGAAAAAAGCAAAAGCATAAAAATGAAGGAAATTATATATATATATAGTATATACATGTAATATGAGCAGCAAAAATACCACTACATAATATTAATTATAAACAGCAAAAGAAAAAAAAAAAGTTATAAATTAATTGTTCAGTGTACGCAACAAGAAGAAATAAATACATAGTCTAATACATACATAAATAACATTTATACATATATATATATATAAAGAATGAGAGAGCTGCATATATATATATATTTATATATATCTACACACTTACACACCTATATAAACAGACTGACATACACAGATATTCACATTTAATTGGCTGGCACTGTGGCCAGAATTTCCTTCGTTCGTTCGTTCGCTCTCACTCTCTCTCTCTCTATTTCTGCAGTGCAGTGTTGGAAAGCGCATATTGATCCTACCATTCGATATAACCTCACATGTTTCTGCCCGCCGTCCCGCCGTTATGTAGTGTAGGTGCATGTGTGTGTGTGTGTGTGTGTGTAAGAAACAATTATTGAAATTAACGAATGATTATACATCCTGTACATGCATACATACATACATACACATATGTACACTGACGAACTTGAGTTATTGGCACAGCAAGTAATTTCCACTTTACCACAGTTTCTTGACCCTTAATTAAACTAATTTTTTTTTTATAATTAAATACTTTTTCCAGTTATAGGCGTAAAACATTTTAAGCCAAATTCAAATTTAATTCATTTTAATATAGTATATTATGTGTAATTTAAGGAATTCAGAGAACACATAAACATGTACTCAATTCAGTTGACCAACAAATTATTTGCACAACTGACTTGACTACAAAGCAGTGGTCGGCACACGCCGCGCACCGCGCATAGGGATTTTCTCTGCCGCAGCGCTGCCTGCACACGTACAGTATAAAGCAGTGTCAGGCAGCGTCGTATGCCCGGAGCATAAGCTTTCGTTCTGAAAAGCAGCGCTGCCTGCACACGTACAGCATAAACTTTCGTGTGACGTAGCTGCTCCGGCTTGTTTCTGTTAAGTCGCTGCTCCGACTTGTTTCTGTTAAGTCGCTGTAGTGGCGCTGTTATGGCGCTATTACGCTGTAATGCCGCTGTCAAGGCGAAGCAAAATGAATCAGCTGCTGATCAGCCATTGTGATGCAACGCTGCGCAACTTTTACGAAATATACATTGTATAGACAGAAAAATAAATGTTTGATGAATTTTTTTGAAAAAGTATTCTTTTTTATACATATTATGACCAACATATAGCCGAATTAATGCGAATACAAAATATAAAGGCGATATAAATGTAGTCGACATAGTAAAAACATTTCACTTAGGCAAGAAACGGCACATGCTTGACGTCTGTTAGCATTCTGTTAATTCGGACACTAACGCAATGAAACATATGACTGTGTTGGTGCCGACCACTGCTACAAAGTAATGAAATGAGTTTACAGAACTGCTAAAAATATATAATATAATATATAAATGACTATTTCCAGTCGCGCTTTGATATAGAAGAATCCAAAAAAAGTTGCTCTGTCCATCATTTTGTTCAATTTCAGACTGAGGTTTGCCTTTATTGTTTAAAAAGAGGATGAATTTACGCCGCTCAGCTTCTGTGGATTCCATTTGTTTTTTTTCATAACATTAATAAGTTTTAATAAATTTAAGGCACTTTGAAATCTGCGGTTTTGAAATTTTCACACATACGGAAAAAAGCGTTGCCAGATCGATGAGATCTGAATAAAAATAGAGCACATTAAAACTTGGTGTGCCAATAATTTTGTTTAGCTGAATTCAGTATTTTTTTCATGTTTTCTAAATTTCTTAAATTACACATATTGCATATTAAAATGAAATAAAAATGAAATTGGTATAAAATGTATTACTTTATAACTGGAAATAAAAACTAGTTTAATTAAGGGTCAAGAACCTGTGTTAGAGTTGAAATTTCTTGCTGTGCCAATAATTTAGAACGTCAGTGTATGTAGGAATTTGCTTTGTTGTTCGTTTATTTTTTTTTTTAGTTTTTTTGTATAATTCTTGTATTTTTATTATATTTTTTATTTTGTTGTTTGCTTTTGCTTTTAGTTTTTTTTAAATTAATAATTATGTCATAATTTGTAACTAAATCAAAAAAAAAACATACACACTCCCCTCACACACTAACACTTACGCAACCACACACACACCACAGAGCCAGCGGAAGTGAAACAAACAAATCGATAAAAAGGGGTTTCAAGCGTTCCGATAACTGTTTGATCACATAGCGCCAGCGCAATTTTGTACCTAGTTTAGTTTTCTTTTTTTTTTGCGCAAAGCAGCAAACAAATAAATTGAACAGAAACAACAACAGTACAGTACAAAATACTTTTACAACTTTCAAGTCGTGTCACTGGAGCTGTCGGCGGAGCGATAACACAACAATCGGGCGCCAATCGATACATCCCAGAGAGCATGCGCGGACAAGTGAATCAGGCTGTTGGCCAGGCAACAATGAATGAACTCTCCAACGTCTTTGCCACACGATTCAAGTAAATCACACACACACAGCGAGAGAGAGAGAGAGCGAGAGAGAGAGCGCGCAAGATAACGAGAGAGTGCAAGCACGTCACGCACACAAGAGCACAGAACAAGAGAGAGCGAACAAGCGAGCGGATGCCTTCAAATTGCATACACGCCTGCGCCTGCGTCCTTCTCTTCTCATCATCCTCATCTTCATATTTTGTGTTTTCTGTTATTTATTAACTACATTTACATCTGTTGCGCTTTTGTTAACTTCTGCATTGTTTTTCACTTTCTTTTCTTTTTTGTGTGTGTCCTCTGTGTGTTGAAACAAAATTAATTAATTTTATAAGAAACCAAGCCGTTATGTTGTTTCTCTTTTTTTTTATTAATGATATGCTAGCGATCGCAGGGAGTTTTTTTGTTGCCTGCCAAACTAATCAGTGCTGCCAAACTATCGATAAGAGATAAGAGGGTAATAGGCAGACAGAAATAGGACAAAAAAAAAGAAATATATAAAAATATTTAAACAAAATTAAATATTCGTGTGATGGCTTATTATACATATAAATGTATAATACATTATTGAAATGACATAATCAATTATTAAAAATAAATTAATTTCATAGTAGCGTCTATTTCGCTAGTGGTATATTCAAGGCATTCCCAATTAGATAAGGAAAAATCGATAACAGATCATTCAGAAATCGGAATCTACGCTACGCAGCGAAATCACTTTATTTCTTTCAATATACTAACAAAGATAGAACTTGTTTGGTTTTATTTTAGTTTTTTAGTTTGATATTTAAGATTTCAAAATTAGCCAGTTTATCCATGAATGATCTATACGAAAAAATCGAATATTTTTGGCAGCACTGACTCTCGAATATGTATATTTTGTGATTATTTGAACATTCCATTAAAAAACCATTACACAGAAACATTCGCTAAGTGTTGCTTTAAAAAAAGTGAATCTCTATGAAACAAAAAAAAAAAAAAAACTCTCTAAATCCTAACCTAAAAGTTGTTAATTACATTTTACAATAAAGCAATGCGAAATTGAACAAACGAAACACATACACATAAATATTTATATATACAACATTACCCATACATGCATACATACATACATACATACATACATACATACATACATACATACATACATACATACATACTTACATACTTACATACTTACATACATACATACATACATACATACATACATACATACATACATACATACATACATACATACATACATACATACATACATACATACATGCATACATGCATACATGCATACATACATACATACATACATACATACATACATACATACTTACTAAACAACCCATCAATACATAGTCTCTTATTTAGAAAGTTTTCATAATGCGAATTGCTTAAAGGCAGAAAAAAATGTAATTGTTGCTTAAAAAAAAATGTGTTTTTGTGTAGTTTTTAAAACCACCTTATAATATATATATATATATCTATATATCTATAGATATATATCTATATATATATATATATATATATATACATATATATATATATGTATACATATGTATTTGTTAATGCTGCAGTATAACTATTAAAATACATTAAACAAAGATACCAAAAAATATCCCCAAGTAAGCAAAAAAAACTAAACTAAATTAAATGAAATATACTTATAAATATTGAAAGAATCAGCGCATATGGTATTTATACATGATGATAATGATGATGATGATGCATACATACATAGCAAACATGGAAAAGTGAAAAAAGAGAAGAAGGTGGTCTTAGGTCTTAGAAAAGTTATAATATATATATATATGTATGTAAAATGTAAACGAAGTAAGCACAAAAGTAAATCGCAAGTTCGTTCCTTGCTCGTTTTTACAGCTGTTAAACAACAGTTGATTGATACTGTAAATGGAATAACAGCTGGAAACTAACATAAGGCAATAATGATGAATTCAGCAGCTTTGTTTTTGTGCATGATGATGTATGTATGTATTCGATAAAAAAAAACTTATTCATTGTTGCTAATGTAGTTTGTACAAAACCAGAAGATATTGCAAAACCAACTAACTAACTAAAAACAAAAAAATATGATACAGGACGCTACGGATGGATTTCCGATCAGCTAATGTGTTACATATATATGTACATACATATGTATATATATGTACTCCACACATGCATATGTATGTATGTATAGTGTATATTTATTATATGTATGCTATGCTATGTATTGAATTATTGTTTAATTTCATTGCTTGCGCGCGTGCGTGGCAATCACGAATTATCGATATCGATTGCCCGTTAGATAGACATCTCTACAGCAGCAGCGGCAGCATCAGCAAAGCAAACGATAATTAATCGATAAATCTATCGATGTTAACTATGAAATTAACCGTTTTTCCAACATCTTCTCGAGTTATGATAATGGCAAAAAAAAAAAGTATATATATATATATATATATACATATATAGAAAATGTCACAAGTATTTAGCTCCTCTATGTGTTTGTTTTAGTATAGCACACACACACACGCACGCACACAGAGATACACAACAAACACACACACACACACACACACATCAGACATACACATGGATACATACCTACTACATGCATACATACATACATACATACATACATACATACATACATACATTCATACATACATACATACATACATACAGACATATATAAATAAATATGTACTTATATGATGAAAGATGAAAAAACCCTCTGAAACATCCCAACCAATTGTGTAGCACTTACTAATTGCTGTTTATTGAATTGAAAGTTAAAAGTTGCTGCAAAGAATGAAGAATGCAAGATATGCAGAATTGCTGAGGAGGGGTAACTACAATGTTATAAATAAAAAAAACAAATAAAATAAAACAAAAAAAAAAAAAAAGTATATATATATATATCTATAACAAAAAAAAAAAAAAAAGAAGAAAAGCAGAAAGGAGTTTGCTTGTTTTTTTTACTGCTCTAGACAACACTGGCCGGCTCTGTTAGTAGTTAACAGCGCTGTTATATGACTCTCAGCTTGAGAGGCGGCTGTTAATGAGTTTGATTCGTTCGTTCTGACTCTTGTCCCGTTTTCGTTTTCCTGCTGTTCCCTACACCCTTGCAGAATATATATTGTGATTTGTGTTACGAAATGTGTAACGTACTTTAAAATTGCGGTAACAGTTACCACATAAAGTATAGGTACATCTGCTTGATCTGTCCGTTTGTTGCAAGGCAAACTTGTCTCTTAGGTTCTTTCTTTCCTTCTTGGAGCAGGCCGAATCGGAGCAATAATTCACATAGCTGTCATAGGTGCAGTGTGCTGGGGACGTGCTTTTTTTCAAGCTAGAAACAATTACTTGATGTAAATAATTGAACTTTTCAATTATCATTAAATCCTGTTGAAATTTGTTTACAATTTACCGCAACTATTTTTTCAAATCAATTGATTTTTAATTGAATTTTTCCATTACAGTTTAGAAATATAAATATTTAATTGGTATATTTCCCCTCAATTAAATTGGTTGGTCGTCAAAAATTCCAATTAAATATTTAATGAAAGGAATATATCCCATCTAATACTTTAATGGAAGGGAAATAAATAAATATATAGCATAAGCTGGCACTTAACTGGGTTCAAGTGTCATTAATAATTGATGCCTTTTAGTTCGGTTTGAAACGATCGCCTTTAGCTCATAGCTGATTTCCTGCATGAGTGAAATCAGACATGAATGGTAAGCGAGCTCCGAAGTGCTCGAAGTAAGTGGCGTTTCGTTTTATGGAGACTTCGAGCAAATGGAATTCCTTTTTTATTTAAGTTTAATTACATTCATATACCTTTCAAATTGCGTACTTTTAATTTATTTGATCGTCTTACAGAGAACTATAAAAATCAGAAATTACTGACTGAAATGAATTCTTTATTGTTTGTTATTTTTTTAGAAAAAGAGATTCCAGTTTGTGTTGATGATCATCAGTTGTACTCGTTACTCGTTTGTAAATAAAGAATCAATATTTTGAAGCATCCTACATATGTAATTGTTGAATATTCTAGCAGATTGCATCATAATATGTTAATTTACATCATTATAACAGTTTCGAACGAGTCGATAACAGAAGCATATAACAGAAACGAAAATAAATCGCATCCCCGACAAATTCGACTTACAGAAAGCAAGTGTCAATATTTTTCTTGGACTCATGAAAGTTCGAGTCACGGAAGCAGAATTATATGTAATTTGGTCAGTAGGAAATGTCACTCGATATCGTTCGAGTTGGAGAAATGAGGGTTATAGATGTTCGAGTTATAGATGTTCGACCAATTTTTGACTGTATTCCTAACTGTTGATAGAAAAATTCAATTAAAACTCAATTGATTATAAAAAGTAACCGAAATGTAAACAATTGTCAACATGATTTAATGGCAATTGAAGCATATAACTAATTTAAATAATATATTTGAAGAGTGCTTGAGTGAAATAATTAAATGGATAATTTAAATGCATAGGAGTGAGATCTGACAAAAACAAACTGATTGAGATATTTGAACCAAAACTTACAGATTAGTGTGTATTTAGAGTTGTTATACACAGTCTGCTTAAATTTGTCTAAAATCTAACTACTATATGTCATGCAGTTGTCATAGGATGGATTGATGGTAAAACTTCTAATATCTCAATCAAATTGAGTATGATTATTTGTTATTGTCGTATACTTGAATGAAGAAACTCTTAGATAGTATGTCGAAAATTGTATATACATTGTAGGTCTCTGCAAAGGGTTCAAATTCTTTGGCGTGCCAAATATAAAAATTTCTTTGTTGTTCTTGGTGTTGGTTTTGGCTTTAAAACATTTTCTACAACAGAACTAACATTTGTTTGCCGTCCCGCTGGGTGAGTTGCCTAATAACTACTATTAATAACTACATACATTTTTTTTTATTTTTTATTATATACTATATTCATTTTGCAATATTTGCTTTAAGCGTACTACGTAGGCTCTTGTAACTCTTAGACTTGTAACAATTTGATAATTAATTCCAAATTAATATATATATATATTTTTCACAGTCGACCTGGAATGAATGCGCCACCAAAGTTGCCCGATCGACCCTCGTATTACGGCAATACAACCAATGGACGTCCCTATTGATGGAGTCGAGTATGAATAATATGATGATGATGTCGATACGATGATCCATCTATATCCTATATACTATCTAGCGAGATCCATTCAAGAGTTAACCCATCGATGGAGCAGTACTGACCGTTAGATCTATATACAAACTATATATATATATGGGTAGTAATGGGTTAATGTTCACTGTAAAACTCAATTTGTATTATTATATGTATGTGTATTTGTTAATAGGCAGTATGTGTCTGTCTGTGTGTGTGTGTGTGTGTGTGTGTGTGTGTGTGTGATGCTTTTTTTTTTTTTTTGTTTTAAGTCCAGTTACCCCCAAAGGGTAATCAGGCTTACTTCTTTTTCCAAAGTGAACTAAAGTGTGTAGAACACTTTCGACTGGTCCTTAGAAATGCTAGACATATCATAGCCGTAGCGTAGTTGATTAAACACACACACACACACATATACTTATACATACACGCACACACACACACATTCACACACACGGGCAATTGCCGCTTATGCATGCACACATACATTTGTAATTAAAGCTAAACGATAGATCAAGTTATACATATACGACTAAGTGAAAGCAGCCTCAACTGTCATACAGTCATACAGTGTTAAAGAAAAAAAAAGCAAACAGTTATACAGTATAAACAGCGTTATACACACAGTCACATACACAACAGTGTGTGTGTGAAATAAAAGAAGAATATTGTTAAAGTTCAATTAAAAACAAACACACAAAGAACAATTAGAGAACACATCCAAAAAATCAAATTCAATTCTCAATTCTGTCTGTGCATTGTAAATATTTCAAAAAAAAAAAAAAAACCCAATTGTTATAAATAATATAATAATAATAATAATGATTTGTCATTATTATGAAACGCTTTAAATTCACAATTTTTCCAAAATATATACATTTATATATTGTATATTGTAGAAAACAGTAAATATATATAGTATATCTGTATGTTTCAGCGCCTTCTAGACATGTACTATATTTACACTTAATAACTTTTTTGGCAAAATATCTAAATTGATTACAAATAATTTTTTTATATAATTTATATACTTATATACAAAACAAATGCAACCAATTATACATTTTAATTGTACAATTAAGTTTAAGAAAACTATGAAAAAATTAATAAAGTAATAAATTAAAATAAAAAATAAAAGAACAACAAATGTATGCATTAAATTAATGTTATTTAAAACAAATGCAAATAAAGTTGAAAACTATAACGATTTGCGACTTTTGCTGACCTAGATAGATTTTTTGCAATTCTAAAGAATTTTTGCAGCCTGCTGAGACATTTCGAGGGTAAATTCAGCAAGGAAATCGAAATCAATAGAAATTATAACCAGCTCTGGTATAAGATGCAAGTGACATACACTCTCAGACCTAAGATGTGCCCAGAAATCAGCATCTATGGCCAAATTATACCCGAAGCGTCGAGTGCCAAGTACCTAGGGATGACCATTGACAAGAGGCTCACTTGGAAACCACATTTGAAGCAGAAGCGAGCTCAGCTCAACATACGATTTAGGAGAATATCTAGGCTACTGAGAGCAGGATCACGTCTCAGTCTTCGCAACAAAGTCATTGTGTACAAGGCCATCCTAAAGCCAATCTGGACATCGAACCTAAAGCCAATAAAAGTGTTTCAAGCCAAGGTTCTACGCACCATAGTAGGCGCACCGTTCTACGTCCGAAATGATGTGCTACACAATGACCTAGATGTCCCTAGCGTAGAAGACGAAATCTCCCGAATCAGCCAAAGATTTATAGACCGGCTAGAAAATCATGAGAACGTACTAGCAATCCAACTGCTGGACAACAGCACCCAACGTCGGAGGCTTAAACGCTGCCACCCCCTAGACCTACCCTTCCGCACTGTATGACCACTTCCCTATGCTATTGCTTACCCTTTAAACCGTCAATGTAACAGCCAACAAATTTAGTCATTGTCTAACGACAGATTCTAAACAAATAAACAGAGAGAAAAAAAAAAAAAGCTCTGGTATAAGAAATTGTTTAATCACTTTACTAGAAACCCAGTTGCAAACAAAGCCCGCTAATTTTTGAGAACATCAATAATAATATTGGTATTTTAGGCAGTTTATCATAAATTTACATTTTTTCACTCTGAAAATTTTAAGTGTTTAAAATAATCTACAATATACTAGTAGTAACACATTGCTCAATATATCCCCGGACTAACATGTTAGGGATGTTGTTAACCTAAAATATGTTTTACCATTCAATAATTCCATCTTTTATAAGGTATGTGCTTAAATTTTATTAACAATCCAACTTTTGTGTATTTCAATTATCGATTATCGAATAAAACACTGTTTTTTTTTGATACTGTAGCAGCCAAATAGTGACTTTATAAGCATTATGACGTATCTTCTTCTGGCAAATAAATAATCTGCGACTGGTATAAAGAATTTAACAGAGGTCGTAGCACCACCAAAGAGGCTGAACGTTCTGGACGGCCGGAAAATCGTACTGGGCGATTGTTTAAGGAGATAACAGAGGACATGAATATGGGCATTTCCACCAAAAGGTCCACCGAGACCAAAACATTCAAAGTGTTTAAAAACAACTTGTTTCATTACAAAAATAGGGTGTATAGTCGATATTTTAATAGGAAAGCAATGTAATTTAACTAATGTAACAAAATTTCGTCTCTATTCATAATCCATTTCGAGATATTGGGTTGCAAAGTCGAACAAGTGCAACTTTTCCCATTTGGGCTTTTCTAGTGTACATTTTGTTTTGATACAAATTCTCAGAATAAGTTATTATGCATTGTCTTATGGTACTCCAAATCTTTGGAAAGGTACAAAGAGTCAATAAATAATGTATAAAAAAGTATGCGATTGCAAGTTACGATCATTTGCATTATCGCATATTTCGGTGTCCCGTGCGACCGCGGCTTTATTTAATTTAAAAAAAAACTAGAAATCATATTTGAGCAAAACTATAACCATTTTAAAGAGACATCAATGCATAACATTTATCAGAAATTTTCGTGAATATATTGCCCAACTTTTCGCTGAAATCTGGGATTAAATTGATCGCCACAAAAACCACTTCTATTTTTGTCCCGTGCGAATGTCTTGATTTTTTGTAAAAATCTACAATACGAATAGTTCGTCAAAATCGACCTTAACACTAATTATAGGGCTAATCAAGAACTACTTTTAATTGGAAAAATAATTTTGAAAATCTGTCTTACTTTGACCTTTTTACCACTTACAATGTATACGATTGTCCCGTGCGACCTCATGGAAATGCCCATATATCAGAAGGGAGTGTGTTTAGAATTTTTTCACGATCATTTCCTTTCCTTTCCAGTAAGAAAGGCTACAGTCGATGTCGACTATGAGAGACCCTTTTACTTAATTTTCAAAATGGAAAGAAGAGTAACTTTAATAGTATCCCATAACGCGTTGTAACGTCAATCTGCTCTTCTTCTTCCTTAACGTCAATATGATCTTCTTCTTCCTTTGGACCGACCCTGAGTAATATTGAGTTTTGAATAACTTCAGAGTTTATTATCCGATCGCGATGAAATTTTCAGGATAAGTAATATTTTTAGACCCTTTACTTTAAAAAAGTAAAACGGGTCTGTTAAGTTTGTCGAAAAAAAAATGTGCGTAACAGGTCGAAGGAAGTCTGGCAGACCCCATAAAGTATATATATTCTTGATCAGCATCAACAGCCGAGACGATATAGCCATGTCCGTCTGTCCTGCTGTATGAGCGCCTAGATCTCAGAGACTATAAGAGCTAGAGTCACCAAATTTGGGACAATACTCCTGCGATCCCCGAAAAGGTCAAGTTTGTTTTAGAGTTTTGCCACGCCCCCTTCCGCCCCGAAAAATCGAAAACAAAATTTTTGAAATCCAATAGAACAAATGATATTAAAGCTAGTCTTGAATTTTGGCACACAAGGCGAGTATCAGAGTTCCAACGTATCCTGAGAATTTCATAGCGTTCGGATAATAATCTTGGAATTAAAAAAACTTAAAATCCCATATAATGGTCAATTTTAAAACTGGAGCCTTCAATTTTGGCACACAGGACAATCATTGGAGTACTAATGTATCCTGAAAATTTCATGGTGATCAGATGATAAACTCGGAAGTTATTCAAAACTCAATATTACTCAGTGTCGGGCCAAAGGAAGAAGAAGAGCATATTGAGGTTACAACGCACAATGGGATACTATTAACGTTACTCTTATTTTGTATAAGGTTCAAACCAAAACCTTGTGCTTAGGGACGCTTGAAACCGGATCGCTAACCGGATCGCTAACCGGATCGGAAATCTGGCTCTTTAGTTCGTGCCACCGAACCGAACCTTTTTTACAATTTTGGAAATTCCTTTGGCGCTGCAGTTTTATGATAGAATGAATTCAGATAATATTCTTTTTTCAGAATCTTTAATGAGAGTTATGAAGAGAAAAGAATAAAAAAAAAACAAAGGCGGCTCTGCCCAAAATGTTGTTTCTTTATTTATCTTTGCAATGCAAAGTTGATTTTATTTGCTTGACTGTTATAATTTGTTGTTAATTAATTTAAGTAAGTACACTGTTATTGGAGTCTGACACACAATTAAATATTGTTTGCGGTTGGTTTGGTGTTTTCTGCCGTCACTGTGACGATCACTGTGACGATCACTGTGATCGTGATGTTGATCGTGACCGTGTTGTCGTTATGGTTACAGTATAATAATAATTTATTTAAAACATACTATTGTGTTAATTATTATTTAATATATTTATATTTATATGCATGTATAACGTTCTAGTATATGAATTTGCTAACTTTGAAATTTGTATAATTGTTGCTATTGTTTTGTTTTTTTGTTTTTTTTTTATTTGGATATCGTATCTATTAACGGTCTAATCTAAGCGGTCCGCCAGTTAAAAAATAAACTCTGGTAAAGCTTGTGATTCGATTTTCGCATTTGGAATTTATAAATTGTTGCTACTAGTTGATTATTGGTAATCGTTAATTGTTAATTATGTTTAAGAAATTGACAGCAATTCTTAAGTATTCCCCAATTGGAATTATATCGTATAATCATTTAAAATGTATGCATGTATAAATTTGTTAGTTTATGTAAATTTGCAAAAATTGTTAATCTTTATATATATATATATGTATATAGTATATACATATATATAGATATATATATATATATATATATATTTGTATAATAATAATTCATTTACTAGTAATTTTATGTTGACAATCACGCTAGAAATCTGCTTATGATAAGAATTTGTGAAATGTTTTTGTAAAGTAATTAAATTGTTATTTTTTTGTTTTGTTTTTTGCATTCTTCTTCTTAAATTCCTCTTAATTCTTGAATACAATTTATGTAAGTGTTATATGTTAGAAATATAAATATATATATATACTACCTTCTCCAATTGTTAACCAAAAAAAAAGAGTCAAACTGTATCTGAATCTCGGTTGTCTTCATGATATCATTTCTCGAGAACATTTTGCGAAAAGTTGACCCCATTTACGTTACGGTTACAGAGTGTATACATATATATGTATGTATAAGTGTGTATAGAATACTTGCTTAAGGACTAGACATTAAATATAAACGGCTAATCTATGATCCTTTTGCTCCTTTCTTCGACTTTCTTCGACTCTCTTCAATTTCAAGTTTCTCCTTCGATTTTGTTTCACAAGCAATAAACATTTAAACGTGAATTCTGAATAATACGTCGCCTACTCCGATATATGTGTA
The DNA here is from genome assembly GCA_958299025.2 of Drosophila histrio. NCBI lineage: Eukaryota > Metazoa > Arthropoda > Insecta > Diptera > Drosophilidae > Drosophila > Drosophila histrio. The sequence goes on along the minus strand of OY282582.1, from coordinate 52,745,660 downwards.
TTTCCACCCGCCCCACTTGATGCTCACGCACGCACGCAAGCACGCACAGACACACGCTCACGCTCACGCACGCACGCACGCACGCTCGCGCACACGCACACTCACGAGCACGCATTGACCCCCGTCACGTGGTTGGGGCAATTTGCCAGTGTGATCCTTACTCGATGTTTTTGAGTGTGCGTGCAAATTGATCCCCCTCCGCGTCCCCTGGTTGGTGGGGTGGGTGACTTGATGTTTGTATGTTGTGCGTCACCAGTGTTGGTAAACGCGTGCTCGCTAATAGTATGTGTGTGCGCGGTGTGTGTGTGTGTGTGTGTGTGTGTGGAGGCGTGCATGTATTGGCGGAAGTGGAATCGGATTAGGCGTCATCTAGAGCTAATGCATACATAGTATATTTTAATTGTTTTCTTGTTTTTATATTAATATTATTTAATATACGTAAAAGTATTATTATTAGTTTTTTTAAAGAGAGAGTTTTTGAGTTGAAACTTACATAGCTACGTTCTAGATTGCATTGATATAGATAAATAAATAAGAAAAAATTAAAAAAGAATCATATTTGTATTTAAACAGTTTTTGTTGTTTTATTATTATGCATAACAAAAGGTAATAAGTATCAATATTTATAGTATATATATATATGTATGTATGTAGTGTATAATAAAAAGAATAAGAGCAGAGAAAACTAATAACACATAATACTTATCAAAAACAATTTTAGTATATGACAAAAACACCAAGGCTGCAAATCTTTTTTAAATGTTGCAAATGGTTTTAGTTAACCCTGAACCGAACCTGGTAACCCTGGTTTAATTTGATTCAACAGTTTAATAATATTTACTCAATTTAATTTAAATAGAAACAATTCCCAAGAAATGAAAGTAAAATTAACGATATTATTATAATTTTTCCAACGTATCTAGCTTGAATAAAATCATAGAATTTTTCAAGTGCATTTCTTAATCCATCTGTCTGTTCGGATGATGTTAGAGACTAGTATAAGAGCTAGACGCACCGATTTTGGTATCGGACAAAAGTGTATTACCCCTTACCGCCACAGGGTATATTAGTGTCGGCTTGTATCTTATAATAACTATTGAATTTGAAATACAATTTGTAATTAATTTAGTTCGGTTAATTTGAAGGGTTTCGGTTCAGCATCGATTTGCAGCCCTGATAAACACACACACAGGGGAGGGGATTTTCTCAAGGAAAATGCATTTGGTTGGAAATTGCATTCACATACCATACATACATTGTACTATAGTAAATGCAATTTGATCGCTACTCTGCCAATAATAATTATAAGATTGTAAGTATGTATAAGTATATTTATATATATATAGAGTTTTTTTTGTTTTCTTTTGTTTTTGCTTTAGTTATATATGTATGTATATAGTAAGTATGTATTGTATAAATAGTTATAATTTTAACATTGCCTTCAATTAGTTGGTTTTTAGTTTACTATTTATTCTCGTTAGCTAAATCTGGCTTAAAGCTTTTGTTTTTTTGCTAGTTCGAAAAATGTAATTCCATCAAAAAGGTTTTTTGTTGCATTTGATATCGAATACACGTAGTTGAGTTTCTTATTGAGTTCTTAAACTTTGTGGAAGGCGCACAATATTGGTTTCAATTGAAAGACTGTAACAAACTTACATACACCATGTTTAAATTTAAATTTGCAAATTTAAATATTGCTTTTCAAAAATGTTAAGCTAATGCTGTTATGCAATTAATTGTTTACGTTTCTTTTTTTTTTTTTTGTTTTTTGGTTTTTCTTTTTCCTTTTGTTTGTTTTCATTTTATCGAAATTCGAATCACAAGTTTTATCAACGCGAACCGTTAATGCGTTGTATCTGAGCTAGTGTTAAGTGTGTCCTGTGTATGTTTCTTTTATTTTTGTTTTTTGTGTGTCTTTCTGTGTTAATCGATTTGTCTATCGATCATATTGCTGTTTATTTTGAATATTGAATTTAATACCTGAAATTAACATTGTGAGCATATAAGCTCAATAACATGCTGTTAACATTTTTACTGTTTGGTGTTTTGAATTTGTATATTTTTATGGTGCTAGATCGATAAACATTTTGTTTTTGGGCCTGCATACGGAATTCGATAATTAAATGTTAACATCAAGAGAGCTCACAAAGAATTTAACAGAATTCTGTTATCGCCTATTGAACAACTTAACAGCGACTAGCATTTAACATAGATAGTCTCTGTAAAGCTGTACCAGATATTTTTTCTTTCTTTCTTTCTTATTTTTGTTTTGTTTTTGTGTATATCTTTAAACTGAATTTCGCATTTAGCATAACTACATTTTACTAATTTCAAATTGTGATGTACATAAACAACAAACAGTATAAATTGTTTTTAATTAAATTTTTGTCTTTGCATTTTCTCTCTGAATTTATACGTATTTAAAGAGCAGAGAGATAAATTTTTAGTTCATTTCGGTATATGTTTTTTTTTTTGTTTGTTTATAACATTGAACTTTTGAACTAGAAATAAATAAACGAGTTGAGACACACGTAAATATCTGAGAAAATAAATAAATATATATGTATATATATGTGAGTTATGTAATTTGAATATAAATGTAGGGTGTTAAACATTACAGATTACATACTGGACTGCATATATATGCTTGTAGATCTGTATATATATATATATGTATATGTTAAGTATGTGTATTGTTCTTTTGATCTGTGGGTTAGTTAGTTTAAGAGGTGCAAGATATTATAATCGTATATATCCACCTTGTGTAGGGTGAGCAATATTGAACAATGAACAAAACGTTTTATTCAATTTCGTCATATTATAGAGTAAGTATAAGGGAACTAAAGACTTGACAACGAATACGTATATATATATATATAGTATATATGTGTGTGTATATATCGAATAACAAATTACAGATTGGCTAGATGTAATAAGCATAGTTGTGTTCGAGTAATGTTATTTTGTTTACTTGTATGCTGGTATTGATTTTTGGATATATTTTGTTTTTCCTTTTTTTGTTTTTTTATATTAGTTTGTGGTGTGTGGGGGATTGGGAATCGGGGATTCGCTTTAATCCTCCTTGGAGAGGCTGCCCAAATCGCTGAGAAAGATTTCAGGCGATAGAACATGCGATGAGCCGACTAGCACCTCCCAGTTGCGCACCGAATTGGTCACCTCGTAGGCGCAACGCATCTCGGACATGCTAACGCCACCGACAACGAAGATTATCAGACGTGGCACATTCTTCACCTGCGTCTGGGCCTTGTCCTTGTGCCAGTGGCCGTAGCGAGCGCTAGTCGGTGCATGGTAATTCGTATTCTGGGCGCGTCCCTCGAGGAATGGAAAATGACGTGTGTCCAGCTTATCCTCAATGCAATCCTCCATCACGTCCTTGATAACCGGCGTCCAGCGTGACATTTGATAGGTGCTCTCCGTAATGCGTTCCTTGCGTGGCACCGAATAGATCTTCTTGCGAGACTACAACAATATATATATATATACAAACACATACAGAGTCAATTAGTTGTCACATAGTAAATCTATTATGGGTATAATTGAATTGTTAAAATGTAGTATGTACATATATAATAACAGACACAAGGTGGCATCTCTTCACCTTAGTATATTTATAAGTACTATTGATGAGTAGTAAAACAAGAGTTGGGGGGCATGGGTAGGATTGATTCGTATACTCTCATTTCATTTTTGATTAATGTTCAACTTACATCGGCGATGACATTGATGCCCAAAAAGCTGAGATTGCGCACCATATCCTGCTCCTTGGCCGACAGCTGGGCGTGTGTAAACAACTTGGTCAAGTTCTCCTCGGAGATGCCGTTCTTGATCATCACATAAAGCGAAATGATGCGCACCTTGTCGTAGTTTGAAACATTCTGTGTTACAAAAAACAATTTAAAAGTAAAGATTAGCTAAGGATATGCGTGGTATCTACTATTACTAAGTTTAAGATTTAAAGTTTATGGTTTATTCTTAAGCTTGTCCTTAAATCAAGGCTGGAAACCTCTAAGATAATACGATTTCAGATCGCTTTTAGAAATCCCTGTGATGATCTATGTACATCATTAATTACAGGTTTCCTTCCTAATTTAAGTCAGATGTATGCTGGTAAATGTTCTCCTACCGCATCCAACAAAATGGGCACAATGTTGCGCATATGATCCTTGATCTTCTCGCCCTCAGCATCGGTGCCCATGGCCAGATCCTGCTCGACACGGCACAGTTTGTCCACATAGTTTTGATAGGACTTCATGCAGTCCTCGGCCAGATGCAAATGGGTGGAATACTTGGATAGCTCCTTCTGATACTGCGGCATCTTCTTGATCATCTGCGATAGATCGCGCATCGACGACTTGTCGGCTGCAAAGATCAGTTATTTTAATAATGAATGATTGAATGAATGAATGAATAATGAATTCAACTCACTGGAACTCATGCGCTTGGAGTCGGTGAACTTCTTCAGATTCTGTGTGACCTGTGTGGATACGACAGCAATATGCTCGTGACGCAACTCCACCCACAAATCATCGTTCTCATCGAGAAGAACCTCCTTGTCCGCCTGATTGGGTCCGGGTGTATAGCGGTACACATCATTGACAATTGGCAACAGATCATAGGCCATCGCCTGCAGCGTCAGTTCGTGCAACAAGGGGGAGACACAATCGAAGCCGCGATCCAAAATTAAAAGTTGAGAACGCGCCTTTTCCGGTCCCTCGCCCATTGTTGGCTCATCGGCCTTGTAGGCATCCAGTTTCTGTTGCACAGAGGCGGCCAGATCGACATTACGCTCCCAATCGCTGCGATAACGAACATTCGGATATTCGCCCAATGTGGCACAGAGTGTCGCAATCTGTTCGGCAATGCGTTCGATGTGCTTGCCGCGAATTGAGGCAAATGCCGGCGAATACAGGCATTGGAACGTGTCCGGTGAATCCAGGGAGAAGACCTGCGGCGAATTGAAAATGGCGACCATGCGGACCAAAAAATGTGACCGGACAACCGACAGAAAGAGTTTCTCAATTAATTCGGCGAACAGATTGTTCGAATTTTAATCGATTAAGTATATCGAATATTTATCGAATGGGGAACTGTCTCGGTCAATTGGACGGTATATAGTATGTGTATGTTTATTTGTGTATGTATGTATGTAGAGTAGAGAGCTGGCAAAACATCGTTGCGCTGATAAAATAGTTCAAGTATTAATTGCTGTCTATTGTTATTTAGATTAATGCATCGATTAAGTGAATGTTTTTCCATGAAAGCAATTGAAGTAATCGATGACCGCATACATCGATGTTTTCCCAGCTCTAGTGTGCAATCCAGCAAGCATATGTATGTTTTATAAACTCTGCTTTATCGTTTTTCAATACACGTCTTTAGGCAATTTCATTTGCTTGCTGGGCACATAGATAGAAGAAGAAACAGATAGACACAGAGACAGAGAGAGAGAGAGTGAGAGCGACATGCACGAATGAGAAAGAAAGCGACCCGTTTTCTCATGTTGAAGCAATGTATGCAAGTCTGGCAACGCCACGTCGCACAGTGGGAAAAAACGGCTAGACTTCTACTATTAAGTATCTTGAATATTTAAAACTCGAATTGTGTTTTTGCGCTACTCCATTAGATCAACAATAATTCATGTAACTTGCCAAGCAGGAAACTTGGCTATCATGACAAGCAAAAAGGAAATTTAATTAATTCAATAAATTACTTTCGATAAAGTTTAAAATAGAAGAAGTATTCAGGATAATAGCTATTTCTGTTGATAATATTATTCAATGTGAATTTAAACCAGTCGGAAAGGCTACAGTCGAAGTCGACTATGAGAGACCCTTTACTTATTCTTCAAAATGGAAATAGGAGTAACACTAATAGTTCCCCATAACGGTTTGTAACGTCAATATGATCTTCCTTTGGTCCGACACTGAATAATATTGAGTTTCGAATAACTCCCGAGTTTATTTTCCGATCGTGATGAAATTTTCAGGATACATTAGGACCCCGATGCTTGTCCTGTGTGCCAAAATTCAAGGCTCCAGTTTTAAAATTGACCATTATATGGGATTTTAAGTTTTCAGGATACGTTAGGACCCTGATACCCGTCCTGTGTGTCAAAATTCAGGACTCTAACTTTATTTCGTTTTATGGGCTTTCGACAATTTTGTTCTCGATTTACGGAGGCGGAAGGGGGCGTGTCAAAATTTTAGGATAAACTTGATCTGCTTAGCCCATAGACAAACCACCATACCAAATTTGGTGACTCTAGCTCTTATAGTCTCTGAGATCTAGGTGTTCATACAGACAGACGGACAGACGGACATGGCTATATCGACTCGGCTGTTGATGCTGATCAAGAATATATATATTTTATTGGGTCTGCCGGACTTCCTTCGACCTGTTACGCACATTTTGACAAACTTAATAGACCCGTTTTACTTTTTTAAAGTAAAGGGTCTAAAACAGTGGTCGGCACCAACACAGTCATATGTTTCTTGCATTAGTGTGCGAATTAACAGAATTTTAACAGGCGTCAAGCATGTGCCGTTTCTTGCCCTTTATATTATTGATTCGGCTATATATTGGTCATAATGTGTATAAAAATGAATACTTTTTCAAAAAGTCTAACAACCATTTATTTTTCTGTGTATATAATGTATAATTTGTCAAAATTGTGCAGCGTAGCATCACAATGGCTGATCAGAAGCTGATTCATTTTGCTTCGCCTCAACAGAGACATTTCAGCTTAAAAGCGCCATAACAGCGACTTAACAGAAACAGCGAAATTTTATACTGTACGTGTGCCGGCAGCGCTGCGGCAGAGAAAATCCCTATGCACGGTGCGCGGCGTGTGCCGACCACTGGTCTAAAAACAAAACAGACATAATTAGAAACTTGTATAACTTCCATAATGTACAAAAGGAGAAAACAGACAGACGAGATATCTTTTTTATATTATATATATATTTGTTATATATATTTTTATAAGCGAGTCTAGCCATTTTGTCCACAGTTCGTCGTTAAGTTGGCTGCAGTTTAATGTGTCAAATATTTAACTTGTAGTAGATGAACGACTTTAGATATTTAAAGTTCAACTTAAACTTAACACGAGAAAACAGGCTTAAGTATAATTTATACTTAATAAATATGAGTATGTATATGAGTGTGTTAGCGTGTGTGTGTGTGTGTGTGTGTGAGTACTTAGCATTAACGAGTTACAATATTTACAATTAAAAATAACGAGTGAACACAGAAACCAATTGACAATTGTTACATTTATATAGTTTATACATAGGCATGAGAATAATAAGTTGTTAGTTATCGTGTTATTTTTTTTTTCGGTTGTTTTTTGCGCCCTGGAGTTGTACTCGTCGCATCACAACATGACGAATAACGAGTAAGCAACTCGTTGGAGTTGAGCTTAAACGTTCCTGGTCACTTTGTGTCAAGCGAAACGAGTAACATATTGTGGAGTTTCTGTTTTTTTCTCTATATTATTGATTATTTCAAGTGTAGTTAATATAGTATGTTTGATGAGCATATTTTCATTCTACATATTTGTAGTATTATTAATTGATATTCACATTTGTTATATGTGTTAGTGTTAGGTTAGGCACGATTTGCTTTTCTGTATACAATTTACATACATTAAATTGAACACTACAAAACAAGTTTAACAAAACTTAAGGAGATCTTGTTTTTTTTTAAATTGGACAGTTTTTTTTTTTTTTATTATTAGTATTTGTGTGTGTTGCGAGCTGTTTACTCGCTTCGAAGCCAAAAACAAGTGTTGGAAAATACCAGTTGACAGTTGACAGCCAGATTATTTGATTAGTTGGTCTCAGCAGTATTTACAACAACAACAAGTACAACACATATATAGTAAATATACATATAGACAGCGAGACAGAGACAGAGACAGACAGAGACAGAGAGAGAGAGAGAGAGAGCAGATACAGTTATATAAAGTACAATTGAGAATTGCATTGAATTAAAGAATTAACTTTGTAGACAGAGAGTTTAAGAAAGAAAGTGAGCATTGAATGCTTCTAATTTATTATTTAGGTATTGGGTTTGAAAAATGCTCTGACTTTTATTTTATGTACTTTGTCTTAGTCTCTAGTATAAGAGAGAGGGAGTGACAGATAGATATATATTTAGAGAGAGAGAGAGAGAGAGAGAGAGTGGGGAGTAATTCTATTTTTAAACGAATATTTTTAAATGTTTTTTTTTTTGTTTTTTTTTTTGATTTTGTATTTTTTCGCACCTGGCATTCATATGGTAGAAATGCAATATTAATCTCCTTTAGAGTTTTGATCTTTCTTGCAGCGCACGATTTACACAAATCGTTAAACAATTCCTCCGGGCAAACTATAATTATTTATAAATAATATAAAATTTCGCTTATCGTTACTACAAATGTTGATGTCGATTTGTTATTATAATGTAGTATATGTTGTATATAGTAGTATATATTTATTTAGATATCTGTATATTCTTCTTTTTTTTTTTAGATATATACGTAGACTAGACGTAGTCGTAGTACACCCATAGTTCTCTGCTTAGATTTAAATCCTGTAAAGTAAACTCATTGAGCGTAAAGTTTTGAGTAATAAAAAGAGATAGAGACATATTTAAAGACACACAAAGAGAGAGAGAGAGAGAGAGGGATAACAAAGCAATAACAAAAAAATGAATAAACAAATAACAAAATGTCAACAAACAAATAGTAAAATAAATGAATACGTCTTGGAATGTGTGGGAAATAAGCGTTCAATGTTATCGATTAACGATTAACGATTATTATTATTATTATTATTATTGTTGTTGTTTCACCCAGTTTTGAAATTAGTTGCAAGCACTTTTAGGACACATCGTTGTCAAACGATTTTGGACATTATTTTAGTATTCAATAGAAAGAGACAATTGTAAGCAGTTAAAATCGAGTAACGAGTGGCGAGTAGCGAGTAGCGAGTAACGAATGTGATATTTATTGTTATTGTATTTTTTTTCTTTGTTTAGTTTTATTGGTTATTCAAACTATACCTGCGCTTCATAGGCCAAGAAGGCAATATTGATCTCTTTGCAGGTGCGCACATATCTTCGACAAATGTCTTTGTGCGATTGGAGCAATTCAAATATACGGGGCGGTATCGCTACACAATATATATATTTATATTTTAAATTTTTAAATTAAAAAAAATAATGGATCGTATAGGTGTGTATACAGTCATACGGTTATACGGGCATACATGTATGTATGTATATATATATATATATAGTACAGTCATGGACAAAAGTGAAAGTCTCTCTATGCTAGGGATGTACATACTAGAGTTGTATCAAATCGTTCGGATTAAGATCAATTGAACTAATCACTAAAGTGAACGAACGAACTAAATCCCTGATTGTAGGTCATTTAGTTCAGTGATTCGAATCCCATTATAGTTCGTTCAGTGACTCGAATCTCATTATAGTTCGTTCGTTAAAATGAATCAAAATTGTATAGTTCGATTACCATTCACTTTGGTTATCGCAACGGTGAAATTTTAAAAACGTTTGTCTGCTTAAATATGTCTTTGAAAAGGAAGCGCGCTGAAGTGTGGAAACACTACATAGTTGAAGAAGATGGCAAACATGGCAAATGCGTGTATTGCAAATGCAAAATATGTATCTGTGGAGGATCTCACAGTAACTTGACTCGACATGTGAAAGCTAAACACCCCACAGTGTCTGTTGACCGCCAGCAACCTGCGGCGCAGCAAATACCTCTATCAACACAAGCTTCTGGTCCGTCCGTTTCGACTTCCTTGGCGGCTAGTCGAATAACTTCTGAGGAATCATCCATTCATTCATCGTCTGATTAAATTATGAATTTCATTTCAATTTTGTTAAAATCTTTTGTTTTTCACTTAATTCTATTTTTAAACGTAACGACCGACAGTGCTCTTATAACGATGTTAGATTCGAATCATGAACGAACCATAAAAAGATTCTAGTCACTGAACGATCTAAAGAGATTCGTGTCACTGAACGATCTAAAGAGATTCGAGTCACTGAACGATCTAAAGAGATTCGAGTCACTGAACGAACTACTGAACTATATGAAAGATTAGTTCGTTCATCAAAAATTGAACTACTGAACTAAATCCTTCAATTGAACTACGATGAACAACTCTAATGTACATACATTTAAATGGAAACCTCGAGTTCGATATTCATCGGAGATATCAGGCACAAATTTTCAATGCTTTTGTAGTTTGTGATAGAGAGAAACTAAATTTCATATTATGTATTTTTAACGCCAGCTTGTAAACAAATGTGTATCATTGAAATTATCAATATGAAGAATAACAAAAAATTATTTTTAAAGCATCAAAAACTTCAAATAACAGCAAGTCGATTATGTTTTAATAGCAAACATTTAAATCTGCACAGAGTGTGATAAGGAACTAAGTTCCAAATTATAGATCATCTACTAGTTTCTTGGTTCGTTTCAATCCCATTTTGAATTTATCATATTTATTCAACTGACCGATGTTTTAACTAAACTTCGAGGCATCCGTAAACATCGGGATCAACAACAAACATCGAGGTATCGCTTTCGAAAATCCATCGAGGTCCGATACATCGTTGGTTTTTCTACATTTCAAAATACTATTCGCTTTTCTTTGTTTTGAAAATTATCTATCAACTAAAACGACCTTAGAGAAATTATCAAATTGTCTATGACTGTAGGTGGTGCAGAGGTTTAGAAATGAAGAAAAGAGTTTATAAAAAAAGAAAAAATTAAATAAATAGAAATCAAATAAAATCAATATAAATAAATTATTGAAAATTAAAAATGAAAATAGTAAAAAAAAAATAAAAATGTATATACTAATAAAAAGAATTCTCTGATAGCAAGAATTACTACTTTTTTCAATATTAGATTATTATTATTGTTATATGAGTATATTGAATATAGTATAGTATTTGTGGCTGGTTGAACGACTGGCACATACCCTCGGTAAAGAAGACGTGCGCATAACGATACATCGGACGTGCCGGATTCTCAAAGTCACGAATTAGGGAACGCACTGATTCATCGGATGGGGTTATCAAATAGATGGCATCCATTGTGGGAAGCGGTTCACGTTTCTTATTGATGTCCTCAACCACTGTTAATATTTCAATTGATTAATTAGTTATCGTTCTATCTCGTTGATCGATCATTGTACTTACATGTTATACCCTCGGCACTAATCTCGTGCATTTTGGTGCAAGCAGATACCATACGCATGCCCAGTTTATCCACCACGAGGACACGCCACTCGATGCCACCGGCCCCCACCGCCTTTGTGGCAGCTGCAGCGCCCGCCTTTTTCGGCGGCGGCGGCTTGTACTTCACCACCTCGTTCATGATCTCTGCAAGAAGAAGAAGTTGAAAAGGTCATGAGAAATCACTGCTACTAATTTATTTAATTTACTAAAAAAAGATTGACGTTTACATAGAACTATATTTAAAGTTATGCAATATCATATATATATATATATATATACCCTATACTTATTCTGCATATTATTTTATATTAATTACAAGTTAAAGAACAAAGAAATGAGTTAAAGACGAAAAAGCTCTAAATGACATGAGAAATTATTACTTATAATTAATTACATTTATTCTTTATTTATTGAAGATAAAAGCATTGTCCACATTGAAGACAAATTAAATTTAAGTAATATCACATGGTTAGGTTAGGTTAGGTTTAATTGGACCGCTCAACAGAGTGTTGAGTTCAACCAGAGGACATTCGGCCCATTGTGGTGTCCGTCAACTGTGGGAGTAGAAAAAGGATTGTTGGAGGGCCGAAGGGGGTAGGAATGGGAGTTTGGGGTTGTCCTGGTCCCGAAAACCCTAATTGGTCCCGTTTGGCGGTATTCGCTTTTGGAACCAACCAGTGGAGTCCAGGAAGAGACAGACAGATCCTCTAGTCGCAGTTTTGCAAGACTGCCCAGTTCCTCGAAAAAGGGTTCCCCGAGAAAACGGGCTCTCCTTCTAAGAAGTGCAGGGCAGTCACACAGAAGGTGTTGGATGCTCTCCTCTTCCTCTTCATTCCTGCAGCTACGACAGAAGTCTTGTGACAGTGACCCGTCAAGACTCCCATCAACACCCTTATCCTGTAGTATTATCACATAGATTAAATGATTTATTGAAACAAATAAAACCAGTAGAAATTGCTAAAGACGAGCAAACTCGACTTGAAGACGCCTTATACTAAATCTGTTATCGTTTAAAAGAAATTCCTTAATATTTCCTTTATTTATGTGTGACAATCGTTATGAAACTTTCAGCAAATTGTTATATTTTGTTGTACTGTAAAGTTAAACTGTGTTATCTCAACTAAACAGTGTGAATTTGCATTTGCTAATATTAATTTGACGTTCGCCAGTAGCATTCAGCTTTTCGTCACCGACACAATTTAGTTTGCAATAGTTCAAAAGATAGATATTATACAAAAACTTTTCAATCGCCAGTAGCATTCAACTTTTCACACACAATGTAGTATAGTTTTGCGTGTGGCATTCACCTTTTTTGCAGCACAATGTATAGTGCCAAAACGGCGGACAGCGCAAACTAGATTATCATAGAATGCGCTCTCGTTTGCGCAAATTGGATGTTCTTATGCTCTCTCACTCTGATCAAGACATATGAAATAATGGTTTTAAAACAAATTCCTTAATTCCTTTTCCTTAATTGTGGGCGTTTGTTTATACTTCAACGGTATGTTAAGTTAAGCTGAGTTATCTTAAAATTTGAGGCTTTGATAGTTTTTTTTTCGATTTGCATGGGCGGGGGATGAGATCCACGCGTTCATACAGACAGACGGACAGATGGACGGGCGGACAGACAGACGAAAAATCGACTCGGCTATTGATACTGATCAGGAATATATACTATATATACTTTATAGGAGATGCCTACTTATGCCTGTTACATACATTTGAACAAATTCATTATACCCTTTTTTCCTGCCCATATTTTATAGGCACACGGTATAAAAATATAAATATTTTTTTAAACAAAAAGTTAGTCGAAAGCTAAGACTTTTAAAGCATGGCATCAGAAATCATCACTATTACTAATTTATTTATTTCTATTAAATGTATTATATTCATTCACATTAGATTACATTAAAATTTAAGTATTAACGCATTATGCTCGTTACTAACATAAATGTTAAGTTCATTAAGCCAAATGTGTTCAATATTTTGATATTGGCAGTTAATAAAGTGTGACCAATGAAACACCAAAAGTTGCTTCAATTGTGGATAAAAAACAAAGATGATAGGCAAAAGTTGGAGGAAAAGTTTAAGTGGATTCATTTATGTAATTAATAGAAATAATACAAATTTATTTACATCTTCTATTAATTTTGTCTCAATTTCCATTGTAGTTTAATCTTTTTTGTTGGACAAACCGAAACAAAACTTTATTTGATTTAAATTGATGTCGGTCAATTCTCTGCTGTGAAGCCTGGCGAAACTCTGAACAGTTCGATGTATTTATATCAAATCTCTTGAGAAAAACACCAGCTCTTTTTTCTGATAACTCCACATTATTTTATAGGAGTTGCCTAAATATTCTTTAAGTATGCTAAGGTAATGTATGAATAGGATAAATGTTTTCAGACACTCTACTTCAAAGTAAGTAAGAGTAAATTAAATATTGAACTAAATTTAAGAATTGTCGTCCGTTTAACCTTAGTTATATTTTACCATCATCAGTGCAATAAAAGAAGATATGACAAAAGTAAAGAATAAGACATGACAAAGGTATGTCAACAACATGAATTCACGCTGCTTATATACTACTATTTTCACAATGATACGATAAATACTTTAAGCCACAAAAAAAAAGAGATAATAAATTTGAAACAACGAAAGAATGTTTTAAAGAATGAGTTACATTTCCGTGTAATCCCTTACACATTTTTTTGTGCTTAAAACAATTTTTTATAAAAGCCAAAAACAAAAAAAATTTTACTTTCGCACTTTAGAAAGTAACTAAAGCGAATTTCGTTATACATACATAATAGTTTTAGAGGTAATGAGATATGGGTTCTTAATACAATATTGCATCAAAAAGTGACATTCCAATACGAAATTTCACAAACGATAGTTTCTTAAAGAAAGGCGGTCAACATAGTCGTGCTTTTTGTAAGAATTCGTTGAAAGTTGCAACTTAATGGCGTGACATAATTAAAAAAAAAAAAAACAAACGCGTTCTGCTTCAGATATGGACATTTCCACCAAAAGGTCCACCGAGACCAAAACATTCAAAGTGTTTAAGAACAACTTGTTTCATTACAAAAACAACACTGGACTGCGGCTGTTGATTGTTTATGCTCAGCGCCACAGCAGACGAAAGGCAAATCAAACATACATGAACAAACGCGTCTTTTCGTTCATTAAATCGTCGGCGAGGAGCAGCGACTGCGCTGCTACTGCGCTGCGACGCATCTGCTGCGCTGCATAAATTTGTTACTTGAATAACTTCTGAGTTCAATATCCGATCGTACTGAAATTTGTTGCACACATTGAGAGTAGGATACTTATTATGTGTGCCAAATCTCAAGTCTCTAGCTATAAAACTGCTCTTGTTATCAGCTTTTCCGAGTTAAGGGCGAAGGGGGCGTGGCATCGCGATGAAATTTTCAGGACACATTAAACCCAAGCTTTTTATCATGTGTGCCAAATCTCAAGTTTCTAGCTTAGACATTGCTTATGTTATGGTGATTTTTCTAATTTTAAAACCAACGGGACTTGATATCGAAAATTGAAAATAAACATGATCTGCGTATGGTATTCAGGAACCTACATTCCAAATTTGAAGTCTCTAGCTCTTATAGTTGCTGAGATCCCCGCGTTCATACAGACGGACGGACAGACGGACAGGTGTAAATCCCCACGGCTATTGATATTGATCCAGAATATATATACTTTATAGGGTCGGAGATGCTTCCTTCTGCCTGTTACATACATTCACACAAATTCATTATAGCCTTTTTTGCCCATTTTTAATGGGCACAGGCTATAAAAAAAGGGTGTTTAGTCGATATTTTAATAGGAAAACAGTGAAATTTAACTAATGTAACAAAATTTCGTCTCTATTCATAACCCATTTCGAGATATTGGGTTGCAAAATCGAACAAGTGCAACATTTCTCATTTGGGCATTTCTAGTGTACATTTTGTTTTGATACAAATTCTCAGAATAAGTTATTATGCATTGTCTTATGGTACTCCAAATCTTTGAAAAGGTACAAAGAGTCAAATAATAATGTATAAAAAAATATGCGATTGTAAGTTATTATAATTTCGGCTTTGCATTATCGCATATTTCGGTGTCACGTGCGACCGCGGCTTTATTTAATTTAAAAAAAAAACTAGAAATCATATTTGAGCAAAACTACTATAACCATTTTAAAGAGACATCAATGCATAACATTTATCAGAAATTTTCGTGAATATATTGCCCAACTTTTCGCTGAAATCTGGGATTAAATTGATCGCCACAAAAACCACTTCTATTTTTGTCCCATTCGAATGCCTTGATTTTTTGTAAAAATCTACAATACGAATAGTTCCTTAAAATCGACCTTAGCATCAATTATAGGGCTAATCAAGAACTACTTTTAATTGGAAAAATTATTTTGAAAATCTGTCTTACTTTGACCTTTTTACCACTTACAATGTGTACGATTGTCCCGTGCGACCTCATGGAAATGCCCATATACAGAAAATAAATATAATAAAATAATATTATACAAACAAGCGGAACAGTCGGGACCCCGACCGTAATATACCCTGTGGGTCTACAGGAATCCGCTTAAATTCACTTCAGATGGAATTCTCTAGTAATTCGTTTTTTTTTTTAATTTGTGGGCGAAGGGGGTTGGCATCGTGATAAAATTTTCTGGACAAATCGACCTCAAAATACTCATCATGTGTGCTAAATCTCAAGTCTCTAGCTACAAAACTACCCTTGTTATGATGTTTTCGAGCATCAAAACTGCTTGCTTTATGAGCTTTTGATTCATTTGTGGGCAAAGAGGGCGTGGCATCCAAAAAAAAAGATAAACTTGATCTGCCTGCAAAAATTACCAGTGCTGGGACACCAAGTTCAAGCTTCTAGCTCTTACCATCTCTGAGATCCTTTCGTTCATACGGTGGACCGACGGACCGACAGACAGACGGACATGGCGATATCGACTCGGCTATTGATGCTGATCAAGAATATATATATACTTTATTGGGTCGGCCATGCTTCCTTCTGCCCGTTACATACTTTTAACAAACTTAATATACCCCCACAGGGTATAATAAAAAGTAGACCACAAATACAAGATTCGCAATGGCATTGTCATCTTTTACACTTGTCTAAACTTGACTAAGATATATCCTTCTGTTACCTTCCGCTCTGCTTTTCTATCATTGATCTAACTGACATAACTTTTACGAAAGTAGAACATTCCTATAGTGAATTCGCAAAAGAAACTGGCAAGCACTTTATCATATAGAAATTTAATTTACAGAATTGCTTCAACATCTTCATGTAAGGAACAAATTCCAAAGGCTCTAGTCGACAGTGCTTGACAGCGAGATACCCTGCGCGTTCTTCTAAGATAAACTTACTATTATAATAACCTATTAGAATACTTATTAGAAAAATAATAAATATATGTTGTGTTTTTTTTTTCCTTTTGTCTTGTACATTATCTTGGAATGGAATTTTTAGGTTTGATAGTAAGAATAGTAGAAAGTAAATTGCATCTCTTAAAACCATCAAGGTGCCTATATTAAAAATGTAGAGCCTCTAGCTCTTAGCCTGTCATATCGTAACCCATCAGCTATTGACGTTGATCAATAATCATGTACTTTATAGGGTCATAAATTCCTAATAAGCCGGGCAGTCGAGGCCTTCATAGTTATTTTTGCCACGCTAAAGATTTCATACCTCGGTATTCCACTTTTAAACCCATATTTCCAATGGCAACTATATGATATAGTAGTCCGATTCTTACCAAATTTTGTCAGAGTATAAAAGATAATTCCAAGCACACAATCAATCCATTTAGCTGATAAATCTTAAGGAACAACAAAGATTTTCATACTAAGTCATAATGTTCGACCGATACTTCCTATATCAGCTATATGATATAGTAGTCTGATTATATTCAAAAATCACAAAGATTTTCACACTAAACCTTTATTTTTGACCTATCATCCCTATGGCAGCTATATAATACAGTGATTCGATCCTGATGGTTCTGACATATGTTTCATCAAGATAGCTTTAAAACCTTTGAGACTAGTTTGCATAGAAACAAACGGACAGACAGACGGACGAACAGACAGACAGACAGACTTAAGTATATACCCTCATCTGTTGATGCTGATCAAGAATATATGTATATACTTTATAGGTCCAGGTATGTGCCCTTTTTTATGCATTACTTCTACTACGCATCATCATACCCAATCTAATCGCAGTAAAGGGTATATCTGAGGCTGTCAAAAGCAGCTGAAACTTGACTATTCAGTCACAAGCGGGGGATGAGGCAAAAGTATTACTCATAAAGCAAAGCGTTGTTCCATAAGCACCGATGACTCACGAAAGAAAAAAACAAAAACAAAAACAGCACTAATAATAATAATAACAACAGCGGCAGAAAGAGTGCATGAAATAAGCCGTTTAGTAAATGGCGTTGCCTGATTGATTTTATGCCTGATCAGGAGATTATATTGCAATTGCAAAAAGGTTACCAGATAAAAGGAATCTGTTAAATAGGTGGGCGAGTGGGGAGGGTGGAGGGTGGAGGGTGAGACGGAGGGACACGCTTATCCTGCGGCAAAGGTCACCGCCTTCGCTTCCGCCTACGTCTTCGCCTGCGCAATCCACACACACACAAAGCCCACCCACACCATAAAAAATAGCGTTGGTTTTCACTGCGCGTAGGTATGTTTGTGTATGTGTGTGTGTGTAGGAGGGGGAGGTGGGGTTGCCAAAGTTGTTGGTCTGTTCCGTGGAAAAATCGATGGTACACTGTGCAACCTGCTCATTTGATAAGAATATGCAAATGCAGAAATTTACGCAAATACAATTAACAATCAAGTTTACTAGTAAATATGCATGTGTGTCATTTGTATTAATGGGGCGTCATGTTTATCACAACCTTGTCTATTGGACTACACTTGTCAATGGCTACATATGTGTGCGTGCATGTGTGTGCGTGTGTTAGTCACAAACAGCAGCAATAAAAAATAAAACTCCGATTAGAATAATTGGAATACTTTGTCATTGAACTGCACTTACTCTGGCCGACCAACATTTTCAACGCCATTTTCACAGGTTTTCACTGGCTTTTAGCCCCGGCAAACAACTTGATAATAATATATCTTTTTTTTTTGTGTCGCACACGCAACAAAACTCAAAAAACACTTTAACAATAAATTGAAAACTGCAAATTTGTCACCGCTTCAAACACAAAAACAAAAAAAATAATAATAACTCAGCACCAAACGTCGGTGGAAACGCGGCAATTATACAATTGTTTATTTGGAATCAATGCGCGTTTTTTTTGTATAAATTGCAGTTTGTTAGACGACAGAACTTCCCAACTTTCTGATTTTCCGTAGAGCTGCAAAACTATCGATGTCGCTATCGATATATCGAATATTCTATTTTTATTTACACTATCGATAGGAGAGACTTACACTAGTGTCCCGCAATTTTCTATCGTCAGACCAAACCATAGGTGGCGCATTTAAGCTATGCAAACAAACAACAGCTGGCGCTACTCTTTTTGAAACGCGTGGCATCCTCGGCTTCCAGAAATTGCTACAATTAGATAAAGAATTAATTGATACAACTAACTCCCTGGAATGGATGACGAACAACCAACTTGCATTTAAATGACCACCTTTATTTCATATAATTTTGAATACATATTGTGTAAATATTATTTTCATTTATATTTGTAGAAAATAACTTAGTTCTAAATTACACATGATTTTAAGTTTAAAGCAACTTGGACCAATTCGCTAATTAATTATAGTCTTCTTGCATAAGCAAAACTATTGCTTAAATTTAATTTAAACACGCGCCTCGAATGGCGCCATCATCGATAGTTGTGCAGCCCTAAGTTTCAAAGATGTTGCAAAATCTCGATATATGTTTGGCATATCGATAGGCTGCCTCAATTGCTCAAATGTCATAGATTTGTTAAAAAAAACTAAATTAAAATTAATAAAATATAAATAATATCATTACATATTCGTGCAATGTGGTTGTAGAAAGGTAGTCGCTGTGCAAGTCAATATTAAACAGATTTATCAAATGGCTGGAAACACTAAGACTTACAATTGGCAACGCCAGCAGCACAGGGCTGCAAAAACTTATTTAACGCGCTATTTTATTTTTGAATGTTTCAAACGCTCAGAAGCATTTTATTTTGCGCTTATTACTATAAAACAAAAACAAAAAAGTTATCACAATATCTAAAGTAAAGAAGAAAAAAAAGCACTATGCGAGATTTAAAACTACAAAGGCATCAGCTCTGCCAAGGATTCGGCAATGGTGCTATCACGGAAGCGTCCAATTCTCAGCGCATAGGAAATTACATGCGCCACATAACTTTGCTCGTGGACTCCATGGAACAGATACGACATGGCACCTGCAAAATGTATATGTAGCTAGTCAAATATGTCCACAACTGTAAAAGAGACAATTTCCATTTACCACGCGCATGTATCGTCACATCGGAGCCACCGTGCAGATTCTCATTTGTATTAATTGCCGCCTGTTGAGTGTATTCCCAATCGGTTGTGTCGCTGAGCGCGGGATTTTGACGTTGCAGCTTGTCTGGATCCACCTGGAAGCCCTTGTAACTGGTGCCGTATGTGAGCGTCGTGTACGGCGTATCCTCTGTCCTCGATTTGCCCGCCATGCCCAGTATATCAGCACCCCGCTCCGGATGTCCATTGATCGTCAAGCTGTGCGAATGATCGGCGGTCACAATTAACAGCGTCTCGTCCAGCTGATTCCTGGATAAATCATTTTAAAATATATTAAATATAAATATTTCAGTCAGTTTTCATTTCATTTTGTACAAATGGAAAGAGTTGAGTATCGTGCGGTCATAAGATATTTGTTTTTGAAGGGCAAAACGCCTACACAAATTAAAACCAAGATGGACACTGTCTATGGGGACTCTTCCTCATCATTTGCCACTGTCAAATTGTGTGAATTTAAACGTGGACGTAACGAGCTTAGAAGTTGAGACACGTCCGGGACGACCAAAAACTGTGACCGCTGACGAAAACATCGGCAAAATTGACCAAATTATTCTGGACGATCGCCGAATTAAAGTAAGAGAGATAGCTGAGATCACCAAGATGATTAAAGACCGCGTTTGCCATATTTTACAATATGTATGGCTGTCACATTTGGTTTACTTGTACAGTCGTTGGGTATATCATATAAATTTGAATAAAAAAGTTTAAGTGTAATTCTTGCTTCATTAATCGTATTATTTTGATCAAAGGTAAGAGATTAAAGATGAAAAATAATAGATTATGCTGTTTCAAGATACTCCCTCTGATAATACTATATATCTGGGACATTGGCATTAATTTAAATATATTATTAGCTTATAACTCCTTTATGCAATAACTGAATTACAGAATTGTCCATTATGAAGATCAACCGACTCACCTGTCTTTCAGATGCGCCTGCACCGCCTGGACAGCCTCATTGAGGGCCAACACCTCGCTGAGCGCCTTCCGAGCATGGCCGCGATGATGCGCCTGGTCGATCATGCCCGCCTCGACGACAAGCAGATAGCCCTTATCACTGTTACCCAGCACCTCGAGTGCCTTTAGCGTCATGTTGCTCAGTGAGGGCATGCCCGCATCACTGTGATCCCGCTCATGATCGTACTTGAGATGACCATTGGCAAAGATGCCCAGCACATAGTCGGTATTTTGGCCATCGAGATTTCTCAGCTCAGCATTGTTTTGCACCACAGCATGGGAGACGCCCTGATCGGCCTTGTATTGCATCCATTTCTTGATGAGATTACGTCCGTCGGCGGAATGTCCCGCCCACGTGTCCAGTGGATCATTGTCCGTACCGCTGGCATTCGAGACGAGCATCTGACGACCGCCGCCCATGATGACCTGCAGGGTAAATTGTCTTTAATGTAGGCAATTCTTATACAGACTGCAAGACAAGAACATTTCGCAGATGGTTTGTTTAAAACAAACCTGAGAGTCGGGACGCGTGTAACAATAGTGTACAATAGTCTAAGTACAATTGTCGAGTGTGATCGACTGCATACTTATGCCCAGTATCCGTATCTTTAACGCCGTTAGAATTTATCAAAACAAAACGAAATTTATAAATAAAAAAAAAATTAGACACAAATGTGCTTATTCAAAGAGAAACTTTACGAACTGGGTAAAAAATTGCATTTTGGTTCATTGATTTATTAGATGCAGATAAATTTCGGCAAGCTTTAAGTTGCATTGCGATAGATTTTAAAGATGATGGCGGATGTAACTAAATCTACAATTTGGCAGCTCATTTCCTGCAGGCTCATTGGCTGAGCATGTAGTGCGAGCGACTATTGCGTTAGCGGGGGAGTGTGGGTTCGAATCCCACTTTATCTGTCATCGAATTTGTAGTTCTTAAAAATATCTGCATATTTGTATACACTTTTGCAGAGGGAATTACAATTCTCTCCCGTATATAACGCATTAAAGGGTCGAATAAAGTAGTATATACATTAGAGTTGTATCAAATCGTTCGGATTAAGATCAATTGAACTAATCATTAAAGTGAACGAACGAACTAAATCCCTGATTGTAGGTCATTTAGTTCAGTGATTCGAATCCCTTATAGTTCGTTCAGTGACTCGAATCCCAATATAGTTCGTTCAGTGACGCGAATCCCATTATAGTTCGTTCGTTAAAATGAATCAAAATTTTATACATAGTTCGATTATCATTCGCTTTGGTTATCGCAACGGTGAAATTTTAAAAACGTTTGTCTGCTTAAATATGTCTTTGAAAAGAAAGCGCGCTGAAGTGTGGAACCACTATATAGTTGAAGAAGATGGCAAACATGGCAAATGCGTGTATTGCAAATGCAAAATAAGTATCTGTGGAGGATCTCACAGTAACTTGACTCGACATTTGAAAGCTAAACACCCCACAGTGTCTGTTGACTGCCAGCAACCTGCGGCGCAGCAAATACCTCTATCAGCACAAGCTTCTGGTCCGTCCGTTTCGACTTCCTTGGCGGCATTAAGCAATGAAGCTTACAAAGCATATTTTATGTGTTATAGCATATGTTATCTTCCAATCTCACTTCAGTATGAAGCAATGAAGCTTACAAATTGATTAAATATTGATTAAATTATGAATTTCACTTCAATTTTGTTAAAATCTATTGCTTTTTACTTAATTCTATTTTTAAACGTAACAACCGACAGTGCTCTTATAACGATGTTAGATTCGAGTCACTGAACGATCTAAAGAGATTCGAGTCACTGAACGATCTAAAGAGATTCGAGTCATTGAACGAACTACTGAACTATATGAAAGATTAGTTCGTTCATCAAAAATTGAACTACTGAACTAAATCCTTCAATTGAACTACGATGAACAACTCTAATATACATGTAATGAGGCAACACCTATACATGTGGCGCAGAGTGGCATCCTTAAAACTATCGTTCGATATGCCATACCTAAGAGGATTTGATTGTCATCACTCTCTCGTCGAAGTCGAAGATGTTCAGCAGCAGTCAAGTTGTGTAAAATATCTAAAGTTGTTTAATTATATACATTCCTAATATTGAAGTTCTCTTAAAGTCGTATCCTTATTTCCATTATTATTTTCATTTAAAATCGCTCAACGAACTATTGTAACTATGATTTGTTAACTGAATATACAATAAATCTTACATACATAGTATATTCTTGATCAGCCGAGTCGATATAACCAAGTCCGTCTTTTTCCATCTGTTGTTGTCTGTCTGCCTGTCCGCCTGCTTCTATGCAAACTACTAGTCTTCTCAGTTTTAGGGCTATCTGCATGCAATTTGGTACAGATCCGACTTTTTGCTGTATGTCGGAGCCAAGAGGATCGAATAACTATATCATATAGCTGCCATAGGAACAATTTATCAAATATCAAACTTAAGTATGACAAACTATTTTGTTTTTCGACATACCTCCATACAATTTCACAGATTATGCATTTGGTTATGTCTTATACATTGTAAACAAATTTGTTTTAAGTCGAATCACTATATTATATAGCTGTTATAGAAACAATCGGTCGAACATTATGGCTTAGTATGAATATCTTTATTGTTTCTCGAGATTTCTAAACCAAACTGACTGATTGTGTGCTTGGAATTGTCTTTTCCATTGTGACAAAATTTGTTAGGAATCTGACTACTATATCATATACTAGCTGTTATAGAAAAGGTCGGTTTAAAAGTGGAATACAGGGCTTTGTAAGGCTATGAAATCTTTGGCGTGCCAAAAAAAAGACCGATAAAGACTGGTTAGACCCTTTACTTTAAAAAAGTAAAAAGGGTCTATGAAGTTTGTCAAAATGTGCGTAACAGGTCGAAGGAAGTCCGACAGACCCCATAAAGTATATATATTCTTGATCAGCATCAACAGCCGAGACGATATAGCCATGTCCGTTTGTCCGTCTGTCCTGCTGTATGAACGCCTAGATCTCAGAGACTATAAGAGCTAGGGTCACCAAATTTGGTGACAATACTTCTGCGGCCCCCGAAAAGGTCAAGTTTGCTTTAGAATTTTGCCACGCCCCCTTCCGCCCCAAAAAAATCGAATACAAAATTTTTGAAATCCCATAAAACGAAAAATATTAAGGCTAGAGTCCTGAATTTTGGCACACAGGACGTGTCCCAAAGTATCCTAAAAATTTCATCGCGATCAGATAATAATCTTGGAAGTTATTCAAACAAAACTTAAAAACCCATATAATGGTCAATTTTAGAACTGGAGCCTTGAATTTTGCACACAGGTCAAGCATCGGGATACTAATGTATCCTGAAAATTTCATGGTGATCGGATGATTCAAAACTCAATATTACTTAGTGTCGGGCCAAAGGAAGAAGAAGAGCATATTAACGTTACAAAGCGTTATGGGGAACTATTAGTGTTACTCTTATTGCCATTTTGAAGAATACGTAAAGGGTCTCTCATAGTCGACTTCGACTGTAGCCTTTCCGACTGGTTTTCTTTACAATTGTTTTCTTTGAGTGCAAATATTCATTATTGTGCCGGTTGGTTGTGTGTGCGTTCCTACTTCGGTTGCGGGCGTGTTTGGGCTAAGATAAAATCCCACCCCATCTTTGGTACTCACATTGATTTGCCTGCCCGTCGGCAGTTCCACCAGCTGTCGTGCTATGTCCAGGCAGCCCAGCTGCTGTGCCTCCGCCGGCATGCCCGCCTCGCACTCCCAGCGTCTGTCGGCCACGTGGGCGTAAAGGGCCGCAGGCGTGGCATGCGTGACACGCGTCGTCGTCACAAAACCCGTGCGCATGCCATCCAATTGTGCCCAATTGAGAATGCTGTGCACATGATTTGCCTCGTTGAGGGAGGCACTGCAATTGCCCAGCGGCACATTGGAATCCACACCGCCTGTCTCATAGTTGACCTTGACGCCGCCAAATAGAGCTGTCGCCGTTGAGAAGGAATCCGGCACCTGTTTGTCCGCACAATAGGTCTTGAGCAGACCCATGTGCGGGAAACGCTCCCAGCTGAGCAGACCCTCCTCCTTGTAGCCATAGATGCGGGCAGCTGTCACCGTATTTGGTCCCATGCCATCGCCCACAAAGAGCACAACATTCTTGGCACGTCGTCGATTTAATTCGCGATTCAAAGCGAGCTTCAGTTCATCGATGCCACGATCATACCACAACTGTTGTTCCTTCGGCAGGGAGACGTGCCAATAGGCCACCGTTTCCATGTCGCTGACATCTCCGGCGAATTCGTAGTGCACCAGAAAACCAATGCACATGGCGACAATTAGCACCGAGGAGAATGTGACGGCAATGATGAAGACCTTCGATTTGAACACGTTCTTCTGCTGCTGTTGCTGCTGCTGCTGCCCCGCATCCGGCAGAGATTTCATACCAGGCGTTCCACCATTTGTTGTTGCAAAATTATGGCTCGAATCGAGACTGTCCAGCTGCACTTCAATCAATCCCACATCGCCCAGTTTTGTACTGTCCGTGCCCGTTGATGACATCGTTACCATTTGTTCTCTGTCTTCAAGCGTCTGATCGCTGATTAAGTTTATATGCGGCCTGTAAAAGTGATATATACGATATTTGATATATGTATGTAGTACTCTGTCTGGTATCTGATATACATGTGCAATCTCAGCCATCTTCCCGATAAGCGGCGGCCCCAACAAAATTACCCGACGCTCGCTCTTAGTCAACTAGTTACTTAATAATAATAAAGAAGAAGACGAAAAAAAAGACCAAATCGCAATTGCACTCTGATAAACCTCGTCACACTACGACAATTATCAACAAAATCAAATATAGACAAACAAACCCTCGATTTCCCTCTTTTTAACTGGCCTCGATACGAGTGTGTATTTTTTCCTTTTTCTTAATCGCGGGGCCGTGTGGTTTCCGCCATATTGGCTGACATTTTCGATGGTACCCTACAGCGAAGGGCTTATTGATTCACGCACAATCTGGCAACGTAGCGATTTTGATTACTCAAATTTAAAAAAAGTTGATATACAAATTTTTTTTGTTAAATTTCAACAGAAAACAATAAAATAAAACTTATTTTGTTAAAAGAAATTAATGAATAAAAAAGAAAAATGATTACATTTAAAAAACCCTTTTTAGACCCTTAAGTTTAAAAAAGTAAAACGGGTCTATTAAGTTTGTCAAAAAGAAAAATGTGTGAAAAAAGCTAGAGTCCTGAATTTTGGCACACAGAACGGGTATCAGGGTCCTAACGTATCCTGAAAATTTCATCGCGATCGGATAATAATCTCGGAAGTTATTCAAAAAAATCCCCTTTAATGGTCAATTTTAAAACTGGAGCCTTGAATTTTGGCACACAGGACAAGCATCGGGGTCCTAATTTATCCTAAAAATTTCATCACGATCGGACAATAAACTCGGGAGTTATTCAAAACTCAATATTACTCAGTGTCGGACCAAAGGAAGAAGAAGAACATATTGACGTTACAAAGCGTTATGGGGAACTATTAGTGTTACTCTTATTTCCATTTTGAAGAATAAGTAAAGGGTCTCTCATAGTCGACTTTGACTGTAGCCTTTCCGACTGGTTTCCCATACAAATAAACAAATATATAATAATTGAAAAATTGAAAAATATATTGTAAAATAAATATTTTACTATATTGTTTCCTTTATGTCAAAAGTATTTCAGAAATTTTTGAATTTTTGATATTTATCAAGTTTTTTATAAGTGCATTAAATTTTTGTTTTTTATATTTATTTTAAAAAAAATTGTTAAAATTTTGATTATCAATTTACATAATAAATATGTAATTTATTATTTCATAATTATTTTCATTTTAATTAAAAATAAAAGTAAAAGTAATAAATGAAATTTACAATAAAAGCATTTACGTATTTTCCAACATATTTCATTTACAAATAGTATATATATGTGATTTTTCACATAACTTTTATAGGCTTAATTGTTTTAAACTCATAGTTCTCATAACATGGATAAAATTCTGGTTATCTTTTGTTTTGATAAAACTAAAAAAATTCACATTTTGCAAAAATGATATTATTCTTAAATATTCTTATGTAATTATAGTTAATTATGGTTCTTAGAAGACGCTAAAAAAATATAAATAAAAATATCCATCCGATTAAACATATTTTTTTTTAAATAAGTATTAAATATACTTATTTAAAAATATTAAAAAAATATTAAATATTCTTTATCAAGAAAATAATTTGACTGACTCATTTTTAAGTCGGACGTCTTGAAGTTCTTCGTTTTTTAGACTCTTTAGATCGTATTTTTGTTACACTATATCTGAAAATTGTAACACCATTTCAAAGCAAGAATTGTACAGAATATCACAGATAGAATAGCATATTAGCTTATAGTTTTTAAAAATTTATTTAATGAAACTATATTAAATTGTTACTTTCAAACACAGGGTTTACTTTAGAAATGAGATTTAGATATTTAAAAAGGTGATTCATAATGTAACTCACTTATTTCTGTAATTACACAAAATATCCTAGACTCTAAGTGACAAATTATTTATGGCGAACACTTCCAAACAAACTATATTCTTACCTTATGCTATAAGAATGCAGTTAAGTTTATAAACTTCTTGTTTTCAACTCACATCTTACTTTACAACATATCACAGTCAACAGAAATAGTTGAAGAGCTCGCAAGCTTACAGAGTAGCAACTACTTTGATATGATCACGTAAATACCCTTTAATATTGCCTATAAATTAGAGGCTAAGTGACTTGGATGGTGGATGTACGGCATCTGGGCCGTCGTTATGTTCCCCATAGACGTCTTAAAGACATGGGCGTTAAGGCGATAAGGTTTTTTTATTATGACGCCCATAATACATAAGTAAGTAATGTGCCAGTATTTATGACCACTTCAGCTTCAGGCTACGTTGAGAACTTTGCGTACAGAAATTAATATGTCCAATATTTATAATCAGTTAGTTAGATTGCTTTGAGTTGGGGGAAATCAATGATTTGGTTTCATATCAATGATGTGTCATTTTCAACGTAGAAAGTAAAAATAAATAAAAATGGAAAACGATTGTTTGATTGAGTCTGACGTAAATCGTGAAAAGTAATATCGTTCAACAGTCGCACGATCAATTGATTAGATCCCCCCCCCACCCCATTTGACCACTTGTTTAACAGATTTCATCATTGGCAAATGAATAATGCAAGAGTTGGTTTAACTAAGTATAAGTAAAAGCATTAACATTGATCGTTGCTGAAAGCTGAAAGCACCCAAGCGTTGAGAATCTCTTACTTATAAATAGTGGGTGCTATTATAAGGTCAACATTATTACTGGGAAATATCTCGGCTTGGTTGTTTAGGCCTCCAATAAACATACTATAATCTAAACGAAGCAATCTATAGATTACGAGCCTGAGAAAACTATGTTGACTTTGTTAGCTCAGTTAAACGAATAACATGAATGTAATAAAAACCAGTAGGAAAGTAGGAAGTCGACTATGAGAGACCCTTTACTTATTCTTCAAAATGGAAATAAGAGTAACACTAATAGTTCCCATAACGCGTTGTAACGTCAATATGCTCTTCTTCTTCCTTTGGACCGACACTGAGTAATATTGAGTTTTGAATAACTTCCGAGATTATTATCCGATCGCAATGAAATTTCCAGGATACGTTAAGACCCTAATACCCGTCCTGTGTGCCAAAATTCACGACTCTAGCTATGTTTTATGGGATTTCAAAAATTTTGTTCTCGAGGGAGCGTGTCAAAATTTTAAGATAAACTTGATCTGCTTAGCCCATAGACGAACCACCATACCAAATTTGGTGACTCTTGCTCTTATAGTCTCTGAGATCTAGGCGCTCATACAGACAGACGGACAGACAGACGGACAGACGGACATGGCTATATCGACTCGGCTGTTGATGCTGATCAAGAATATATATACTTTATGGGGTCTGTAGGACTTCCTTCGACCTGTTACGCACATTTTTTTATTGACAACCTTAATAGACCCGTTTTACTTTCTTAAATGAAAGGGTCTAAAAATTACCAGCTGATCGACTAGCAGATTCTCTGTGAATTATAATGTTTTATAAAACACTGTAGGTATAAATGTAACCATTATGTAACATTTAAACCAAAGCGATAACGTTGTAATTATGATATATCTGAATGTATAAATACCCAATTGGTTTTTGTGATCAGTGCTTTAAACATAAATTAAACTTGTATATAAATAAAAAAAATATATGCTTAAATATGTTAAAAACACGTATTTTATTGTGATAAACCATAAATTAAATTTCCACTATATTTTTAATATAATGCAAAATTATATGCAAACAGAAAACAACAAAACCTTTTTTGGGAAAATATACCGGAACTAACTTAGATTCCGGTTCCAATACTAGATTTGAAATATGTAGTTAATTAGTTAGTTAACGCTTTTGGTTTATTTATTTATTTCCTGATTAAGTCATCTCTAGTTCTTATATTAGTGTCTAATACTTCAACTATTCATCGATTTTTATAAGCATTTATTAATGTTCCTGTAAATTTCATATTATTATCTAATTTTACTGTAAATTCTAAAATAATTTATATTTTGTCGACTGCTTTATGTCGAAGTTAAATAAATAAATAAGTATGCTTATTGAAGTTTTCAGCCACTTTTATTTATTTTTAGCCTCTTTACTTAAAAATCCACAAGTTTGGTATATAGGTTTCCCTATATCCTAAGCAGAAAAAATTTGTCGGGATTATGGAAAATGAAAATGACAATCTTAAGGGATTGCTCATTGTTTTTTCGCATGTGTATGGATTTTACATAATAAGTACAGGGCCTCACACATTCTTGTACGCTCAACTGTGTAGCCTTTCCGACTAGTTATTATTATTAGACCCTTTTTTTTCAAAAAGTATAATGTTTCATTAAGTTAGACAACAAAAAACAAGTTTAAGCTTCTAGCTCTTACCATCTCTGAGATCCTTTCGTTCATACGGACGGACCGACGGGCAGACGGTCAGACGGACAGACGGATTGATGCTGATCAAGAATATTTATACTTTATTTGATCGCCATGCTTCCTTTTCCCCGTTACATACTTTTAACAAACTTAATACACCCCCACAGGGTATAAAAATGTCCGTAACGGGTCTAAGGAAGTCTGGCGGAGCTAACCAGTATATATACTCTTGATCAGCATCTATACCCGAAGTCGATATAGCCATGTCCGTCTGTCCGTCCGTCTGTATTAGCGCCTAGATCTCAGAGACTAAAAGAGCTAGAGACACCAAATTTTTGAAATAAATTAAAAACAAGTATTATTAAAGCTAGAGTCCTGAATTTTGGCATATAGGACGAGCATCAGAGTCCCAATGTGTCCTGAAAATTTCATCACGATTGGATAATAACTCGGAAATTATTCAAAACACAATATAACGCAGTGTCGGGCCGAAGGAAGAAGAAGAAGAGAACATTGACGTTTCAACGCACAATAGGATATTTTCCAATTTTAGGGTATTAATAAAAATCTCAAGTACTAAACAAGATATTTGGATCAAATTTCTTGCATTGCGCTTATATGTATGTATTATCAATCGAAAATGGGGCTGAAAGAAGTGGGCGTGGCACCGCTTTTTTTCTTAATACTATCATATGACAATTAAGAAATAGTCGCGAGTTTTACAGAGTAAGTAAAGGGTCTCTCTCAGTCGGCTTCGACTGTAGCATATCGTTCACGACTATCGCTTTCGCCCCGAATCTTCGGCTTGTTAGACATTATTATTATGGTTGCTTATTTTCTTTAGACTACAGGGTATACATAGTTCAATAAGATCCGCTTTGCTTAAACATTTTCAAGGGCAATTAATTATCTGGAAGTTGATATGCTGTGCCAATTAATAAAGTAAATTTATTAGTTCCTAGAACTTTTTAGAAAAACACTTGTATAAAAACCATTTGCGTTGTATTTGTTGTAATTGGAAAATACGTGGGAGTGGCACATAACAAACATATATGTATGTACATACATAAACAACTCTACATACACTTAGCCAAGTAATTGTTTTTACAAAAAGATACAGCTCGTATTAAATAAACCCAATGGATGTCATTACTTTATTTTTTACTTGTTCTCAGAACCCATAGACAAGTATAATAAAATACGCAGCAAAACGAAAATAAACCGAGAAATTGAAGTTATTGTTTGCAAAATAAACAAGCCGGAGAGTCGATTGTGCTCGACTATTTATGCCAAGTACACCAGCAGTTCGATTCAATCAGAAATCGTATTTTATCTATTTGTGGGCGAAGGCATCGTTATGAAATTTTCTAGACACATCGACTGCCACAAACTCAGGATGTGTGCCAAATATTAGGACTGTAACTTTCAAACTGGACTTAAAAATCAATTTTATCGATTTGTTGGGGTGAAAGGCGGTCTGGCAAAATTCGAAAATAAACTTGATCTGCCTTCATACTATAGTAGGTATTGTCACCAAATTTGGTGGCTTTAGCTCTTATAGTCTCTGAGATAAAGGTATTTATACAGACAGACAGACGGACAGACAGACAGACAGACGGACGGACATATGGATAGGCTATAAAGACTTGACTGTTAAAACTGATCAAGTTTTTATAAATATTTATTTTAAAATGTCTTTGTTACCTCCTTCTGCCTGTTACATACATTCGCACAAACTTATAAGCCTTCGATATTTGGGATAAATATTTGCATTTTGTATATTATCAAAAGAATTTCTTGTCTAACTGTATTTATATAATGTAAATATCATTTTCAACTGAATTAAGAACTATTTGTGTAAGGGGCATGTTCAGACTAATTGATTTATAGCAAAAACAACGGAAAACGCGATGAGAACATCACACTGAAAAGTTGAAAAGTGTTGTTGTAGTCATCCCCCTTCTTAATACTAGACTCCTCTCCCTCCCTCCCACACACTCTATCCCTCCCTCAGTCAGCTGAGAAACTATAGTAACCATACATGTAATTCCTAGAATTATTATGTATATAATTCAAAAACAAAACAAAACACACACATAAACAATTCGACTCACTTGGCATTTGCTAATACATAAGGCACTTGTAGTATTAAATTTAACGTTTTTTATCTCTTGTACATATAGAAAAATATTTATAAACTTTTTCGGCAATTAATACATAGTTTCCGTTTCTTTTTTGGTTATTTATAAAACCATCTCAACAACTATTTATTAATAGTTTTAAACAAGTTTCTGTTGATATTCGCTTTGAATTAGCAAGAAAACAACAAAAACACCATCGACCGTTCACAACGCACGTTTTTACCGTTTTGCGAATCAAAATAAACTAAAGGGAAGCATGAAAAACTAAAAAAAAAAGATAACAAGTATGACACAACACCGACTCTCGTATACTCTATTTTATATAATTCGTACATGAATTAATTTCCATTGATTAGGTAATTTCAATTATAAAACGGTTTGTACGCCAGTATTTTGATACTTGCCACTTCACTCTTTTTAATTAAATAATGCAATAGTGAAATAGTTAATAGGCTTTACTACACTTTCCCCTTCTCAACTGACACAAGAGCAAAAACAGAAACAATTGCCAACGCGAGAGTGACTGAGAGCGAGAGTGAGAGCATGCGCCCGAGGCAATAACATTGGCCGAACAGCTGTTTTAACAGCATGTTATCGAGCAGTAGAAATAACAACATGTTATCGACTAGCAGAAATAACAGCTATCGATTATCGTATTTAAACGCAAGCAACGGACAAATAGTAATAGGGCGACTGAGTCGAAGGACTAGGCTAGTATTACAAATAAATTAAATTAAATTATTTTATTAGTAGCGTCAATAATTTAAGTATATTTCTCTAGAATATACGAGGTATTCCCAACCTAATGGAATTTATTACCATTGACACATTCTAACCGATACATTCAATTCGATTACAGGTATATTTTAATGTGTGCGATATATTTTAATGTGTGCATGTTTACGTAAAAATGAAAGCAATTCAGATATAATCGAAAATAATTGTTTATGAAGACTTACACAGCGTATCCCTACTGTCTAGACCGACTGACTGAGCACCTTATTTCTCACTTGGCCAACAACCAATTGGCGCGCAATGTTATCGATATAAATTACGATGCTGGCAGAGTAGGCATGAAAATTGAAGATATGTTTGAAATAATTCTAGAAACAGACTTAGTATGTTGCGTGTTACACAGTCAGTCGCACGAACAAATATTTAATAATATAATAATAAAAATACACAATTGAAAAAGCATTTTACAGGAAATACATAACAAAAATTAATCAAGATGTTGCGCATACCAGGCATGCCCCTATTACCGGGCACGCTCTTTCGCGATGTGAGTACATACATACTATGTATGATAATTGTGATATTTATTTGATTAATTCGAATTTGTTTTTTTATTTATGCAACAGGTGAATAAAGTGTACTATCCGAAATCGCAATCGTTATTGAATTTTCGCGGCATACCAATGTTATCCGATCGGCTGCAGTCGACGCCCGTGGATCCAGCTGGTGTTGTTGTCGATATTAGTTGTCCGCCGGCCCAAGCCCAGGCACTATATCCGCCTCGGACGGGTCCACGGCTGCCGCCCTGGCTGGCCTACGACAAGAAGGTGCTGAGCTTTAAGGCATATTTTAAGCAGACCCTGCAGGAGAACTTCCATGCACCGTATATGGTGCGTCATGTGAAGATCTATTATTATCTGGAGGATGGTACCATCGATATACACGAACCGAAGGTTGAGAATTCGGGAATTTACCAAGGCTGTGTTCTGCATAGACAACGTGTGCCCAAACCGCCGCCCTGCGACAATGAATTTCTCTCCATAATCGATCTCAATGTGGATAAAACTGTGCAGATCTTTGATCGCAACTATCATATTTTCGACTGTGATCCGTTCACACGACGTTTCCTAAACAAACGCGGCATTGTTGTACCCGATCCGGTGGCAGCTGCCATGTAAGTATGTTATGTTGATCACCGATCCCTTTGATCCCCTATAACAAGTATATCATACTAAAATACCAATATTGGGGAAACAATAAATTCGAATAACAAAAATAGCTAATAAACAAAATCAGGGAATCAAAATTGGCAAAAAATGCAACTAGCAAAAAAAAAGAAAGGGTTAGAATATTTGCAAAGGCAAATATTAGAAAATTTCAAAAACAAAACATTTATCATTTCCAATTTTTCGATTTTTAAATATTAAATATTTTTATTTCCGCATTTTGTACTTTTTCTTAGTACTTATTTTAGGAGCCGTAATAATAAATATTTATAAATTAATATCATAAATTTAAAAATTTATCCAAAAATTCAAATTATCTCTTCGTTTTTTTATACAAATTCGAAAAATATAAAATACGAAATTAATTTCCATATTTTTTTTTAAATACCATAACTCTTATTTTCAATTTTATATAACATTTTGTATTAAATAAATGTTCACTCAATTTTTATTATCCATTTTCATTAAAAAAATTTAAAATAAAAGATATTTGGAAATTTTAAAATAAAATTATTTTTTAAATACAATTTAAAATTGAATAGAATGATTATTAATTTAGAATTCTTTATATTCAGATACAAAATAAGAACTATAATTAGTTTGCATATTGAAAAATAAACGGAAAATGTATACTGTTTTCAGGATATTCCATCGATAATAAATATATCTGAGCTTTATTCATTCACGCACATAATATTTTTATACCCTGTGACCATTAAAAATTGGCAAAAAAGGGTATAATGAATTTGTGTGAATGTATGTAACAGGCAGAAGGAGGCATCTCCGACCCTATAAAGTATATATATTCCTGATCAGTATCAATAGACGAGTCGATTGACACCTGTCCGTCTGTCTGTCTGTCCGTCCGTCCGTCTGTCTGTCCGTCCGTCCGTCTGTCTGTCCGTCCGTCCGTCTATCTGTCCGTATATATGAACGCGTGGATCTCAGCAACTATAAGAGCTACAGACCTCAAATTTGAAATGTAGGCTCCTGAATACCATACGCAAATCAAGTTAATTTTTAATTTTCGATATCCAAGCCAAGTTTGTTTTAAAATTAGAAAAATCATCATAACATAAGCAATGTTAAAGCTAGAGACTTGAGATTTGGCACACATTATAAGAAGCTTGGGCTTAATGTACCCAGTAAATTTTATCGCGATACCACGCCCCATTCTATCATAACTCGAAGAAGCTGATAACAAGAGCAGTTTCATGGGAGTGTGACCCAATTTCAGTTTGATCGGATATTGAACTCATAAGTAATTCAAGAAACAAATTTATGCGAACTGAGCGAATTTGAGAGAGACCCTACTATAATTATAATGAAAATACTTTTGTTTGAAGACCTGCAAAGGGTTTCCAAATGTCGCGCCCGCTTAACTGATCGGCTTGTTTCCTTTCGCTTGCGTTGGTTTCTTTAAATTTGATTCTTCTTATCTTTGTCCTTGCTTTGGTAATACATGATCAACCGATGCTTTATTAAGACTATTTACTCTGTAGAGATCCTGCTGAAGCTGTGCGCAAACGTGGCCAGGCACGTGCCAGCGCTCCGCCGGAGAAACGTCATCCATTTGCGCAGTTTCTCAAGTACGATCGTCAGATTCTAAAGTTTCAGGCTTATTGGGATGATCGCACCGATATGGGAGATGTGCGTAAGCTCGAGGTCTGTTATTATCTGGCCGATGACACCATTGAGGTCAAGGAGGCGCATATACGAAACTCGGGACGCGACGGACCTACAACATTCCTAAAGCGTGGACGTCTACAACGCGTAAGTATATGATCTCGAGATGTTCACCATATTAAAACAAAGTTCGAATGACCTCAAATTAAGTAAATGTTTCTCTTAAAATCCCTACTTGCTATACGTACGATTTTCTGAAAATTAACTTTAAAATTCTTGAGTCACATTGTGATACAAATTAAAAATAAATCTTAAATCAAGTTAAACTCTAGATTTACTAGAAAAGAGAAGCTTAGAAAGAGTAGAGTAAAGTAGAGAAACGTTGTTAATTTTCGATCTTAATAAATTGTATTTGAAACAAGATCGAGATGTTCGACTTTAGTAATTGCAATCTTGGTGAGAAATCAAGTTTAATTTCTGGGATTTTAAGTACGTCTTATTTTACGATAATTTATGTATATAATTACAGAGCTTAAAGAAATTGGTGTTAAAGACTTTTAGTTAGTTAGAAATTATCCTGTTGGAATTTAAGAATCTCGATTTAAGATCTTTCAAACTTATTGCGTGAGTATTCACTGTAAAAACCCGTATCAATCCTGAGCTACCAACTAATATCAAGCATTTAATTTCTAGTAAATCCAGAGTTTAACTTGATTAAAGATTCTTTTATTGATATTTGTCTGCCTATTTTCAGTAATTCTTACTTATATAAAAAATAGTTTTTTTTGGAATCAAAACAATTACTTCATTCGAGGTCTGTCGAAATTAATTTTAGTATTTTTTTCTGGCAAGATCAGAGACTGAACTGTCTTTCTAAATTAACAGGAATTCGATGGGATGTCGCTGCCAGGACAACAGACGCCAGTGACGCTGCTGAATGTATTGGGATCGGCAAGGAATGTGCGTTATTGTGTGGATCCCCTCAATTTGGGAAACAAGGAGATCTTGTACTACAGCCAGCGTGATCTACAGATCGGCAGCGTGATCAATGTCTATGGTCGGGCCGTGGTCATCACCGATATGGATCCCTTTACCCGCCAATATTATCGCGATCATTATGGCATCGAACAGTTTACGCCCTTGGCGCAGCCAACACGATCGGATGTTTGTGCGCCGTATGATAAATCCGGTCGTATGTTGCCGCCCTATAATGGTTGGGGCAGCTACGAAGATTCCGCCGGCAATTGCATGTCCATTGTGATCAAGCGACCCAAGACAGATTTCCGTAAGTTTATCAAACTCGATCGTTATGTGCTGCGATTTGGGGCAAAGATGCTGTCGACGATAAGGGAGAACTGTGAGAGAATCTTTGTGATCAGTTATTATCTGAGCGATGATACCATGCAGGTGCAGGAGGTTGCGGTACGCAATTCGGGCTTCCTCGGCGGGGAGTTCATGAAACGCACCCGTGTCCTGATGCCCGGACAGGAGAAGTTCTCGTGCAAACAGCCGCAGTATTATAGACCCTGTAACTTCTTCATTGGCGCCACCATGTCGATCAAGGACTTTATCTTTCATCTCGTGTCGGCAGATGAGTTTACGCTCATGTATATGGAACATCATCCCGACCAGTTCTCACAGACCAATATCGAATTGATATTGGAGAAAGTACGCAAAGCTTTGGAGCCTCGTATGTCTGAATTTGTATCGACTTGTGTGCCGGATTGCACTGAACTTGAGAAGAAAATGGAGAAACGGGCGGTATTCGTATCCTTTGAGAGTCTAAAGGGTGCTCTGATCGCTCTGATGGGTAATTCGATCAGTGATCATGAGATTATTACGATTTGTCGTCACTTTTCCGGGGAGCAGGCGCCACCGAATGCCTGTTCACGGGATAAAGTGCTGGCGGCCGCCCATTTGGAGATTAAGCGATCATTGTGGAACGGACGGGACGAGCTAATGGAGCACTTCCATCACATAAATCCCACGAATAAACCATTTATGCCCGAGTCCCAGGTGCGTTCCACATTACGCGGCTTCCGCATGCCCTTCACCCTGGAGCTCATCGATAACATATTGTCTGTGCTGAATCGCAATGAATGCGATGATATCGAGGTCTGTGATCTGATGAACTTCATTGATGTGTCCTGCTTCAAGGGCTGCGACATGCCACCGATTAATTACGCATTCGAACTGTGCCCCAAGCTACCGTTCAAATTCAAGGGACGTGTCATTGACTTTGGCTGCCTGCTGAAAGCGCTCAATCTGCCCCTCAATCTGCCAACCCCTAATGCTCAGCCCTCCAATATGATCGGGGATGCCAGAATATTGCCTCCAACCGAAGCGATCGACTGTTAAACATCCCCATATATATATATATATATATATATCGATCCACGATGAATGATCTTCGATCTTTAACAGCTTCATCTCATTTAATTTTGTTCTGCATTAACTGTTTTTAAAGTTCCGTAGATAGATCGAAATTTCTTGTACGACAACACCGAACAACAGCAACAACAACTACAGACACCCAATAACATCACAAGAAATGGTATCTACTTACAACTATATATTTTTTAATAACAAACTACAAAATCACACGTAAAAACAAATCAATAAAAAACGTATAGTAGTAATGTAATCCGAGCTTGCATTTTTCATCATTCTTTAAGAAAATCACAACCGAAGAATTTCCAAAAGCCAATGAATATATCTAATAATGATTTATACACACTTTTTAATGTAACCCAAAAATTTTACAAATATATTTATTTAATTTAAACCAGTCGGAAAGGCTACAGTCGAAGTCGACTATGAGAAACCCTTTACTTATTCTTCAAAATGGAAATAAGAGTAACACTAATAGTTCCCATAACGCGTTGTAACGTTAATATGCTCTTCTTCTTCCTTTGGTTCGACACTGAGTAATATTAAGTCTTGAATAACTTCCGAGTTTATTATCTGATCGCAATGAAATTTTCAGGATACATTAGGACCCCGATGTTTGTCCTGTGTGCCAAAATTCAAGGCTCCAGTTTTGAAATTGACCATTATATGGGATTTTAAGTTTTTTTGAATAACTTACGAGATTATTATCCGATCGCGAAATTTTCAGGATACGTTAGGACTCTGATACTCGTCCTGTGTGCCAAATTTCAGGACTCTAGCTTTAATATTTTTTGTTTTATGGGATTTCAAAAATTTTGTTGTCGATTTTTGGGGGCGCAAGGGGGCGTGGCAAAATTCTAAAACAAACTTGACCTTTGTGCAGCCCTTATGAGTATTCTCACCAAATCTGGTGACCCTAGTTCTTATAGTCTCTGAGATCTAGGCGCTCATACAGCAGCACAGACGGACATGGCTATATCGTCTCGGCTGTTGATGCTGATCAAGAATATATATACTTTATGGGGTCTGCCGGACTTCCTTCGACCTGTTACGCACATTTTTTTTTTGACAAACTTAATAGACCCGTTTTACTTTTCTTAAGTAAAGGGTCTAAAAATGTTTTTGTGCGGTATTTTATACATAAGAATAAGTAAAATAATCTCAATTCCCTGAGGAATTTTCAATTAAACTGCGTGTGGTGCAGACTATTAGTCAAATACAATTAAATAAATACTTTATTAAACACAATATTGTCATAGCAATTATTATAAATGACCTTACGAAGTTTTCGCTTCATTGCTGGAAATGAAATTGTGCAGTAAACATATCATTGTCATCGATTTGAAAGGCCTCAATGGATAAGCTTAAATTTGAATGTTTGAAGTTTAAACGAATTAGACGTTCGAATGAGTGCGACGACTATTCACAGTTAGGGGGGGTGGACCGCTCATTCAAAGCCAAATACATGTTAAAGAAATCCTCACCCATATCCATGTCCTGCAAGTTTACAATTTGCAGAGATTTACAACTGTCAACAATATTCCAAAGTTCAGTCTCCCATCCTCCAATCCAATATGAGATGTAGTCAAGTCGTTCAAGATTTGGCACATCTTGTAGATGTTTCCTGGTGACTCCAGATGAATTCATTACGGTTATATGACGCAAATTTGGAAATTTTCTAAATTCGGCATAATCGTCCATGGAAAAGCCGTTCAAAGTGAGTTTCTCAACGTTTTCAGCACGCGTCTCAATTAAAAAGGGGAAACGTCTATATGTCTTATATTTCATGGTAATTGTTTCCAGCGAGGGCAAAGACACTAGCATCTTTATATGCTCTTCGGACAAGTTAAGATTAGAAATTCTCAGATCTTCCAGCATCTGCAATCCGTCAAATGCATTGGCAGATTCATCTATTCGGGAAATGGGAATACATGCGAACGTGTCCAGTTTCTGCAAGCTCGACCAATTTCCCAGGTGAATCAAATCAATTACACCGTTGGGCTGTAAAGATCTGTCAGGAAAGATCTGTGCCATTAATTGTATAACTAGATCCGCTTCAATGCAGTTTAGCTCGTCGTCTTCATCGTCATCTTCTTTTGCAGGCTGTACTCCAGGGATCTCATTTCCGGAAAGCTGTAGTCCTTCCAAAGTTTTAGTCTATCCGACGTGACATTCCTTAGATCCAATTGGCTTACCCTTGGACTAATGGAGGACAGGAAATCAGCCAGCAGTTCTGGGTTCTCGTCGAAGACATTAAAGTGGTACGCATTCAAAGAAAAGCTTCGCTGACGTTGCCATGTATCGCGGAGACACGAGCTCATACAAGTTCGTATTTCGCCTTGGGTTGCTTCGAATAGCTGTAATTGATCTTTTAGGCTCAACAACTTTAAAACCATATAACTGTTTTCACGAATTAGTTTCTCCATTTTAATATACGAGTATATCTTTTATATCCGAAATCTTTTAACCAGCTTGTTTGTGCTCATTCAACGATCAATTGCTACTAGCAATGGACGCCGGAACTCAGGGGCCTTTTAAAGATCGCGGTACTCAATTGTTAAAGACCGCAATCGCGATTTGCGGTTGAGAAGTTAAAGTTAGCTTTTCTACGAATATTGTGCAATTAGAAAGAGGAGAATCATAAATAAGTCAATCACATGAAAGCTACGTATTTAGTTAAGATATATCGGATTCGCTAGGGGTACATTACATTAAAAACCAGTCGAACAGGCTGCAGTCGAAATCGACTATGAGAGACCCTTTACATATTCTTTAAAAATAAAATGACAATTACAAACTTCGAGACTTATAATAAACCTAAAAAGAGTACGACACTCTAACCATTGCGACAAAGAAGCCATTGTCGATTATTTAACAATTCTTAAAAACAGAAAAAAGTGTGCCCCTGGCAGGTTTCGAACCCTAGACCCCACCACAAGCTTCTTTGAGCTCCCGCAGTTGGCGTTTAAGTTGTGATTGTCGAGTTTTTCATGGATATACCTTCAGGATTTCTAAGCATCATTT
Source organism: Drosophila histrio (assembly GCA_958299025.2). Classification (NCBI taxonomy): domain Eukaryota; kingdom Metazoa; phylum Arthropoda; class Insecta; order Diptera; family Drosophilidae; genus Drosophila; species Drosophila histrio. The sequence continues at coordinate 52,704,701 of OY282582.1, read as the reverse complement.
GCTGAAAAGAGATTTCCCGGTATAGCTATGTCAACGTTAGACGTTTTCTTTATGGCCTGATCGATAAATTTTCAGTGGCAGTCTCTCCACCTTGCAGACACTATCCTAGTATGCATTATGCAGTTCTTGGATCGCTTCATGTTTCTTTATCGCTCCAATAATGATGAACAGCCGTATGCTAGACCAGTCTTCTATGATTCCTCAACAAGCCGGTCCGCCCTGAAACACAGTTTCTGAACGAGGCAAGACCGCAACCTTGATTATAAGACTTGCGTTTTGCAAACGCTGGGTAAATACATTAAAAACGAAATTCCTAGGGACTGAATTTGAGCGGGTCCCTATAGAGCCACAGAGTATATTATGGTCGGGGTCCCGACTGTTCGGCTTGTTTCTTAATACTATCATATGCAGTTTTTCGTTTTCCTAGCTATCCGAACCGGACCGAACATGCAAGTTAGACGTATAATTATGCTAATAATACTTTGGAAAAATGTGATACAATTCGGACAACTAGTATATCATATAACTAACATACCAATAATCGGTCAAAATACTCGTAAAAGCTCTGGTATGAACATCTTCAAAGTTTTCCGAGATAACTGACCAGATATTAGTAATATTATGATACTAATATTTAGGCCAAGAATGATCAAGATGGAACTACTATAGTTGCCATAGGAATAGTCGAAAACTTTACAGAATAAGTTAAGGGTAAATAAAAGCAAAAGTTTTCAATTAAAATAAATCATTTCTCCCTGTTCTGTTATCAAATCGAGGTTCTCATTAAATATTGTGAGTGACACGTGGTTAAAAGATAATTTGAATTGATTATTTTTATCGTTCCAAAGTCACGTCATTGATGACGCACTCCTGACCAGTTATAATGTCTTTAATGTGTGTGCCTGGGGACGCTTAAAATACCATCAGGTACTACCTTTAAGTTATTAGATATAAACAATCTTATCTATGTCAGATTTACATCGATTTAATTGATTTTCCTGCACTGATAACAACACTTTGCTATATAAAAATGTGTGGGCAGTGTGAACAAAACTTTAGTGCAGAATTGAGGTACCTCATACGAGTTGGAAATATATTTTTTTTACAATTCATAGAAAAACCAAGCGAGGAATAAGACTTAAAAAAACCGGAACAAGGATGCATAAATTGGAAGATTTAACTAAAAAAAAAATAAGGAAATTTAAATAAGATTTACGATAAATTCCGTGTAAAAATATTGTGCAAATTCTAAATCATATTTATTACGAAAACTAATTTTGATTTGTCTGCCGTTGGTTGAATGTTCTTTCCAGTTATTTTCTTTAGAAAACGATAAAGAGTTAATTGAATTTTGAAACAAAGTGACATAAAAGATTTATGTGTAGACACTACTTGACTTTAGATCATTTTAAACAAATGATACGACTAAACTTTATATTTTCTTATTGAATCCTTTTCAAGAGTATTTGTAAAACATAGCTAAAATATTAAACAGTTGTTGAAAAAAGTGCAAATGCCGATAAACAAATATTTATTAAATGTTGTGACTACCTATTTTTTTTATACTTGTTTTGTCCTTTCCAATTTTCGTCTTTGCAATTTTTTTTTCTTAACTTGCATTGCTTTATAATTAAATCTTAGTTTGTATTTCTAATTTATATACATTCTAGTTTTCTTTCCAAATCTTGGTATTCTTAGAAATTCATCGAAGGAATCCCGAATTGAATATCCAAGAAAATGCTGAAAGCATTTATCGTATTCGGTTTACTGGTGGCACTCACCGGGGCCGAGATCCTTCATCGTATGCCGATCTACAAATGGGAGAATCCGGCAAAGAGTCGCAATAGTATAATGGCCGAGGTGGCACGTTTGCGTGGCAAGTACGGTGTAGCAAGTACAAATCTCCAAATGGATGTGACACCACCGACTACTACTACAACAGCGTCACATCTATACGAAGAGATGTTAAAGAACGAAATGAATATGTACTATTATGGCCTTATATTGATTGGAACACCGCCCCACAAATTCGAAGTGATGTTTGATACGGGCTCCGCCAATCTGTGGGTGCCATCGTATAATTGTACAAGTGCCGCCTGCACTTCCCATGATAAATACAATCCGAATCTATCCTCAACATTTGTGGCAAATGGAACGGATATTACGCTCAAATATGGAACTGGTGGAATGTCGGGTTATCTGGCAACGGATACCATGTATTTGAGTTCTCTCACTATACATAATCAAACATTTGGCGTAGCCAACAGCGAACCGGATGATCACTTTGAAAATGTCGCCTATGATGGTATACTGGGCATGGGATTTAAGAATCTGGCTGCGGATGATGTTGTCCCACCATTCTACAATATGTATGCCCAGGGTTTGATAAGTCAACCGATATTCTCATTCTATTTGTCAGATGCTGGCACTTCCTTAGCTGGCGGTTCATTGGTTTTTGGCGGATCCGATCCGGACTTATACGTGGGCAACTTAACCTATGTACCCGTTCTTATAGATGATTATTGGCAATTCACAATGACGGGCGCCTCCTTGGCAGGTGTTTCGCTATGCATCAATTGTTCGGCTATTGCCGATACCGGCACCTCATTGATCATGGCCCCCCTCGATGCCTATATAGCCATTTATACGACGCTCGATATCAATGCGAATGACAATATCGATTGTTCCGCTGTCGACTCGATGCCCGAGCTAAAGTTCATCATTGGCGGTACCGTTTTTGGCGTTCCCGCTGCCAACTATGTCATCAACATAGGCGGTGAGTGTATTGTTGGTATTCAATACATGGGCACTGAATTCTGGATCCTGGGCGATATCTTTCTTGGGCAATATTATTCAGAATTCGATATGGGCAATAATCGTATTGGATTCGCTTCTATCAAAAATGCCGGTTCCGGTTTTGCTAGCCACACGACTATGTGGAGTGCGTTTGCTTTAGTCAATATTATGACATTTCTATTGAAACTGTATTGAAAAATAAACATATGTATGTTGTTATTTCAATCGAAGATCTTATATCTTATAATTATACATATTGTAATCGTTTAATTTAATTAAAACACACAGACAAACGACTCTTTTCTTGTATTTCACAACTCCCGCTAGAGCGAGATCAAGCTATGTCTCTCTTCTTTGTCTTAATAGGTTAAAGCGAGATAGCTAATCTATCTGGATAATTAGTGACGGGAGGATATACAAACTAGTGATGGTAGTGTTAACAGAGTATTGGAATGTTGACTAACTATCGCCATGCTGTAATATATATGGTTTATAATTCATCTAATATGTATATGTAGCAGAACCTATATAAATCAAACTATATATTGTTATTATTTCAATAGAAGAACTTTGCTATTCATCAAATATCTATAGCAGTAGGTGTCTGACTTAAATAATACATATGTATATTATTACATACGTAGTTTATCTAATACTTGCAGCAGCAGCTAGTATATAAAATAAAGTAAATAGTGTTATGTTAATCGAAGATCTTTACAATCTATCTAATCTATATATCAGCAGAATGTGACCTGCCAATGTGAACACTTTTGTCTTGTATCACAGAGCGTCATAAGGAGTCACAGACAACAGTGTGACCCAGTGAGAACCCAGCATAAGAAGCAATAAGATCATCAAAGAAATTATAGTGATTCAACAGCGGAGTATCACCTTTTAATTTTAGTGTCAATAGTTGCTTTCGAAGTGAAAGTTGTGATGCTAAGCTCTTCCGCTCGTAAATAGCATCTAAATTCGCAAAAAATTGCTTTTCACTATTGTCACTGTTGGCAAAAACTAGGAACGAATCACTCAAATAATTAATTATAAGGCTCTTTGCATTTCTTTCTGCCTTTTAATGTCTTCTGTCACTTATTTTTGCTCTTCGTCAATTACTTTTAATAAATCGTTCTCTTCCAAAAGTGCTCTCACTCTTAACTTCCATATATTATGTACTTATATACTTCTCCCTATCAAACGGTTTTATATTTTGCTTTACTTTATCCATTTCATTTCTCCTTCAATACACTTATGCACTACACCTATGTACATACATATACAAATATGAATTTTCTGCGTCGAATTGGTATGTAGCGTAATTTGCAAGTATGTATACTTTGCAGCGAATTGAAAAGAAGCGCCGCGTGCTTGTGAAATTCTGAGAACTTAGCGGCGAATTCTGAAATAGCGTCACTTATTGTGAAATTATAAAATTACACATTTGTGCACACTCAAATCACACTCATATACATTGCAGATTTCGGCGAATTACTTCTTTTTTTATTTATTTATTTAGTATTGTCCAAAACCACGCTTAGTAATATCACGAAATTAACTTTTTTATATTTTATAAAAACCAAATCATTTAATTATTAAATAGCTGCATTTGTGTCTGGGCCCATAACCTATTAAAATGTAGTAATAATATAATACAATTAAGTATTATATTCCAGACAAGCCAATGTAATAATTAAAACTTTGTAGTTTCTCTTATTCAATCCTTTATTCAATCCGACCGTACGCACTCGTCATCTAAACGCAGCTGAACACATGCAACGTAGGCAGAGAGAAGAAGAACATCAGTTTTCGACAAAGTCCCGTTGGGTTTCGTCTTCTCTTTTGCCAGTTCGAAATGTGTATCATTGTGACTTTTGACTACATTATGCACATACATTTCAACAAATCCTCTGCAAGGGTATAAAACGACGCTTTCGATTTTGTTAGATATGTATAACTGATAAAACAATTTGTTTTTGACAATGCCGACATCAAATAGTTCAATTGAATTAAACTGTTTCTTTGTTCATTCTATAAGTGATTTCGTCAACTCATTTAGTTTGATTTCGTTAAAACGCTGTACTGTCTAAAAATTTAAAAAAAAAATCTATACACTAGTTAAAAGTCTGCTGACGAAAGCATATTCAAGCCAAAGGAAGAATAATAGTCTCTAATAGTCAACTTCGACTGTAGCCCAGGCTTACCGTTTTTTAATGTACCCCTAGTGATTCCGATATATCTAAACCAAATACGAAGCTTTCAAGTGATTCACATCTTTACGATTCTCTAATTGCACAATATTCTTAGAAAAGGTAGCTTTAACTTCTCAACCGCAAATCGCGATTGCGGTCTTTAACAATTGAGTACCGCGATCTTTAAAAGGCCCCTGATTTCCTGCATCCATTGCTAGTAGTAATCGATCGTTGAAAGAGCACAAACAAGCTGGTTAAAAGATTTCGGATATAAAAGATATACTCGTATATTAAAATGGAGAAACTTATTCGTGAAAACAGTTATATGGTTTTAAAGTTGTTGAGCCTAAAAGATCAATTACAGCTATTCGAAGCAACCCAAGGCGAAATACGAATTTGTATGAGCTCGTGTCTCCGCGATACATGGCAACGTCAGCGAAGCTTTTCTTTCAATGCGTACCACTTTAATGTCTTCGACGAGAACCCAGAACTGTTGGATGATTTCCTGTCCTCCATTAGTCCAAGGGTGAGCCAATTGGATCTAAGGAATGTCACGTCGGATAGACTAAAACTTTGGAAGGACTACAGCTTTCCGGAAATGAGATCACTGGAGTACAGTCTTGTAAAAGAAGACAACGACATAGACGATAAACTAAACTGCATGGAAGCGGATCTAGTTATACAATTAATGGCACAGATCTTTCCTGAACTGAACACTATCAAGCCCAACGGTGTATTTGATTTGATTCACCTGGGAAATTGGTCGAATTTGCATAAACTGGACATGTTCGCATGTATTCCCATTTCAGAAACTAATAAACCCGCCAAAGCATTTGACGGATTGCAGATGCTGGAAGATCTGAGAATTTCTAAGCTTAACTTGTCCGAAGAGTATTTAAATCTGCTAGTGTCTTTGCCCTCGCTGGAAAGAATTACTATGACATCTAGGACTAATAATCGTTTCCCCGGTTTTATTGAGACGCGTGCTGGTGACGTTGATAAACTCACTTTGAATGCCTTTTACATGGACGATTATTCCGAATTAAGAAAATTTCCCAATTTGCGTAATATTACCTTAATCAATTTATTAATAGTCACATGGAATCATCTGCAAGAGTTTCCAAAACTTGAACGACTTGACTACATCTCATCTTGGATTGGGGGATGGGATATTGAACTTTATAAAATTGTTGGCAGTTGTAAATCTCTGCAAATTGTAAACTTGCAGAACATGGATATGGATAAAGAGTTCTGTACTTCAAGCAGGGACAACATGTATTTGGCTTTGGATGAGCGATCCACCCCTCTAACCCTGAATTGCAGTGACACGCACTCATGCGAATGTCTAACTAGGTTAAACGTCCAACATCCAAATTTAATCTTATCTTTTGAGGCCTTTCAAATCGACGACAATGATAAGTATGCTGCACAATTTCATTTCCGGCAATGAAGATAAAACTTCGTAATGTCAATTCAAATAATTACTATGAAAATATTGTAATCATAAAAATTATTGTATGAAAATTATTATATACTATTTCTATTTTATTTGACAAATAGTTTGCACTGCACACAGGTTAATTGAAAATTACTCAGGGAAATAAGCATTTGTGTTTTTAAAATAAATGTATGTACTTTAATAAATCGAAAAGGTTTACGCATGAAATTTGGTACTACATACCTTACTCCTTAGTGTTTAGATAAAATGTAGAAAACCTACAGCATCCAAACATTTCAAAATTGGACACAGTGCCGAATGTCAAAATAGTTTTTATACCCTGTGACAATTACATTCGGAATTAGTACATTCCTTTCCGGGGTGTTTCTTGTGTACCGATTATAGTTTATTACATGTGTACATAAATATATTTCAAATTATAACTGTCAGTGCATGTGGAACACTTGCTCAGCACGTTGTCCAACACTTGCACAAGGGTTGCTCTGTGTTCTGCATCACCTTATCAACACTACGTTCAGTGTTGTTGAAATCATTTCAAATCAGCTGTGCATTTTTTGTCATCGCTCGAACAGCTCAGAAGTTTTCCTCGCTAAGCAAAATGCCAGACATCCTCAGTTGCTTTCTGCAACTCGAACCGAAAGGTTCTTATTTTTTTTCTTGAATTATTTTTTTTTCTCTTATTTTTGTTTCCTGCATTGTTTTTTTTCTTGTTGAATAAATTTTTTTCATATTTAATAATATATAATAATATTATATCATATTTTTTTTAAACTATTAATGGTCATTATTAAACTCCTATTCCCTTTGGATGTTGCGTATAATTAGCAATAATAAATTAAGTTCAAATAGAGTACACGAAGTGGTCTCGTCGGTGCACTATGGGGCATTTCACCGATTTTTTGGAATTAATAACTCAAGCACGTAACAAGATGGTCTCGTTTTTTGCATTGGACTCATAATATACATTTTTATTGGTGGTACAAAATTGGGCGTGGCACCGTCTCTTGTAAAATTGTTTAGCATATTCAATTTGTTTGTTCCTTACGTTATCTGGACCAATCTTTCAGGATTGGTGTATTATTATGCTATGAGCATTCTGTCGAAAAATTATTCAAATCGGACGTCTATATCTTATAAAACCTTTCTGATTTCCAAAATATCTGGGCTGAACTGACCAGATATATTTCAAGATAAAAATTCTATATCTTTGAGATCCATTCGATCCCCTCACGCAAGGTCAGCCCTTCCCGTTTTACGTGCTGCAATAGCTGCAGATTAAATAAACAATTGTAAATTATGCTCCTAAGATATTGCCAACTTCATCGCCAGATCCCGCTTTGCCCTCACACCTTTCCATCCATATCGTAATGTAGGGTGTCCAATTGGTTTAACACCAGTAGTCGGCGTCTTCAACTTCAAGTGTAGCATATCTACCCTACCATTTTCTTAAATCAAAGGGTATAACAATACATTAATACATTGTGACACTTTGTCATAATAAATACAAACATACAAATACCCAAAGACCACTTAGAATTATATAAACATTCCAGCGCGCAAGTAATACGATCCATCGCTTATATACAAGCTGATCGCGGCGCGTGGGAATGCTGAGCATGCACTTTGCAGCTCAAGTGGTCAAACAATACATAACATATGCATGCCTTCTGCATACATATGTATATGCTAATATATACATACATACAACTAAGTACATAGACATAAGCACTGCATGTTTCGGGCTAAGTGAACCCAACATTAGAACTTAAGATTCATTCGAAATAAAGACAGAGAACGGAGCTGACGCTCCAATGAAACTCAATGTGTTCTAATTCAATACACAAGCTCTTTTTCTCTATCAGCCAGTTGGCATGCCTAGTTTTAAAGAGCTGTACATTTTCTGTACACTTTTTCCATCTAACAGATATGTACATTTTTACAAAAATTACGGCTGCTTTCTCTAAAAGAGGCCTTCAATTCATCGGAAACCGTTTTGCCAGTGCGCAAAATAAAACAAGCCGAACAGTCGGGACCTCGACCGCTCAAATTCACTCCGGATCTAATTCTCTTATAATTAGTTTTTTCTATTTGTGGGCGAAGAGGCGTGGCATCGCGATGAAATTTTCTGGACACATTAACCCCAAGATAGTCAACCCCAAGATGTATGCCAAATCTCAAGTCTCTAGCTACAAAACTGCTTCTGTTGTGAGCTTTACAAAAATGACCATTGCTGGGAGACCAAATTCCAGCTTCTAGCTCTTACCATCTCTGAGATCCTTTCGTTCATACGGACTGACCGACAGACAGACAGGCCGACGGACAGACGGTCATGGCTATACCGCCCCACAGGGTATAATACTCTAAGACGGTATCTTCTCCGTTACGAGTTGCTTAGAGCGAGGTTGTTTCCTAAAAAGTGAATTTTTGAGAAAAGTGCACAAAAGTGCACTTTTAGTTTTAGTATCCAGAAAAAGAATTGATCACTTTATAAAATGGATGCAGACACTCCGCTGTCATTTGCTGTCAAAAGTAGTTATACCTTCTCAAAGTTAAAATTTTAAGCTTTTGGATTAGCGTTGTGAAGCACTTTAATATCGCTAAAAAAAATATGTGAATAGCATTAGCACGTGCTTCTCGTTAGGAACAACTCTGTTGCAGAGCTCCTAACTTAACAGAATGATTGGTTTTCGGGTTGGGAAGTTATTGGATAAAGGCTGGCGATTGTATCTGAACTTCTGTCCGTCCGTGAAAGGGAAATCGTCATCCACATCAATGGAGGCGAAAAATGCTTCGTGGTCGCTCGGAACATACTCCGACTGACATTCCTGCATCACATCAGAATAGTACGATGAAAGCGAAGTAAAGGACGTGTTCCTACTCGAATCCTCCAGATTGGGATGGTCCACTTGACTCTGAAAACTTAGGACCATCTTGCGACCATGGACTGGGTGCAGCACTTTGACAGAAGGGATCTTATGAATGATGTCTTTAGAATCATCTTGATGTCGGATGACTTGTCTCCTCGTGTTTTGTTTACTCGTGTGTCTGCTGCTGTGAAAGCTTATGCCATTTCTTACCTTTGCTCCAAAACACTGCGTAAATCTGAGCTTTTCGAATCCTTCAATGTATTCCTTCACTTTGTGTTCTCTTGAAAAATTCGGAGACAAGTAATCTGAAGACATTTTCTTGATGACTTCACCGCTAAATTCATTGACAATTTTTCACAGCATTGGCTGCGATATGCCAAACAAACTTCCGATCGTTCGATACTCCGCAGATGACCCTAGTGTATAAAAAGCGAAACATTTTTTTTTTTTTTTTTTGTGTTAATTACTTTATTGTTTCTATAGTCTACTGTTACTATTAATCATAACTTATACTATAGTGGTATACTTAATATTCAACAAAATATATACATATGTACATACCTAAATCTAGACAATAGTGTAGCTGAGGGGGAAAAGAGGAAGATTAAAGGGTTCTGTGGGACAGGTCTGTTGGGTGAACTCTCTGGAGCCTCCTTCTCATTCTTACTCCGCGAATACGTCTCCATCTTAGGAGCCTTTGCGCCAGCTGGTTAGGGTGATGTGCAAGTTTGTCCAAGTATGCAGTAGCCTGGCGGTTGATAACATCTCCGATCCTCGGTACACGCAGTTCCTTGTCGATGTCGCTGTTGCGTACGTACCATGCCGAACCAGACATTCTTCGCAGGATTTGCGACTGCACAACTTGTATTTCATTCAGGTTCGACTTTGCCGCTATGCCGTATACCTGAATACCATATCTCCAGATGGGTGCCAGAATGACTTTATATATGAGCGTCTTACTGGTGATCGAAAGTTTATTCTTGGCGTTAAGAAGCCAAGACATACTGCTCGCCTTTGCCTTGAGACGCTTAACTATGTCAGTTATATGGCGCTGGAAATTTAGGCGTTTGTCCAGAGTGACTCCGAGATATTTGTGAGCATCCTTCTGCACTAAGAGTTCACCGTGTAAGAATACCCCGGGAGAGGTGTGTGTTCTCAGAGTGTATGTTACTGAAACACACTTTTCAGGGTTTATGGCAATGTTCTATTTACAGGCCCAATTCTCAAACTTTATAAAAAGCGACAACAATTCGCTCTTCTAGTGGAATGTCCTACCGAAATGTCGTATCCTTCTTTGCCAGTGCAGGCAGCTTGTCTGCCGAGCAATGATTTGATGGTGCACATATAGTCACTGAAAACGTAGAACCATCTTGCGACCATGGACTGTGTGCAGTACATTGACAGGTCGTTGTCCTCGTGATACTGGTACGAGAGGCCCTAATGGTATTCAAAGAACTAGTTGGAAAAAAGCGTATCTGTGATGATGCTTCTATTGAAATTGGCATGCGTCAGATCTGCAATTTCCATAACTTCTTTCTTCAGAACATAGAACAAGTACTGAATGTCGTAGACGTGAATCGGGTCCTGCTCCTCTTTCTCCTCCTTACCGCATGTCAGATGATGGTGAAGACACCCAAAGGCTCGCTGAGATTATCATCTATCTGACAGTCCACCAAGTACTCCAGAATATTAGCGTATAGTTTGTCCATATCCGACGCCCCCCTCGTATTCGGTGGCAACGGCAACTGATTCGTTCTGTTTATGTTAGGTTATTTGGCCTGGATTGATAAACAGGCAGGCTGCCAATTCAGCCGGTATGTAAATGCTTGAGTTGGAATTGCCAAAATAATTAAAGGCAGCTAAAACGAACTATGCGTTATCCAGGTCATGGTGTTTCGCGCTTCTCTAGCTCTTCTCGTTTCTCTCGCTCTTCTCGTTCCACTCGCTCTTTTTAAGTAGAGTTTCAAAATTACAATATCAACAACTATCAGATATTCCGTTTTTAAATGGTTCCAGAGAGTTGCAGACGGAATATACAAAACCTTAAGCTAGAGTCCGTTGAAGAACCAGTTAAGTCAGGAGAAGTAAGAATGCAGACTGAGCAATTGTTTGAGGATCGGAGATTCGGCAAAGAGGAGGCAATAGAAGGCACCATTAAGGAATTCCATGGAGTCGGCGAAGGGATCGTTATGGGCTTGGTTTAAAGGACGACCTAGAGTATTTAACCCCCTCGATGCCTATATAGCCTCGATATACGCTCGATATCAATGCGAATGACAATATCGATTGTTCCGCTGTCGACTCGATGCCCGAGCTAAAGTTCATCATTGGCGGTACCGTCTTTGGCGTTCCCGCTGCCAACTATGTCATCAACATAGGCGGTGAGTGTATTGTTGGTATTCAATACATGGGCACTGATTTCTGGATCCTGGGCGATATCTTCCTTGGGCAATATTATGCAGAATTCGATATGGGCAATAATCGTATTTGATTTGCTTCTATCAAAAATGCCGGTTCCGGTTTTGCTAGCCACACGACTATGTGGAGTGCGTTTGCTTTAGTCAATATTATGACATTTCTATTGAAACTGTATTGAAAAATAAACATATGTATGTTGTTATTTCAATCGAAGATCTTATATCTTATAATTATACATATTGTAATCGTTTAATTTAATTAAAACACACAGACAAACGACTCTTTTCTTGTATTTCACAACTCCCGCTAGAGCGAGATCAAGCTATGTCTCTCTTCTTTGTCTTAATAGGTTAAAGCGAGATAGCTAATCTATCTGGATAATTAGTGACGGGAGGATATACAAACTAGTGATGGTAGTGTTAACAGAGTATTGGAATGTTGACTAACTATCGGCATGCTGCAATATATATGTATGGTTTATAATTCATCTAATATGTATATGTAGCAGAACCTATATAAATCAAACTATATATTGTTATTATTTCAATAGAAGAACTTTGCTATTCATCAAATATCTATAGCAGTAGGTGTCTGACTTAAATAATACATATGTATATTATTACATACGTAGTTTATCTAATACTTGCAGCAGCAGCTAGTATATAAAATAAAGTAAATAGTGTTATGTTAATCGAAGATCTTTACAATCTATCTAATCTATATATCAGCAGAATGTGACCTGCCAATGTGAACACTTTTGTCTTGTATCACAGAGCGTCATAAGGAGTCACAGACAACAGTGTGACCCAGTGAGAACCCAGCATAAGAAGCAATAAGATCATCAAAGAAATTATAGTGATTCAACAGCGGAGTATCACCTTTTAATTTTAGTGTCAATAGTTGCTTTCGAAGTGAAAGTTGTGATGCTAAGCTCTTCCGCTCGTAAATAGCATCTAAATTCGCAAAAAATTGCTTTTCACTATTGTCACTGTTGGCAAAAACTAGGAACGAAACACTCAAATAATTAATTATAAGGCTCTTTGCATTTCTTTCTGCCTTTTAATGTCTTCTGTCACTTATTTTTGCTCTTCGTCAATTACTTTTAATAAATCGTTCTCTTCCAAAAGTGCTCTCACTCTTAACTTCCATATATTATGTACTTATATACTTCTCCCTATCAAACGGTTTTATATTTTGCTTTACTTTATCCATTTCATTTCTCCTTCAATACACTTATGCACTACACCTATGTACATACATATACAAATATGAATTTTCTGCGTCGAATTGGTATGTAGCGTAATTTGCAAGTATGTATACTTTGCAGCGAATTGAAAAGAAGCGCCGCGTGCTTGTGAAATTCTGAGAACTTAGCGGCGAATTCTGAAATAGCGTCACTTATTGTGAAATTATAAAATTACACATTTGTGCACACTCAAATCACACTCATATACATTGCAGATTTCGGCGAATTACTTCTTTTTTTATTTATTTATTTAGTATTGTCCAAAACCACGCTTAGTAATATCACGAAATTAACTTTTTTATATTTTATAAAAACCAAATCATTTAATTATTAAATAGCTGCATTTGTGTCTGGGCCCGCCCATAACCTATTAAAATGTAGTAATAATATAATACAATTAAGTATTATATTCCAGACAAGCCAATGGAATAATTAAAACTTTGTAGTTTCTCTTATTCAATCCTTTATTCAATCCGACCGTACGCACTCGTCATCTAAACGCAGCTGAACACATGCAACGTAGGCAGAGAGAAGAAGAACATCAGTTTTCGACAAAGTCCCGTTGCGTTTCGTCTTCTCTTTTGCCAGTTCGAAATGTGTATCATTGTGACTTTTGACTACATTATGCACATACATTTCAACAAATCCTCTGCAAGGGTATAAAACGACGCTTTCGATTTTGTTAGATATGTATAACTGAGATAACAATTTGTTTTTGACAATGCCGACATCAAATAGTTCAATTGAATTAAACTGTTTCTTTGTTCATTCTATAAGTGATTTCGTCAACTCATTTAGTTTGATTTCGTTAAAACGCTGTACTGTCTAAAAATTTAAAAAAAAAAACTATACACTAGTTAAAAGTCTGCTGACGAAAGCATATTCAAGCCAAAGGAAGAATAATAGTCTCTAATAGTCAACTTCGACTGTAGCCCAGGCTTACCGTTTTTTAATGTACCCCTAGTGATTCCGATATATCTAAACCAAATACGAAGCTTTCAAGTGTTTCACTTCTTTACGATTCTCTAATTGCACAATATTCTTAGAAAAGGTAGCTTTAACTTCTCAACCGCAAATCGCGATTGCGGTCTTTAACAATTGAGTACCGCGATCTTTAAAAGGCCCCTGATTTCCTGCATCCATTGCTAGTAGTAATCGATCGTTGAAAGAGCACAAACAAGCTGGTTAAAAGATTTCGGATATAAAAGATATACTCGTATATTAAAATGGAGAAACTTATTCGTGAAAACAGTTATATGGTTTTAAAGTTGTTGAGCCTAAAAGATCAATTACAGCTATTCGAAGCAACCCAAGGCGAAATACGAATTTGTATGAGCTCGTGTCTCCGCGATACATGGCAACGTCAGCGAAGCTTTTCTTTGAATGCGTACCACTTTAATGTCTTCGACGAGAACCCAGAACTGCTGGCTGATTTCCTGTCCTCCATTAGTCCAAGGGTGAGCCAATTGGATCTAAGGAATGTCACGTCGGATAGACTAAAACTTTGGAAGGACTACAGCTTTCCGGAAATGAGATCACTGGAGTACAGTCTTGTAAAAGAAGACAACGACATAGACGATAAACTGAACTGCATGGAAGCGGATCTAGTTATACTATTAATGACACAGATTTTTCCTGAACTGAACACTATCAAGCCCAACGGTGTATTTGATTTGATTCATCTGGGAAATTGGTCGAATTTGCATAAACTGGACATGTTCGCATGTATTCATATTTCAGAAACTAATAAACCCGCCAAAGCATTTGACGGATTGCAGATGCTGGAAGATCTGAGAATTTCTAAGCTTAACTTGTCCGAAGAGTATTTAAATCTGCTAGTGTCTTTGCCCTCGCTGGAAAGAATTACTATGACATCTAGGACTAATAATCATTTCCCCGGTTTTATTGAGACGCGTGCTGGTGACGTTGATAAACTCACTTTGAATGCCTTTTACATGGACGATTATTCCGAATTAAGAACATTTCCCAATTTGCGTCATATTACCTTAATCAATTTATTAATAGTCACATGGAATCATCTGCAAGAGTTTCCAAAACTTGAACGACTTGACTACATCTCATCTTGGATTGGGGGATGGGATATTGAACTTTATAAAATTGTTGGCAGTTGTAAATCTCTGCAAATTGTAAACTTGCAGAACATGGATATGGATAAAGAGTTCTGTACTTCAAGCAGGGACAACATGTATTTGGCTTTGGATGAGCGATCCACCCCTCTAACCCTGAATTGCAGTGACACGCACTCATGCGAATGTCTAACTAGGTTAAACGTCCAACATCCAAATTTAATCTTATCTTTTGAGGCCTTTCAAATCGACGACAATGATAAGTATGCTGCACAATTTCATTTCCGGCAATGAAGATAAAACTTCGTAATGTCAATTCAAATAATTACTATGAAAATATTGTAATCATAAAAATTATTGTATGAAAATTATTATATACTATTTCTATTTTATTTGACAAATAGTTTGCACTGCACACAGGTTAATTGAAAATTACTCAGGGAAATAAGCATTTGTGTTTTTAAAATAAATGTATGTACTTTAATAAATCGAAAAGGTTTACGCATGAAATTTGGTACTACATACCTTACTCCTTAGTGTTTAGATAAAATGTAGAAAACCTACAGCATCCAAACATTTCAAAATTGGACACAGTGCCGAATGTCAAAATAGTTTTTATACCCTGTGACAATTACATTCGGAATTAGTACATTCCTTTCCGGGGTCTTTCTTGTGTACCGATTATATTTTATTACATGTGTACATAAATAAATTTCAAATTGTAACTGTCAGTGCATGTGGAACACTTGCTCAGCACGTTGTCCAACACTTGCACAAGGGTTGCTCTGTGTTCTGCATCACCTTATCAACACTACGTTCAGTGTTGTTGAAATCATTTCAAATCAGCTGTGCATTTTTTGTCATCGCTCGAACAGCTCAGAAGTTTTCCTCGCTAAGCAAAATGCCAGACATCCTCAGTTGCTTTCTGCAACTCGAACCGAAAGGTTCTTATTTTTTTTCTTGAATTATTTTTTTTCTCTTATTTTTGTTTCCTGAATTGTTTTTTTTCATTGTGGTTGAATACATTTTTTCATATTTAATAATATATAATAATATTATATCATTTTTTTTTTAAACTATTAATGGTCATTATTAAACTCCTATTCCCTTTGGATGTTGCGTATAATTAGCAATAATAAATTCAGTTCAAATAGAGTTCACGAAGTGGTCTCGTCGGTGCACTATGGGGCATTTCACCGATTTTTTGGAATTAATAACTCAAGCACGTAACAAGATGGTCTCGTTTTTTGCATTGGACTCATAATATACATTTTTATTGGTGCTACAAAATTGGGCGTGGCACCGTCTCTTGTAAAATTGTTTAGCATATTCAATTTGTTTGTTCCTTACGTTATCTGGACCAATCTTTCAGGATTGGTGTATTATTATGCTATGAGCATTCTGTCGAAAAATTATTCAAATCGGACGTCTATATCTTATAAAACCTTTCTGATTTCCAAAATATCTGGGCTGAACTGACCAGATATGAGTTATATATTTCAAGATAAAAATTCTATATCTTTGAGATCCATTCGATCCCCTCACGCAAGGTCAGCCCTTTCCGTTTTACGTGCTGCAATAGCTGCAGATTAAATAAACAATTGTAAATTATGCTCCTAAGATATTGCCAACTTCATCGCCAGATCCCGCTTTGCCCTCACACCTTTCCATCCATATCGTAATGTAGGGTGTCCAATTGGTTTAACACCAGTAGTCGGCGTCTTCAACTTCACGCACTTTTTCTCTTTCAGCCAGTTGGCATGCCTAGTTTTAAAGAGCTGTACATTTTCTGTACACTTCTTCCATCTAGCAGATATGTAAATTTTTACAAAAATTATGGCTGCTTTCTCTAAAAGAGGCCTTCAATTCATCGGAAACCGTTTTGCCAGTGCGCAAAATAAAACAGTCGGAACCTCGACCGTAATATACCCTGTGGGTCTACAGGAACCCGCTCAAATTCACTCCGGATCTAATTCTCTTGTAATTAGTTTTTTCTATTTGTGGGCGAAGGGGCGTGGCATCACGATGAAATTTTCTGGACACATTAACCCCAAGATAGTCAACCCCAAGATGTATGCCAAATCTCAAGTTTCTAGCTACAAAACTGCTTCTGTTGTGAGCTTTACAAAAATGACCATTGCTGGGAGACCAAATTCCAGCTTCTAGCTCTTACCATCTCTGAGATCCTTTCGTTCATACGGACTGACCGACAGACAGACAGGCCGACGGACAGACGGTCATGGCTATACCGCCCCACAGGGTATAATACTCTAAGACGGTATCTTCTCCGTTACGAGTTGCTTAGAGCGAGGTTGTTTCCTAAAAAGTGAATTTTTGAGAAAAGTGCACAAAAGTGCACTTTTAGTTTTAGTATCCAGAAAAAGAATTGATCACTTTATAAAATGGATGCAGTCACTCCGCTGTTATTTGCTGTCAAAAGTAGTTATAGCTTCTCAAAGTTAAAATTTCTTCGCAAATTTTATTTTAAGCTTTTGGATTAGCGTTGTGAAGCACTTTAATATCGCTAAAAGAAATATGTGAATAGCATTAGCACGTGCTACTCGTTAGGAACAACTCTGTTGCAGAGCTCCTAACTTAACAGAATGATTGGTTTTCGGGTTGGGAAGTTATTGGATAAAGGCTGGCGATTGTATCTGAACTTCTGTCCGTCCGTGAAAGGGAAATCGTCATCCACATCAATGGAGGCGGAAAATGCTTCGTGGTCGCTCGGAACATACTCCGACTGACATTCCTGCATCACATCAGAATAGTACGATGAAAGCGAAGTAAAGGACGTGTTCCTACTCGAATCCTCCAGATTGGGATGGTCCACTTGATCTGAGCTTCAATGTATTCCTTCACTTTGTGTTCTCTTGAAAAATTCGGAGACAAGTAATCTGAAGACATTTTCTTGATGACTTCACCGCTAAATTCATTGACAATTTTTCACAGCATTGGCTGCGATATGCCAAACAAACTTCCGATCGTTCGATACTCCGCAGATGACCCTAGTGTATAAAAAGCGAAACATTTTTTTTTTTTTTTTTTGTGTTAATTACTTTATTGTTTCTATAGTCTACTGTTACTATTAATCATAACTTATACTATAGTGGTATACTTAATATTCAACAAAATATATACATATGTACATACCTAAATCTAGACAATAGTGTAGCTGAGGGGGAAAAGAGGAAGATTAAAGGGTTCTGTGGGACAGGTCTGTTGGGTGAACTCTCTGGAGCCTCCTTGTCATTCTTACTCCGCGAATACGTCTCCATCTTAGGAGCCTTTGCGCCAGCTGGTTAGGCTGATGTGCAAGTTTGTCCAAGTATGCAGTAGCCTGGCGGTTGATAACATCTCCGATCCTCGGTACACGCAGTTCCTTGTCGATGTCGCTGTTGCGTACGTACCATGCCGAACCAGACATTCTTCGCAGGATTTGCGACTGCACAACTTGTATTTTATTCAGGTTCGACTTTGCCGCTATGCCGTATACCTGAATACCATATCTCCAGATGGGTGCCAGAATGACTTTATATATGAGCGTCTTATTGGTGATCGAAAGCTTATTCTTGGCGTTAAGAAGCCAAGACATACTGCTCGCCTTTGCCTTGAGACGCTTAACTATGTCAGTTATATGGCGCTGGAAATTTAGGCGTTTGTCCAGAGTGACTCCGAGATATTTGTGAGCATCCTTCTGCACTAAGAGTTCACCGTGTAAGAATACCCCGGGAGAGGTGTGTGTTCTCAGAGTGTATGTTACTGAAACACACTTTTCAGGGTTTATGGCAATGTTCTATTTACAGGCCCAATTCTCAAACTTTATAAAAAGCGACAACAATTCGCTCTTCTAGTGGAATGTCCTACCGAAATGTCGTATCCTTCTTTGCCAGTGCAGGCAGCTTGTCTGCCGAGCAATGATTTGATGGTGCACATATAGTCACTGAAAACGTAGAACCATCTTGCGACCATGGACTGTGTGCAGTACATTGACAGGTCGTTGTCCTCGTGATACTGGTACGAGAGGCCCTAATGGTATTCAAAGAACTAGTTGGAAAAAAGCGTATCTGTGATGATGCTTCTATTGAAATTGGCATGCGTCAGATCTGCAATTTCCATAACTTCTTTCTTCAGAACATAGAACAAGTACTGAATGTCGTAGACGTGAATCGGGTCCTGCTCCTCTTCCTCCTCCTTACCGCATGTCAGATGATGGTGAAGACACCCAAAGGCTCGCTGAGATTATCATCTATCTGACAGTCCACCAAGTACTCCAGAATATTAGCGTATAGTTTGTCCATATCCGACGCCCCTCTCGTATTCGGTGGCAACGGCAACTGATTCGTTCTGTTTATGTTAGGTTATTTGGCCTGGATTGATAAACAGGCAGGCTGCCAATTCAGCCGGTATGTAAATGCTTGAGTTGGAATTGCCAAAATAATTAAAGGCAGCTAAAACGAACTATGCGTTATCCAGGTCGTTTCCCTCGCTCTTCTCATTCCACTCGCTCTTCTCGTTCCACTCGCTCTTCTCGTTCCACTCGCTCTTCTCGTTCCACTCGCTCTTCTCGTTCCACTCGCTCTTCTCGTTCCACTTGCTCCTCTCGTTTCACTCGCTCTTCTCGTTCCACTCGCTCTTCTCGTTCCACTCGCTCTTCTCGTTTCACTCGCTCTTCTCGTTCCACTCGCTCTTCTCGTTCCACTCGCTCTTCTCGTTCCACTCGCTCTTCTCGTTCCACTCGCTCTTCTCGTTCCACTCGCTCTTCTCGTTCCACTCGCTCTTCTCGTTCCACTCGCTCTTCTCGTTCCACTCGCTCTTCTCGTTCCACTCGCTCTTCTCGTTCCACTCGCTCTTCTCGTTCCACTCGCTCTTCTCGTTCCACTCGCTCTTCTCGTTCCACTCGCTCTTCTCGTTTCTCTCGCTCCTTTCGTTTTATGGGATTTCAAAAATTTTGTTTTAGATTGACGGAGGCGGAAGGGAGCGTTTCAAAATTTTAAGATAAACTTGATCTGCTTATCCCATAGACGAACCACAATACCAAATTTGGTGACTCTAGCTCTTATAGTCTTCTCGTTCCACTCGCTCTTCTCGTTCCACTCGCTCTTCTCGTTCCACTCGCTCTTCTCGTTCCACTTGCTCCTCTCGTTTCACTCGCTCTTCTCGTTCCACTCGCTCTTCTCGTTCCACTCGCTCTTCTCGTTCCACTCGCTCTTCTCGTTCCACTCGCTCTTCTCGTTCCACTCGCTCTTCTCGTTCCACTCGCTCTTCTCGTTCCACTCGCTCTTCTCGTTCCACTCGCTCTTCTCGTTCCACTCGCTCTTCTCGTTCCGCTCGCTCCTTTCGTTTTATGGGATTTCAAAAACATCACTTTCTCTAACGAATTTCATATTTTCGCTTGCTTATACGTTATTCTGAAAATAACCATCGAAATAAATAAATAATCACGTTTAAAAATACTTCAAATTTACTTAATTTGGCACATTTGAAATGTATAACGTGCACGCATGATGCATGCACCATTGCTGTTCACAGAAAAATAGGGGGAAAACTAAAAGCTGGAGATGATTTGTATTTTTCGATATATCGAATTAAAGTTCGATATATCTAAATGGTATCGCATTGAATATCATATCGTCTCCAGCTAGGATATCGCCAGTATATATCGATATAATATCGATATCGTCATATCGATTCCCATCCCTAGTATAAAGCACATCTCTAATCAACTGCATGCAATTTCGTTGCGGCTTTTCTTTGCTTGCCTTTTTTCTGCTATGCTGCCGCTCATCGAGGAAGATGTGCCCGAATTTCTCATACAGCGCAACACAGTTGCCTACTGCAGTCAGTTGCATGTGAAAAATTCTTAATGCTATTTGGATTTTTCTTGTTATAAACTGCATATAAAATGTAAATGTATTAAACTAGCGTTTTCTGATCTTAACTGTCTGGCAGCACTGGTTGGTAGATCGCCAACGCAGTGGCAACTCGGCACGTCTAAAGCACATCTCTAATCAACTGCATGCAATTTCGTTGCGGCTTTTCTTTGCTTGCCTTTTTTCTGCTATGCTGCCGCTCATCGAGGAAGATGTGCCGGAATTTCTCATACAGCGCAACACAGTTGCCTACTGCAGTCAGTTGCATGTGAAAAAGACTAAATCCAGCCTGTTGCTCAGTCGTAATCTACGATTCTGAGTTTCGCAAAAAGGAGCTGCTGCATCACATCGATTTGCGGAGCACGTGCCTTGAAAAGTTGACAACACAATTGCAAGGCTACAATGGACCGATTAGCAGTTTTCTCATACGCGACGATGTGGCCGATGTGAGTGGCGATTCCACCAGTTATAGCATGTTGCATGCCGCCGAGGAAATGCCGCTAAGCATTGGTAAATTCATTTGGCTAGGCGAACATATATATGTTCTGCTACGCTGCTGGCAAACCTTGTTGGTGCTACAGCGTCCGGTTGAGCTGGGCGCCAGTTTTCAGCTAATTGCGCAATACGATAACGTGGAGTCATATCGACTTGTCCGCGGTGCCATCAAATATCAGGCATTTGTTGAGCTACAATTTGTGAATGGCAAACGACAACGCACGAATTTCCAGAGTGCTGATAGTCAAGAAATTGCAACTGCAACTTGCAGTGGCAGCGGCAGCGGCAGCAGTAGCAGCGCCGCCTGCTTTCAACGTCTAATGCAACGCGTACATGGCGCACGCGCCGAGCTGCAAACGCAACGCGCTCTAACGCAACAGGATTTTGTACGGGCCCGCGAACAACAGGCATTTGGTGTGCCCGCTCAGCGTTCACCGTTGCTGGAGGAGAAACAGCTGTTGCGTCGTTGTGGCGACATCTGGACACGTATTTGTGGCAATTCTTTGGTGCTCGGTACGCTGCTTTCGAACAGTGCAGCAAGCAATCGTCCGAGTGTGTTGCACGCATTGCGTCCCCTGCTGCGTTTACCCAATGGTCGTGGCCTAAACTTTACACATCGTCTATACGAGCTGCCATTGCAGGCGGATGGCCAGCCGCCAGAGGATTACGACGAGTTGGCGCAGTTCTGGGCGTGTCAACAGCAGCATAGCACGCATTTAAGTTGGCGTCTTGCCACAAACATTGCACAATTGCCACCGGAACGTAGTGCAGTTTTGTTAGTTCGTCTACAGTTGGAGGATTTGCTGCCATTGGATCAGAAGCAGCTACAATTGTTGGCACTCTATGAATTGTATGGCGAAACTACGCAACAATTGCAGCTACAATTGGCCAACATTAATGTTGCCCAGCTGCTGCAACACCCGGAATTGCATGTACTCAGCTTTAAGCCGCAGACAATGCATCAGGATTTCCTGGCTGTCATCATTACGCAGACGGCGCATTGTCCATTACGGCTGCAGTTTCAATCCGTTCAGGAGCAGCAACAATTTGAGCAGCAGCTGCAGCTAAAACTCGGCTTGACGAGCATAACAGTGCAGCAGGAGCCGCAGCAAGGTAAGTAGCTAATTCACACTGGCTAACGAAATATATATCTTTTAGTTTAACAAAATAAATACATATGTGCCTAACAGGCATAGGGAAGTCTGGCAGACACCATTAGGTAATATAGTCTTGATCGGCATTAACAGCCGAGTCGATATGGCTTTGACCGTCCGTCTGTCCTTCCCTCTGTCCGACTGTTCTTCTGTATGAGCATCTAGATCTCAGAGACTATAAGAGCTAGAGTCATCAAATTTAGTGACAATACTTGTAAGACCTCCGAAAAGGTCAAGTTAAGTTTTAGATTTTGCCCCCTTCCGCCTTCAAAAATCGAAATTCAATTTTGTTTAACCCCCAAGTCGATCTGCGCGCGCGACAGTATGAAACCCTCTGCAGGTCTTCAAGGAAAAGTATTTTCATTATAATAGGATTTAAGTGTATCGCTTGAAGTCGATTTTGCTTGTATCGAGTGTAGATAGCTTGCGATAGTCTGGCAACACTGGACTGCGGCTGTTGATTGTTTATGTTTAGCGCAACAGCGGCCGAAAGACAAATCAAACATAAATGAACACACGCGTCTTTTCGTTCGTTATATCGTCGCCGCGGCGTCGCGACTGCGCTGCGACGCATCTGCTGCGCTGCATAAATATGTTTCTAGATTAACTTCTGAGTTCAATATCCGATCGTACTAAAATTTGTAGCACACATTGAGAGTAGGATTCTTACCATGTGTGCCAAATCTCAAGTCTCTAGCTAAAAAACTGCTCTTGTTGTCAGCTTTTTCGAGTTATGAGAGAAGGGGGCGTGGCATCGCGATTAAATTTTCAGGACACATTAAGCCCAAGCTTTTTATCATGTGTGCCAAATCTCAAGTCTCTAGCTTTAACATTGCTTATATTATTGTGATTTTTCTAATTTTAAAACCAACGGGACTTGATATCGAAAATTGAAAATAAACATGATCTGCGTATGGTATTCAGGAACCTACATTCCAAATTTGAAGTCTCTAGCTCTTATAGTTGCTGAGATCCCCGCGTTCATACAGACGGACGGACGGGCGGACAGACAGACGCCCGGACAGAATCGATTCCGATTCCATAGGCCAAACGATTTCAGTTTGCTGAGATCGTAGTAGGCTTTAAAAATCAGTTACAAAAAGAAAAACAAAATCATCTAGTAAGCCTTGAAAATTGAAGGTCCCAACGGGAAAACTTCTCAGAGTTCACTCTGAATGCTCATTTCGAAGGAGCAAGAGCTCCCAAAAATTTTTTTTTTTTTTTTTTTGAAATCACGGATAGAGGTTTAATAGCGTTTGCATTCAATTAAGAATATTAAACACATTCGTGACAGTGCTTGGCTTTGAGAAGTAAAACTGTGACTGGTTAGCCTCTAAAGAGGAATGTCCTCATCTTGAGAAGGGCTTGTTCTTCTTGGCCGGGGGGGGCGGAAATGATCGGGAAGGCAGTTGATCCAGAAAGGCTCTTTTGAGACGTCTCTTGATGGGTTTGTTAAGGTCAAAGTAGAGGTTGTTTGCGAGAGGATTTAGGTGAAGTTCGTGCCTGTTGTTTTGTTTCTTGGAAAACAGGTTAATTGTATCTAGTACGGAAGAAACTTTTAAATCCCTTCTGATATCTTTGTTTCTTGCAAAAGGGAAGTCTCCTGCAATGTGCCTGAGGATCCTAGCGTCTTTTGCCTGAACAGCTTTAATAAGGTAGGGAGCAGCCGTGCCCCAGACAGAGATGCCATACTTCCATATTGGCTGAATCATGGTTTTGAATAGAAGGATCTTGTAGGAGAGCCTCAGTTTCGACCTCGGCCGTAGCAGCCAATCCATCTTTTTGGCTCTCGTCCTGATAGAAATTGTGAGTTTTCGTATATGCTCTTTCCAGGAGAGGGATTTGTCTAGTATAAGTCCGAGATATTTGTGCGAGTTGGCCATTATAATGGGAAGTCCTGATAGGTATATAGGGGCCAGGGAACCTCTTCTTTTTGAGAAGCAGACTTGCCTAGTTTTCTCCGCTGAAATCATGATGTTCCATTTCGTGGACCACTCTTGGAAGCTGTGAACAAATCTCTGCAATTTGCGACTGGCAGTCAGAGGTGAGTGGCTAAAGCAGATAATGGCCGTGTCGTCAGCGTAAGTCGCGAGTAGGTCGGCAGTAGAAGAGGGCGTGGGCATGTCGCTCGTATATATATTGTAGAGAGTAGGGCTGAGCGTGCTGCCTTGAGGAACCCCGGCTTTTATAGACCCTGCATGAGGATTTGGTGCCGTTGACAGAAACAATAAAGGATCTGTTAGAAAGCCAGGACTTCAGGACATTGAAATAAATTGGTGAAACTACACGCTTTAGTTTGAATAGCAGGCCCTCATGCCAGACTCTGTCAAAAGCTTGTTTAATGTCAAAGAAGACTGCAGCGCCATATTCCTTATTATCAAAGCCCTCAAGGATCCTATCGACGACCCGATGTAGTTGCTCCGTGGTGCCGTGGTGCGGTCGGAAACCAAATTGGTGAGACGGAATGGTGTCGGAAGCGTCTAGTTCAACCCGTAAACGACCAAGTATAATACGTTCAAAGAGCTTACCAAACGTAGGGAGCAAGCTGATTGGTCTGTAGGATTCGGGAGAATCCGGGGCTTTGCCAGGTTTAAGTATCATTGAGATAGCCGCCACTCTCCAGCTAAGGGGGAAATAACCAATTTTCAGGCAGGCGTTCATAATGTTTAGCAGGAAAGACACTCCACCTTCGGGCAAATGCTTGACGACACGTCCATCGATGTCATCCAGACCAGGCACCTTCCTGGATTTGAGAGATTTAATTTCTGCAGTTAATTCGACAAGAGTTATGAGCGGCTGCTCGCCACTATCAGCTGCCTCCGCAAGTGAGTTAAGAGACGTCACATTATTGACGTTCATCGGCGCGAGGTATAAGAGAGTCTGCTCACGAACTTCTTCAGTAGTAATAGGCGGCTGATCGTCACCAGCTGGGTCTGCTGAGTTGATTGCTACGAGAGGTAATAGCGGCTGCTCGTCATAGTCAGCAGGGCACGTAAGGGTATTAGGTTGCTGGATCCTGTCACCTTGATGCATGACAAACGATCCCTGCAACTCCTCGCCAGCGCTCTCAGATTCCAGAAGATCACGATATATGTTCTGGACAAAATTAGCTGGTGATATGTTAAAAGGGGTAAAACGTCCTCTAACTCGTCAGCAAAAATTTCCGCTTTTTCAGCATCTGAGGCACACCAAGCATTACTCCGCTGGATGGTATGGTTGGAAATGGGTTGCCGTTTGATGTTGCGCGTGAGTTTCCAGAGGTTATGTTCATGCAGGTAATTAGGCTCGGCGTTTTCGAGAATGTCCTCAAAGTAGGCTGTTCGAGCGACATTGAGAGCAAATCTGAGCGAGTTGGCCAGTCTCTTCCACTCTCTGTTATCTGCTGGGTTGTGGAGTCGAACCCATCTTCTCCGAATTCTTCTTTTTTCCCTCAGGAGGGCCAAGATCTCGTCGCTTAAGGGGATGGACGGACAGTAAGGATTTGAAGAGTTTGCACGCTCCGTCGCCTGGAGGGCTGCCTCCTTGATAATGCTGGTGAAGTCGTTCAGAGCTAAATCAATATCTTCAGAAGAGCGTAGCGTTTTGATGGGAGGGATGTTAGCACTGATATGATGTCTGAAGCTTTTTATATTGGTTCTATGCGGCAGGAGTGGTTTTCTGACGTTTTTGTACATCGCACCTTGGGCCATGGTTATGAGGAGGGGAACGTGGTCGGAACTTAGTTCATGGTAGCTTTCAATTCCGATGGTTGAGGGTGGAATGCCTCCAAAGATACCGAAATCCAGAGCGTTGGGTCTCCTCAACCTGTCATACGGAAAGAGAGTGGCCGAACCTGTTGCGCAGATGTTCCAAGATGACATCATGATGGCACTACTAATCATTTTGCCTCTTTTACAGTTTCTGTGCGAGCCCCATAATTGATGTTTTGCATTCCAATCACCAGCTATTAGGAAGCGGGGTCCTAGAGACTTTATTATATTGCACAGATCATCTTCTGTTAGTGGGTCAGGGTGGATGGCAGGACGGAAGTATGCTGCAGCAAGGGTGAAGTCGCCAAAGTCACTTTTTAGTTTGATGCCGACTACTTGGCCGTAGTTGTGCCGATGGAAAAGAAGCGGGGAGTGTGCAATGTTGCTTCTAATAATAATTGCAGCACCCGCGAAGCTGCAGTTTCCTGGCTGGTTGGCTGCGTATATGGAGAACCCATTCATCTTTAGATAAGAATTATTGTTTAGATGTGCCTCGGAAATTAGCATGACATCCACCTTTCTAAGCGACATCCACGCGGCGAGCTCCATATGGTGGTGGATGAGCCCGTCCGCATTCCAGACTCCTATTTTAAGGCTATTCAATTAAAGTTACGACCGACTTGAGGGGCACAACTGCGTGGATCGAGTATCGTGAGGATTTTTGACATTCCTTCCTGCAGGGCAACTATTGACAGTGAGATTTGTTCGCGCCAGCTCATCAAACGCCCCAGTTCGTCATTGAGGGCATTGATGCGCCTCAAGAGAATCACTGGGTCAAGATCCGAGCGTGGGTTAGGCGGAACTTCTTCGATGGTAGAATTCGATTGTGAGTCAAAGGCATGAGGGTTCGCAAGTTCTTGAGAGTTTCTCACCACTGCGAGATCCTGGCAAAATTTCCTTAAGTGGTCTTGAGAGGGCGTCTTGGAGGAACGTGAGGGCTTATTATAGCTTGCAGGACTAGAATGTTGAGCAGGTTTGGACACTGCATTACGGATGTGGGGCGAAGGTTGATTTCCAATATCATTGTTTGTAACATCAGGATGCTGAGTAGGTTTAGACGCTTCGTTACGGATGTGGGGCGTAGGTTGGTTTCTAATGGCGATGTTAGCAACATCCGCAAAAGAAACTGATTTAGAGACCTTCCGGAAAGCAGAGGCCATAGCGGGGGGTGACGGTTTGGAGCGAGGGCCACTGAGACGCAATTCAGCTTTTTTGTATTCACTGCATCCTCTCCAGTTTGCAGTATGCGCTTCTCCACAAAGGGCGCAATGTGCCGGCTGCTGCTTGTCCTTAGTGCATTCTTTGGTCAGGTGGTTTAGACCGCATTTGACACAGCGCGGGTTTTTGTGGCAGTAGGATTGGGTGTGGCCGAAGTTGAGGCAGCGGTAGCATTGAGGGATGACAGTCTTGGCACGGGGGTGTTCAATCTTGACTACTTGATAGAGTAGGCGCTTGATGTTAAAAACTTCCTGATTGTAGTTATCTTGAGTCAGTTCGACGAAGAACAGGTTAAGGGGCCTTTTAGTGTTCCGATCAAGTACGTTAGTGAGAGAGCGAACCTTGTGACCAAGGCTGGCAAATGCCTCGATAATCTCACTTTTAGGAGTGCCATGGTAAAGTCCTCTGACAACGCATCGGAACCCACGATCTTCCTTCAGCTGCCAGGAGTGCCAGGCTAGGTTCAGTTGTCCGTTTAGCCACTTGGTCAGCTGCCGATATATGTCCGAGGAAGAGCAGTTCACTCTGATGGAGTTGTTCGGCAGGTGTTTGATAGTTAGGTCGTTGCCACAAATTGCCCCTAAGAGAGGTGAAATCCGAAATATCACTTATGACAACCGGGGGGGGACGGAAACTGCGAGGATGAGGATCAGTCGAGGTGATGACCTGTGGTTGGTCAGAAATTGGAGTATCCATTGCGACATCATCATCTTCATCTACGTCCAAGGCAGCGAATCTATTGCCAGATGTGCGAGATGACGAGTGAGTTGCTGGAGAACGGTTGTCAAGACTCCTTTTTGGTGATTTTGTGATTTCTGATTTTGAATTTAGAATCGGGAAGTCTTTGCTGGAGAACACATTTTCCAAGTCAGTGGATCCGTCACTATCAGAGAGATCTGATAGGACACCGGCTGCTCCCACGGAGCTAGATTGTGACGGGGAGTATGATTCCAGCAAATGGCGAGGTGGTGATTTGGTGGCGCCTTTATTTGGAGAAGTCGAGGCGCGTTTCTTTGTCTTACGAAACTTGGGGAATGTTGAGTCGGCATTAGGAATGGAGTTTGACAGAGCGGGAGAGTTACAGCCGCGCTTCCGTGGGAAGTTTAGGGATTTTGGCGAGATTATAGTAGGATCAACGTCTTCTAAAGTTGAGTCCGATTCGACGTTGGATTCTTGGCTGAGAGTACGCAATTCGTCCAGTAAGGTTTGGCGTTTGACAGCGCGATTTCTCAAGTGTAGACCTTCACGGGTGTCCTTAGGGGGTTCGCATTTTTCGCTTTTCGATATTTTTCTAAATTTGGAAAAATATTTAGGAGAGAAAAAACAGGTCCGACCTGAGCGAGAGCTAGAATCGAACTGTAAAAAAAAATTAGAAAAATTCCAAAAATGTGAAATGAAATTAAATGTTAATTTTGGAATATTTTTTGTTTTGTTAGCGTTTGAGAAACTTGAATTCCTTTAATAGGAATTAATTTGGTAAGTAAGCAGAATCAAGAAATCGTGGAGAATGTAATGGGAATTTATTGCTTACTTTAGGACCAACGGAAAATGAAATCAGAAGAACACAAATCAAAAAAGGAAACTCAATTTCCAACATTTAAATTCGACAATGCAACGAATTCCAAAATAACCAGTATTTCCAACACCTAAAATTTTGAAACAAAAAAATGCTCGCACTATCGAGAAAATAACAAGTTTTAAACATGTTTCAGCTCGCTCGTATTGGGATTGACACCATTGTGCAGCCGCCGTTTGGATGTCGACGATTGTGATGCATTAATCCATGCTTGGCAGCGAATCCTTTGCCGCAGCTGGCGCAGAAATGCGATTTGGGTTTATTGGCCGGCGACACGGTGACCACATGCTGTTGCTGCTGCTCTTGCTGGGCCACATGCTGCAGATGCTGTTGCCGTTTGGATGTCGACGATTGTGCTGCATTAATCCATGCTTGGCAGCGAATCCTTTGCCGCAGCTGGCGCAGAAATGCGATTTGGGTTTATTGGCCGGCGACACGGTGACCACATGCTGTTGCTGCTGCTCTTGCTGGGCCACATGCTGCAGATGCTGTTGCCGTTTGGATGTCGACGATTGTGCTGCATTAATCCATGCTTGGCAGCGAATCCTTTGCCGCAGCTGGCGCAGAAATGCGATTTGGGTTTATTGGCCGGCGACACGGTGACCACATGCTGTTGCTGCTGCTCTTGCTGGGCCACATGCTGCAGATGCTGTTGCCGTTTGGATGTCGACGATTGTGCTGCATTAATCCATGCTTGGCAGCGAATCCTTTGCCGCATTAATCCATGCTTGGCAGCGAATCCTTTGCCGTAGCTGGCGCAGAAATGCGATTTGGGTTTATTGGCCGGCGACACGGTGACCACATGTTGTTGCTGCTGCTCTTGCTGGGCCACATGCTGCAGATGCTGTTGCCGTTTGGATGTCGACGATTGTGCTGCATTAATCCATGCTTGGCAGCGAATCCTTTGCCGCATTAATCCATGCTTGGCAGCGAATCCTTTGCCGCAGCTGGCGCAGAAATGCGATTTGGGTTTATTGGCCGGCGACACGGTGACCACATGCTGTTGCTGCTGCTCTTGCTGGGCCACATGCTGCAGATGCTGTTGCCGTTTGGATGTCGACGATTGTGCTGCATTAATCCATGCTTGGCAGCGAATCCTTTGCCGCAGCTGGCGCAGAAATGCGATTTGGGTTTATTGGCCGGCGACACGGTGACCACATGCTGTTGCTGCTGCTCTTGCTGGGCCACATGCTGCAGATGCTGTTGCCGTTTGGATGTCGACGATTGTGCTGCATTAATCCATGCTTGGCAGCGAATCCTTTGCCGCAGCTGGCGCAGAAATGCGATTTGGGTTTATTGGCCGGCGACACGGTGACCACATGCTGTTGCTGCTGCTCTTGCTGGGCCACATGCTGCAGATGCTGTTGCCCATGAATGGGCATCGTAGGCACAGCGGTGACAACGGCTTGCGGATGGGTCGAGTTGGCGGCCTGCACTGGATTACTGACAACGGTAATGGTCTGCGGATGTCCGGGGTGATGTGGAATAAGTTCCGAAAACTATTTTTTTTCTTACAATTTTTTTATTGCAGCCATTGTCTTGTTCCTAACATAAGCAAACATTTATTTGTCAAAATATTGTTGCGTTTTGTGCAATTTACATAAAATAGTGCTAAACAAAAATTAAAATGGCCGCTATAATTGAATTCTGTTGGGACAGTGTTGGTTAGCAGTAGCTAAGATCGATATCGATATGCAGTTGAGTTCCAGTGCTGCCAGAATTTGACTGTTAAGAATTGGCTAGATTTGAATAAAATACCAAAATAAAGAAGATAGTAAATTAATAGAAATAAAAAAGGCAAATCTTAAAAGCAACTAAATTTTGTGCTGTAAGTGTTTTTATTTAAATGAAAAATCTTTAAGCAATTAAAGAAAATGTAAAATCTTGTAATGAGTTTGCTAAAATGGCAGCACTGCACTGTGGCAACTCTGCACGTATAAAGTAGGGATGGCGATATCCAAAAAAGTAACGATATTGATATTAGGGATGGCGATATCCAAAAAAGTAACGATATTGATATCCGAAATAATATCGTAAGTAATATCATATCGTAGTAAATATCGTCAGTATCGCCTTGAATAACGATAAAATCGATATATTATTGCTTTCCAACAAAAACATCACTTTCTCTAACGAATTCCATATTTTCGCTTGCTTATACGTTATTCTGAAAATAACCATCGAAATAAATAAATAATCACGTTTAAAAATGCTTCAAATTTACTTAATTTGGCACATTTGAAATGTATAACGTGCACGCATGATGCATGCACCATTGCTGTTCAATGAAAAATAGGGGGAAAACTAAAAGCTGGAGATGATTTGTATTTTTCGATATATCGAATTAAAGTTCGATATATCTAAATGGTATCGCATTGAATATCATATCGTCTCCAGCTAGGATATCGCCAGTATATATCGATATAATATCGATATCGTCATATCGATTTCCATCCCTACTTCTTTTCTTCGTCGTTAGAAGTATTGAAGGGATACGGCTTCATAAGGTTCATCCCAGTCCTCAATATATTTTGCCACCTCCGCATTAAATTAGTCCTCTGCCTGTTCCTCACAAAATTATTTATTTATTTTTAAATAAAGCTTTGCTGTCATGATCAAATTTTCAGAATTGCAATATTCCAGAAATAATTACAAACATAGATAATTTATATTGAACCATAAAAAGAAATTGTTTTTCTATTTAAGTAGAGTTTCAAAATTACAATATCAACAACTATCAGATATTCCGTTTTTAAATGGTTCCAGAAAGTTGCAGACGGAATATACAAAACCTTAAGCTAGAGTCCGTTGAAGAACCAGTTAAGTCAGGAGAAGTAAGAATGCAGACTGAGCAATTGTTTGAGGATCGGAGATTCGGCAAAGAGGAGGCAATAGAAGGCAGCATTAAGGAATTCCATGGAGTCGGCGAAGGGATCGTTATGGGCTTGGTTTAAAGGACGACCTAGAGTATTTAACCCTGGAGGAGTAGTGGTAGCACCATGGGCAGCAGATTCTGCAGGTTTTTTGCCTTTGAGGTTGACAACCTCATGTCCAGAGACGCGGAATGCATCTTTAATCACGTTTCGTTGGGGTGGAGGAAACCAGATTCTTGACCGCCAGTCGAAATGCAATAAAATGGGTAAACTGTACATTGAGATCTGACAGCTTCTTGGTAATCTTTCTATGGAAATCAGCATCCTTAGCGTATATACGCAAGATCCCAGAGGCAGCCACCTTGAATTCGTACGAGTCAGAGGTCACAGCTGCGTTTAGGGAATTCTCCATGGCAATGACATCCGTGATCCCAGGGACTGTAATGGGTCTTGGCTTGGGAGGCTGTTTGGCCTGCGATGACTCAGGAATAGGAGCTGCATTAGTAGTCAAATTATCCAGGACTTCACTGTCCCCACTGGCCAGAGAAGCATATCTATTTCCTCCAGGTGTGGCATGAGCACAAACAGGATTACCTGATTCCCTGGGAGATGGAGCGGACATCGGAGATAGCAGCTTATCCTTCTTAGAGGCCACTACGGGTAGCGAAGCACCACTACGCTTCCTCGTTTGTACATTTTGCCAGTAGTCAGATCAGTCATGGGAGGAACAGCAGGGAAAACTGTAACTGTCGAATCGATAGAAGGCACAGACTACGGGTCTGTATACCAGAGATGAACATCCTACTCCTCACCAGAGCTTAGGGATTCGGGGATTTTTTTTAGCATTGTCGAAGCACGATATCTTGTTCATGTTTGAGGCCATTAGGGTAGTCTGCCTTAGAGCATTGGTTCCAAGAGAAGCTTGAGAATCATCGCGGTGAGCCGACATCCACGGATCCAGAGGCAAGCCCCCAGAAGGGGCACAACAAATCACACAAATCTCCCACAAATAGTAAAAACTAATTACAAGAGAATTAGATCCGGAGTGAATTTGAAAGGGGGTTCCTGTATACCCACAGGGTATATTACGGTCGAGGTCCCGACTGTTCGGCTTGATTTGTATCAAAAGTATATATATTTTAAATTTAGATTTGTCCTCTATTACGGAAGCGAATGAAGACGCGGATCCGCTACCTACTCCAACAAAAAAAAAATGCAGCAGGGAGGATTTCCAATACAATCGATTCATGATGCCACTTCGATGAAGGAAAATGAATTGATCCATTAGCCACAAATTGCATGCTAGAATGGTGTCTGCAAGGTTAAGAGACTGCAACTGAAAATAAATCGATCAGGCCATAAAGAAAACGTCTAACGTCGTTATAGCAATACCCGGAGAGAAAGAGCCATAGAAATCCTGAAGGTTCACCCAAGAAAAACTCGACGATCACAAATTAAACGCCAACGCGCCAATGCGGGAGCTCAAAGAAACCGCAATTTACAGGTAACTGCTGCGCACGCCTAGCAAATCTCTATCTAGACCAGCTAAGTAACCCAAGACCGTGAAAAATCAAAGCGCAGAATTCCAAGAATCAACTGAATGAACTGCAAAACCAGCTTTGAGGACCTAGAGAAGAGTATAAAGGATGTGATAAGCCCAGTGACGATTCTGTTGTCGTCATTAATCCATCGAAGAAAAGCTCTTGGTGTTGATTTTCTTCATAAATTGATTATTGGCGATATTGACTCTAGTTTCATTTTGAGACGCCTACATTTCCCTATGCCCTTGGCTTTGATTGAAAACTGTCCGATTATAGCACCAATTCAACCATCATCTACGTGAAAATCATAAAAGGCGAAAGGAGCGAGAGGAGCAAGAGAAGCGAGAGAAACAAGAGGAGCGAGAGGAGCAAGTGGAACGAGAAGAGCAAGAGAAACGAGAGGAGCGAGTGGAACGAGAAGAGCGAGAGAAACGAGAAGAGCGAGAGAAACGAGAGGAGAGAGTGGAACGAGAAGAGCGAGTGAAACGAGAAGAGCGAGTGAAACGAGAGGAGAGAGTGGAACGAGAGGAGAGAGTGGAACGAGAAGAGCGAGTGGAACGAGAAGAGCGAGTGGAACGAGAAGAGCGAGTGGAACGAGAAGAGCGAGTGGAACGAGAGGAGAGAGTGGAACGAGAGGAGAGAGTGGAACGAGAGGAGAGAGTGGAACGAGAGGAGAGAGTGGAACGAGAGGAGAGAGTGGAACGAGAGGAGAGAGTGGAACGAGAGGAGAGAGTGGAACGAGAAGAGCGAGTGAAACGAGAGGAGAGAGTGGAACGAGAAGAGCGAGTGAAACGAGAGGAGAGAGTGGAACGAGAAGAGCGAGTGGAACGAGAGGAGAGAGTGGAACGAGAAGAGCGAGTGAAACGAGAAGAGCGAGTGGAACGAGAAGAGCGAGTGAAACGAGAAGAGCGAGTGGAACGAGAAGAGCGAGTGGAACGAGAAGAGCGAGTGGAACGAGAAGAGCGAGTGGAACGAGAAGAGCGAGTGAAACGTGAGGAGCAAGTGGAACGAGAAGAGCGAGTGGAACGAGAAGAGCGAGTGGAACGAGAAGAGCGAGTGGAACGAGAAGAGCGAGTGGAACGAGAAGAGCGAGTGGAATGAGAAGAGCGAGGGAAACGACCTGGATAACGCATAGTTCGTTTTAGCTGCCTTTAATTATTTTGGCAATTCCAACTCAAGCATTTACATACCGGCTGAATTGGCAGCCTGCCTGTTTATCAATCCAGGCCAAATAACCTAACATAAACAGAACGAATCAGTTGCCGTTGCCACCGAATACGAGGGGGGCGTCGGATATGGACAAACTATACGCTAATATTCTGGAGTACTTGGTGGACTGTCAGATAGATGATAATCTCAGCGAGCCTTTGGGTGTCTTCACCATCATCTGACATGCGGTAAGGAGGAGAAAGAGGAGCAGGACCCGATTCACGTCTACGACATTCAGTACTTGTTCTATGTTCTGAAGAAAGAAGTTATGGAAATTGCAGATCTGACGCATGCCAATTTCAATAGAAGCATCATCACAGATACGCTTTTTTCCAACTAGTTCTTTGAATACCATTAGGGCCTCTCGTACCAGTATCACGAGGACAACGACCTGTCAATGTACTGCACACAGTCCATGGTCGCAAGATGGTTCTACGTTTTCAGTGACTATATGTGCACCATCAAATCATTGCTCGGCAGACAAGCTGCCTGCACTGGCAAAGAAGGATACGACATTTCGGTAGGACATTCCACTAGAAGAGCGAATTGTTGTCGCTTTTTATAAAGTTTGAGAATTGGGCCTGTAAATAGAACATTGCCATAAACCCTGAAAAGTGTGTTTCAGTAACATACACTCTGAGAACACACACCTCTCCCGGGGTATTCTTACACGGTGAACTCTTAGTGCAGAAGGATGCTCACAAATATCTCGGAGTCACTCTGGACAAACGCCTAAATTTCCAGCGCCATATAACTGACATAGTTAAGCGTCTCAAGGCAAAGGCGAGCAGTATGTCTTGGCTTCTTATCGCGAAGAATAAGGTTTCGATCACCAATAAGACGCTCATATATAAAGTCATTCTGGCACCCATCTGGAGATATGGTATTCAGGTATACGGCATAGCGGCAAAGTCGAACCTGAATAAAATACAAGTTGTGCAGTCGCAAATCCTGCGAAGAATGTCTGGTTCGGCATGGTACGTACGCAACAGCGACATCGACAAGGAACTGCGTGTACCGAGGATCGGAGATGTTATCAACCGCCAGGCTACTGCATACTTGGACAAACTTGCACATCACCCTAACCAGCTGGCGCAAAGGCTCCTAAGATGGAGACGTATTCGCGGAGTAAGAATGAGAAGGAGGCTCCAGAGAGTTCACCCAACAGACCTGTCCCACAGAACCCTTTAATCTTCCTCTTTTCCCCCTCAGCTACACTATTGTCTAGATTTAGGTATGTACATATGTATATATTTTGTTGAATATTAAGTATACCACTATAGTATAAGTTATGATTAATAGTAACAGTAGACTATAGAAACAATAAAGTAATTAACACAAAAAAAAAAAAAAAAAATGTTTCGCTTTTTATACACTAGGGTCATCTGCGGAGTATCGAACGATCGGAAGTTTGTTTGGCATATCGCAGCCAATGCTGTGAAAAATTGTCAATGAATTTAGCGGTGAAGTCATCAAGAAAATGTCTTCAGATTACTTGTCTCCGAATTTTTCAAGAGAACACAAAGTGAAGGAATACATTGAAGGATTCGAAAAGCTCAGATTTACGCAGTGTTTTGGAGCAAAGGTAAGAAATGGCATAAGCTTTCACAGCAGCAGACACACGAGTAAACAAAACACGAGGAGACAAGTCATCCGACATCAAGATGATTCTAAAGACATCATTCATAAGATCCCTTCTGTCAAAGTGCTGCACCCAGTCCATGGTCGCAAGATGGTCCTAAGTTTTCAGAGTCAAGTGGACCATCCCAATCTGGAGGATTCGAGTAGGAACACGTCCTTTACTTCGCTTTCATCGTACTATTCTGATGTGATGCAGGAATGTCAGTCGGAGTATGTTCCGAGCGACCACGAAGCATTTTCCGCCTCCATTGATGTGGATGACGATTTCCCTTTCACGGACGGACAGAAGTTCAGATACAATCGCCAGCCTTTATCCAATAACTTCCCAACCCGAAAACCAATCATTCTGTTAAGTTAGGAGCTCTGCAACAGAGTTGTTCCTAACGAGTAGCACGTGCTAATGCTATTCACATATTTCTTTTAGCGATATTAAAGTGCTTCACAACGCTAATCCAAAAGCTTAAAATAAAATTTGCGAAGAAATTTTAACTTTGAGAAGCTATAACTACTTTTGACAGCAAATAACAGCGGAGTGACTGCATCCATTTTATAAAGTGATCAATTCTTTTTCTGGATACTAAAACTAAAAGTGCACTTTTGTGCACTTTTCTCAAAAATTCACTTTTTAGGAAACAACCTCGCTCTAAGCAACTCGTAACGGAGAAGATACCGTCTTAGAGTATTATACCCTGTGGGGCGGTATAGCCATGACCGTCTGTCCGTCGGCCTGTCTGTCTGTCGGTCAGTCCGTATGAACGAAAGGATCTCAGAGATGGTAAGAGCTAGAAGCTGGAATTTGGTCTCCCAGCAATGGTCATTTTTGTAAAGCTCACAACAGAAGCAGTTTTGTAGCTAGAGACTTGAGATTTGGCATACATCTTGGGGTTGACTATCTTGGGGTTAATGTGTCCAGAAAATTTCATCGTGATGCCACGCCCCTTCGCCCACAAATAGAAAAAACTAATTACAAGAGAATTAGATCCGGAGTGAATTTGAGCGGGTTCCTGTAGACCCACAGGGTATATTACGGTCGAGGTCCCGACTGTTTTATTTTGCGCACTGGCAAAACGGTTTCCGATGAATTGAAGGCCTCTTTTAGAGAAAGCAGCCGTAATTTTTGTAAAAATGTACATATCTGTTAGATGGAAGAAGTGTACAGAAAATGTACAGCTCTTTAAAACTAGGCATGCCAACTGGCTGATAGAGAAAAAGTGCTTGAAGTTGAAGACGCGGACTACTGGTGTTAAACCAATTGGACACCCTACATTACGATATGGATGGAAAGGTGTGAGGGCAAAGCGGGATCTGGCGATGAAGTTGGCAATATCTTAGGAGCATAATTTACAATTATTTATTTAATCTGCAGCTATTGCAGCACGTAAAACGGAAAGGGCTGACCTTGCGTGAGGGGATCGAATGGATCTCAAAGATATATATATGCTCATAGCATAATAATACACCAATCCTGAAAGATTGGTCCAGATAACGTAAGGAACAAACAAATTGAATATGCTAAACAATTTTACAAGAGACGGTGCCACGCCCAATTTTGTAGCACCAATAAAAATGTATATTATGAGTCCAATGCAAAAAACAAGACCATCTTGTTACGTGCTTGAGTTATTAATTCCAAAAAATCGGTGAAATGCCCCATAGTGCACCGACGAGACCACTTCGTGTACTCTATTTGAACTTAATTTATAATTGCTAATTATACGCAACATCCAAAGGGAATAGGAGTTTAATAATGACCATTAATAGTTTAAAACAAGCGGAACAGTCGGGACCCCGACCGTAATATACCCTGTGGGTCTACAGGAACCCGCTCAAATTCACTCTAGATAAAATTCTCTAGTAATTCTTTATTTTTTAATTTGTGGGCGAAGGGGGCGTGGCATCGTGATAAAATTTTCTGGACAAATCGACCTCAAGATACTCATCATGTGTGCTAAATCTCAAGTCTCTAGCTACAAAACTGCTTTTGTTATGAGGTTTTTGAGCTACAAAACTGCTTGCTTTATGAGCTTTTACTTAATTTGAGGGCGAAGGGGGCGTGGCATCGCGATTAAATTTTCTGGACACATTGACCCTAAGATTCTTATCATATGTGCCAAATCTCAAGTCTCTTACTGTAATATTGCTCTTGTTATAAGCCTTTCCGTTTTGTAGGCAAGGGGGGCGTGGCATCGTGATAAAATTTTCTGGACACATTGACCACAAAATATTTTTCATATGTGCCAAATCTCAAGTCTCTAGCTACAAAACTGCCCTTGGTATGAGGTTTTTGAGTTACAAAACTGCTTGCTTTATAAGCTTTTACTTAATTTGTGGGCAAAGAAGGCGTGGCATCCAAAAAAAAAGATAAACTTGATCTGCCTGCAAAAATTTCCAGTGCTGGGACACCAAGTTCAAGCTTCTAGCTCTTACCATCTCTGAGATCCTTTCGTTCATACGGACGGACCGACGGACCGACGGACCGACGGACAGACGGACATGGCTATATCGACTCGGCTATTGATGCTGATTAAGAATATATATACTTTATTGGGTCGGCCATGCTTCCTTCTGCCCGTTACATATTTTTAACAAACTTAATATACCCCCACAGGGTATAAAAATTCTATTGTATTAGTTTACTATATCTGAAAACATTTATATTCATTATTAATAAGTGATATTTAATAATCGCATATAATGCTTATCGATATAGATACGTTGTATCGATACTATTTTTTACCAGTGCTAACAAAATATCAGTTACGATCATTCGTGACGAAATGTTTAAGCGAGGAGGACACAACTGGGTAAGTTTAAATTTGTTTAAAATATAAATTTATTCAGTATGCATACAATATAAAATAATTGTTTTGCTTTTCAGCGCTGGGTACAAGATGATCCCTGGAGAGGCGGCGGTTATCGCGGTCGTGGACGCGGCCGCGGGCGTGGCAATTTCGGTGGCGGTGGCGGTGGCGGTGCTTATTGGCGCCAACCAGATTTTGGTTTCCACTGCGCATGCCATTGGCAATGCCGGCAATGCTGCCAGGGATGGCAAGTACAACAGCAGGGGCAAAGCAACGCAGCACTGCTAGCTCCAGCATGCAGCCACGCAGCGAATTCAGCTGCAGCATGCAGCCACGCACCGGCTACAGCTACGTATGGTTACGCACCAGCCGCAGCGTGCAGCCATGGACCAGCCCAGGCCGCGGGTTGCAGCCACGCACCAGCCCAGGCCGCAGGGTGCAGCCACGCACCAGCCCAAACCTCAGCGCGCAGCCACTCTTCCAATACTCCATCCTGCAACGATGGAGTATTCCATGAAGATAGGGAGTTTTATATAACACCACCCAAAAATAATAAAGAATACATAAAATTAACTGTTGTTTTGTTTATTGTAGTTGTAGTTTTGGTTTTGTGGGACGAATGTGGGAGAAAAAGTTATTTTTACAATATCCATACATATGTACGTAAGTATGTATGTTGTATGTACATAAATACATATACCTATAATAAAACAAGCGGAACAGTCGGGACCCCGACCGTAATATACCCTGTGG
This sequence comes from Drosophila histrio, assembly GCA_958299025.2. Classification (NCBI taxonomy): domain Eukaryota; kingdom Metazoa; phylum Arthropoda; class Insecta; order Diptera; family Drosophilidae; genus Drosophila; species Drosophila histrio. The sequence goes on along the minus strand of OY282582.1, from coordinate 52,664,759 downwards.
GTCTACAGGAACCCGCTCAAATTCACTCTAGATAAAATTCTCTAGTAATTCTTTATTTTTTAATTTGTGGGCGAAGGGGGCGTGGCATCGTGATAAAATTTTCTGGACAAATCGACCTCAAGATACTCATCATGTGTGCTAAATCTCAAGTCTCTAGCTACAAAACTGCTTTTGTTATGAGGTTTTTGAGCTACAAAACTGCTTGCTTTATGAGCTTTTACTTAATTTGAGGGCGAAGGGGGCGTGGCATCGCGATTAAATTTTCTGGACACATTGACCCTAAGATTCTTATCATATGTGCCAAATCTCAAGTCTCTTACTGTAATATTGCTCTTGTTATAAGCCTTTCCGTTTTGTAGGCAAGGGGGGCGTGGCATCGTGATAAAATTTTCTGGACACATTGACCACAAAATATTTGTCATATGTGCCAAATCTCAAGTCTCTAGCTACAAAACTGCCCTTGGTATGAGGTTTTTGAGCTACAAAACTGCTTGCTTTATAAGCTTTTACTTAATTTGTGGGCAAAGAGGGCGTGGCATCCAAAAAAAAAGATAAACTTGATCTGCCTGCAAAAATTTCCAGTGCTGGGACACCAAGTTCAAGCTTCTAGCTCTTACCATCTCTGAGATCCTTTCGTTCATACGGACGGACCGACGGACCGACGGACCGACAGACCGACGGACAGACGGACAGACGGACATGGCTATATCGACTCGGCTATTGATGCTGATTAAAAATATATATACTTTATTGGGTCGGCCATGCTTCCTTCTGCCCGTTACATATTTTTAACAAACTTAATATACCCCACAGGGTATAAAAAATATGATATAATATTATTATATATTATTAAATATGAAAAAAATTTATTCAACAAGAAAAAAAACAATTCAGGAAACAAAAATAAGAGAAAAAAAAAATAAGAGAAAAAAAAAAATAAGAGAAAAAAAAAATAAGAGAAAAAAAAAATAAGAGAAAAAAAAATAAGAACCTTTCGGTTCGAGTTGCAGAAAGCAACTGAGGATGTCTGGCATTTTGCTTAGCGAGGAAAACTTCTGAGCTGTTCGAGCGATGACAAAAAATGCACAGCTGATTTGAAATGATTTCAACAACACTGAACGTAGTGTTGATAAGGTGATGCAGAACACAGAGCAACCCTTGTGCAAGTGTTGGGCAACGTGCTAATGCAATGACAGTTACAAAATTGCCCAATCTAAATTTTTCCACTGCTTGCAGTCTGGCAACACCACACGTTTCTCTCTTACACACACAGCTGTTATTTTATTGCGCGCCAAACCAATTATTTTTGAAATTTAAGGAGAATGCATTTCGCATATGCTCTCTCTCTCTCTCTCCGGCCAACAATTGTGAAATAATGGCAGCAAATTGCTCAGCGTGAGTTATACTTCGACTATCTGTTAAGTTACACTGTGTTATCTGAAAATTTGCGATTTCTTTTGATTTGCGTGGGCGGGGGGGTGAAATATCGAATATGTAAAATAAACTTGATCAGCGTTTGGTATTCAGGAACCTACATTCCAAATTTGAGGTCTCTAGCTCTTATAGTTGCTGAGATCCACGCGTTCATACTGACAGACGGACGGACGGACAGTCAATCGACTCGGCTATTTATACTGGTCAAGAATATATATATGCTTTATAGGGTCGGAGATGATTTCTTCTGCCTGTTCAAAACATTCACACAAATTCATTATACCACAGGGTATAAAAATTAACTAAAACATAAGTAATCCCTTCATCTGATAATGTAGCCCCCCCCCACCATAGAATAAATTGATCGTGTTTTACATTTTATAACTCTCTATTTATTAGATTTATTGAAAATAGCATTTTGGGTTTGCACAAAAAAAATGTAGGGAGTTTTTCTATAAATAATAACTTAGCATAAAAAAATGTATTATAATGGGGAGGAGGGAGATTTTCCCATTTACTTTTTGTTAGCGTTTTTTTGCTGTGATTTTATCTAAAAAAATGCAGCTAGTTGTATATAATTGTTGTATTTAGGCATATTATTTAATTAGAGTTATTAATGTTGTATATTTATATGTATATACATATAGTATATGTATATAATTAATAAATGTATGTAAAAATTGTTGTTGTAGTAGAATCCATTTGAATATTTTGCATTTATTGTAAATTTATTGAAATATTTTAAAAATTGTAATTTGAAAGACAAATTTAACTTATTATTTTCTGCATTTAGCTTAAGTACTGCACTTAAAATTAATTAAACATTAAAAACATGTCAAAAAAAAAATCATATATTTTTTTAAGAATGAAGGGGGGAAAAAATTAAAAGAATCCGCGAGATACAAAAATATATAGACTAATAAAAAGAATACACTACAATTGAAAGCCGAAGATTTGATTAAAACATTTTGTTTGTAGTTGTTGTTGTTGTAGATGATGTTGCAGTTAGAATTGTTGTGGTTGTTGTTAAAGTTTTCTTTAAATTTTTTTTACTCAGCGCCATATCGAATATGTGCATTTAATTTCAATTTGTGTGTTTACTGTTACAAATGGGTGTAAAGATAATGCAAGGAAATTAACAATCGAAACGTCATAGCGCGATTCATCTAAGCTTACGGGAACTTCCATCCCTGGATCTTGAGGTAGGAATGGAGGGGATGCTAGTAGGAGATAGTGGTTAGACAGCTGACGAGATTCGAAAACAAAAGATTTGTCGAAAACGACGACATTTTCACATCTCGCTGTATTTTTACATCCGTCCGTTACTTGTCGCAGTTCATAAACGATATTCACTACCTTTATGCCTCGATACTTGTTGAACTTGACTCGCTACTCGCCGGTTTTTGCACACCGTACGTTTTCACTACTCATCAAAAGCACTTCTCGTCAAAGTTCACTCGCTACTCGCTGCTTTTACTCGTTACTCTTCGTACATGACCCGCAACTCGCTGCTTTTCCACACCTCCTACCTCCCTAGCTCACAGACTCGATGAACTGCAGTTGCTGGATCTTAGATCTCATCAATGTCTATCTCGTCGCCATCCTCATCGTCCAAAGCGTTCTTCTTGTTGACAGCAGCAACAGCCGTGACAGCGGCCGCCACCTTTAACGGCTCGACACGTGCACGATCATCGTATTCGATTTCAACATCTGAATCACCGCCAGCATCCCCATCATCATCCGAGGATGAATCCTCCTCTTCGGCATCCTTCAGCCATTGGACAAACGGTTCAACCTTCTCATGAATTTCGGTCGCAATCTTTTTCGACACATGACGCTTGCTCACTTTCTGTGCCCAATCGAGTATCACCTTCTCATCGAGTATATCCAAATCGTAGAAGATCTTAAAAATGCCAGCCACCTTGCTCATCAACGTATTCGCATGCAACTCAACCGTCTGTTCAATGCCACCGATCAAATACCGTTGACCCTTCGGATTGTTATGAGTGAAGCGCAGCAGAAGAATGCGATTCTTTCGCACATCGTTGATAATGTTCTCGGTGAAGAGCAGTTCGGCGAGCACAAGGGGCGCCTTGTTCACAATATCCAGACGTTCGGCCTCAATCAGCAGCTCCTTGTGGGTGGGCACATCGTCCAACTGCTTTTTGTCGCGCTTGTTCTTCACCAGCTCATAGAAAATGTCGATGCGCTCCTTTTCCGTCTTGTCGTAATCATCCGAAATCGTCATGCCCTTAGCACCGTCCGTCAGATCTTGCAAACGTGCCCGAATCGCCTCCTGTAAATAGCAAATATAATTAATGAAGAGTTAATTGAAATAGATTTATATATATATGATAATAATCGAGACTGTAAACGTTACTTTTACAAAGCTATTTACTTCTGCTAAGATTACAGAGTAGAAGACACTTGTGTGCTGTTAACCACTCTCAAAGCAATGTTAAACAACACTCTCTGTTATAGGCTATAGACAAAATAGTCACATTAACAGCAGCGATTCTCAGTTACTATTAATATTAGAGATTAGAAGATATTTCTACACTGTGAACTACTCTCAAAAATGTTGAAAATTGCTATGTTAGTGCTAAGAGCATTACCTCCGTTATGAACATCAGAATAACAGCAGTAGATTCTGTTAATACTTAAATATCTAATACACTATTCTACACTATAAACTAATTTTAAATAAATGTTACAAGTTAGTCACTACTCTCTGCTAAAATAATAGCACCTTAACAGCTGTTAAGTGGATCTGACTATGACAACTACTACTCCGATTTTCCTACGCTTACAGCTGTGATAAGTTCGTGATTTTTTCTGGTGATTTACCTTGGAAACATCGACGCTCCAGCCGCCATCGTCGTCATCCTCGGTAATACTCTTCTCAGGAATGGCAGCACTGATCTCGGCCTCCGTCTGACTGGCATGATTGGTGCCATTGCCGCCATCGGATTCACCGCCCGAATTGTTGGCCATCGAATTGTTGGACATAGAGCCATCAGAATTTTCGTTCTTTTGCTTCTGGACACGCTTCGAACGTTTTCCCTCAGTTAGCGAGGAGCCCTGGGCAGCCGGATTAAGGGATGGTGGATTTTTAACAATATACGTGTTGACCTTATGGTTGACTTTAAGTAGGCCATGGAAACCACAAGCTTTGCATGACTGCGAGATGGTTTGATTCTTAGCCGAAACGGTCAAATTGGTTTCCGGATTATCGCATTCAGGGCACAGCACAAATTTGCGTATAAAGCCATCGAGTAAATCTTGCAGTTTGTTCACATCATGCGAACCATTTACAATGAAACGCTCGTTCTAAGGAGAAAAAAATAGAAGCGATAAGTAAATGGAATTCTTAAACGGAAAGTGGAAAGTTCAATAGAAGTAAGGAAAATATTTAGAGTAAATATTAAATGTCAAACATAATTAATACATAATGTTAATTGATATTCAAAACTGTTGAGAGTACTATCGGTAATGGGACTACGGAAAGTTGAAATACACGAATAGCGAATGCGATGATTTAAAATGTGGAGAAAACTATCTAAACTATCGTTAAAGTGAATTATGAATGTGAAAAGAATATACGAAATGGAAAAGATAAGATTTGTTTGATTAAAAGACGTTTACGAAAGTTGTAACGAACGTTTCTCCGATTAAAATGTGAAGTGATAGTCAAAACTATCGGGAGTACTATCGTTTAAGTGAATTATGAATGTTATAAGATATAATAGGATGCGAATTGTTAGAATATGTAATTAATTTATTAATGACAATTAATTTCAAATAAGGATTGTCTTTCATTTCTGTGATTTAATTAGTAACGATCGTTTTAGAAAAAATGGCATAGATAAGTAACTGTTAGACAATAAACAATAGGATAAACTATTGAGATTACAATTATTAAAATAAATAGAACTGATATTGAAATGTCAACTGATAGTCCGACGAATCATCGGGAGTAATGATAACGAATTATTAATTTATTATACAATGAGAATGAATAGGAAATGTGGGAATAATAGTCAAAACTATTGTTAAAGGTAATTATTAATGTGAACAATTTTAAATATAAGAAATGTAGACAATCAGATTGAATAGGGAATGTGATTAATTGTTAGTTAAATATGTAATTTGATTTCTAATCTTTAAACACTTTCATTTCTAAGACTTTAACGATATTACTTAGAATAGTTTAGCGGTTTTATAACAAATAGTCAATGAAATTGAATAGAAAATGTGAGATTAAAACATATTTTGGGATGATCTTAAATGTGATTTAATAGTCAGAACTATCGTTAAAATGAATTTGTTAATATGAACATTTTAAAATATGAAATGTAGACAATGAGATTGAATATGAAGAAATGTGATTAATTCATAATTGAAAATTTGATTTGATTTCTTATCCTATCAACACACAACACATTTCTGTGACTTTTACGATAATAACGAACAATAGTTTAGCGGCTTTACACATACACATACCTTGTGATCGAATTGCGTCTGGGCGCCCAATTCACAGCCAAAGTACTTGGTCGGATAGGTGGCGGGACGTCCGATGGCGCGTGCCACTTCGGCCATGTTGACCAGGACGGTCTTGATGCCGTTGCCCTTGCCCTCGACCTTGGCCTGCAGACGCGGCATCTTGTAGCGATAGAAGATGTCCGTAACGCTGCGATTAACATTGACGGTCGCCATTTTGAAGTTTAACTTGTTGCTCTTCTTCTATTTATATTTAATTGATACTATTTGTATTATTCTTTTGCTTGTATTTAACGTAATGATGTTGCTGCTGCTTCTGCTTTTCGGTCGGATTTGGGTATTGTTTTATTTTGTTTCTTCTTATTTTTTTTTTGTTTTAGATTACGTTTACTTTTCTGGCCTTTTTTAGAGGGGGAGGTATAGGGCTCGCTCTCTCTCTATCTCTATCTCTTACTCTTGCTCGCTCTATCTCGATGTCAGGCTGAGTGCTCAGATTTTTTATGTTGTTTGTTGCTAATTCCAATTGTCTATGGCTGATTGTGCGGCTGGCAGCGCCAATTTGTTGACTTTAGCGGCTATTTTGCAATTGCTTTGATTTTCGTTTCCGTTCATTAAATGTGCTTTTTGCTTTTACTTTGCTCCTCGCGCTGATTAATTGATTAACTCTTGATCCTGCTGCTGCTGCTGCTGCTGTTGATGTTTTTCTTGTTATTGTTATTGTTGTTGCTGTTGCTGTTGTTGTTGTTATTCGCTGTCAAGGATTCCGATTGTGATTCGGAGTCTGACTTTGATTTGGATTTCGCTTTACGTCCACTGGGCATCGACACGTGCATCAAGTGGTTTTTATTCCTTTTTCCCTTTTATCTATATATTCAAATTTTCAACTTTTTCTCTTACTTCTTACTTTTGTTATCTTTTTTTTTGTTGTTTGTTTGTTTGTTTGTTTGCTAATGGCAACTGATTTTTTTGATTTGAGTTTATCTCTTGCTCCTCTTTGTCAACTTCTTCTTCGAGTGTTGAACCGGGTTTGCTTTCCAATATCTTCCTTTCCTATCGCTTGTAGTGCGCGCCTTACTATAGTATATTTTTTTCATATGTTGTCTATATATCTGGCATAGTCTTAACTATTGGTGTTTTACTTCCTCTTGAAGTCAATTTTTTTTTTTAAATTTTTTGTTTTTTAATTTTTTTTTTATTTTTGCAATTTTTTTTTTTATTTAGTAAAAAACTATTGGAACGGTACAATGGTTGGCTCACGTGTACCTGAACGGCTGTAACTTCCGATGTCTGTTACTTGAAGTCCTGCAAAAAAAAGAAGAAGGATTAAATTGATTAATTCATTTATAGGCTAACAAAATTAACAATAAAATTATATAATATACAATATTCAACTAAGAACTGATAAGATACAAATTTAAATGAAGTTTAGTTAGGTCACTCTATTAAAATAATTTGTCTTATGTATAATACTACGCATATATTTAAATATATCGCTAGTTTGCTTGCAATACTTTGACAACACTGTCAAATGTAATATTGTCAAAGATGTGTATATTCAATCGGTCATATTATAGTTATCATATTATAACCATCAGTTTGAGTTTTCAGTGTTCGAAAACTTCTAAACAATATAGTACTAGAAAATATTATCATATGCGCTCTCGATCTGGCCAAGAATTGAAACAAATTCCTTTATATCTAACTGATTTATTTTGTTAAACTTTGTTATCTTAACAAACATGCGTGCCAGCAATCGCTAATTATTAATTTTAAGCTAGCCAGTAGCTTTTAGCTTTTTACACAATGTACAGCTTTCAGCGTATCTTTCAGCTTTTTTCACCGACGCAATGTGTAGCGTCACAGCGGCCGATAAGCGGCAAATCAGATTGTCATGTTATGCGCTCTCGCTTGCGTAAATAACATTTAGCAACAAATGCTCTTTCGTTCTGGCCAACAATTATAAAATAATGGATTTAAAACAAATTCCTTAATATCTACTTTATTTATGGGTCAATCATGATGAAACCTACAGCAAATTGCTCAACGTTTGTTATAGTACTTCAACTGTATGTTAAGTTAAGCTGTTATCTTAAAATTTGAGGCTGTGATCGTTTTTTTTCCGATTTGCGTGGGCGGGGGATGAGATATTTGAAGACTCTAGCTCTTTTAGTTACTAAGATCCACGCGTTCATACAGATGAACGGACGGACGGACGGAAGTACAAATGGACGGAAGTACAGACGGTCGGACGGAGGGAAGTACAGACGGACGGACGGACGGAAGTTCAGACGGACGGAAGGACGGAAGTACAGACGGATGGACGGACGGAAGTAAAGACGGACGGACGGAAGGACAGACGGACGGAAGAACAGACGGACGGAAGTACAGACGGACGGACGGAACTACAGACGGACAGACGGACGGAAGTACAGACGGACGGACGGACGGAAGTACAGACGAACGGACGGACGGAAGTACAGACGGACGGACGGAGGGAAGTACAGACGGACGGACGGAAGTACGGACGGACGGAAGTACGGACGGACGGAAGTACGGACGGACGGACGGACGGAAGTACAGACATGTGTCAGATGACTCGACTATTTTAAATTTCTTATTCTTTCCATAAAAAATAATTTTTATTTTAGAATTTACAATCCCTGTCTAAATACATTTCAACACTAAGTTAACAGAAGAAAAGTTGTAGACGCTTTATCAATGGCAATTTTGCAATTCATTAGAAATATACACTAATTGGAGAAAAAGCTTGGCTGTATATTCAGTTTTTCCAGGCACACACACACACACTGTGTGACCCAATTAAAACAGAGTTCTGCTTGATTTTATGTGCACATAATTATTTGCACTAAAATCTTCTTCAAGTACTATGTTTCGAAGAAATAGGTCAAGGAAAGTTATATATCTATTAGATTGGCAAGATGATAGACTATTAAATAGTCATGTTGAATTTGCACAACATAACATTTTAAGGGGACTTTTATTTTACATAGTAGATTTCATAAATCTATCCCTTTTTGTTTGCCTATCTTTTGGGAAGCATAATTCCGTGCTTGTGGAAAACAAACATCTCATCATTATCGACAACAACACCAAAGTTGGATCAAGTGGCTTATAGTATTTACAGCCTCAACAATTCCAGCATAATTAACTTATTTTTGTTACTTACCGATGACTTATAGTTCGCCTCTTTGAATTCATGCACAGTTCGAAGCTTTTACTCCGTTTTTGTGGAATTGGAGGTGCGCCTTTTTTTGCTGGTGTTTCTGCAAATGAAAGAATGAAAAAAAGTAGCGTGAGTATGGAAATGCAAGGAGGGGAAGTACCGAAAATATACATTTATATCTAGTTTAATTTGTACTGATCTGTGGGATTCCCCGATTTTATTTTGTAGCTTACCCACACAGACATACAGTTAGGCCAGCGATTGAAACGGTGCATAGCAAGTAAACAACATTGGAAACCCACTTCGAAACACTTGAAGACACACGCCACTAAACGGAGAGATCTACGATATTTCTGTGTGTGTGAGTGAGATGGGGAGGGAGGGAGGTAGGTAGGGGCTAGAACGATCGATAGCTTGCTCGCTCTTAGGCCTGCCTTTCAATGCCGCCTCATCGGGAGCTCAAAGAACAACAAAGCATCGGCACTCTTCTCTTGATACGCAGCAATTTGGAACCAAAGCTTAACCAGAAATTAGACCACATCAAAAATGTTGTTATAGTTTTAGAAAATACGACAATCAATCTCAATTCACTGTTAATTTATATTGCATTTGCATTTCTTGTTTGTTAACAACGGGCAAGATAGAAAAATGCAAATTTCTGTTTTTCACCGAGAATTTCTTCTAGAATAATAATCGAATAATTTTCAAATTCAATGCCTCAACTGAGTAGAGAGTGCTTAACATTCAAGCCTAACTGACAGTTAAATCAAAACACAACGACGTAAAGTTGTATAAACATTGAAAATGTAATCGACAATTTAAAAATTGTGCTATTATCGATGATTAAAATTGATACGAAGTATTATTTTACAATTTATCGATTTTTTAAATAATTGCTAAAACAATAATCGAATAGAGATGTAAGAATACGATCGATGCATCGGATATCAATATATTTTTAAAGGCGATACCTCGATGTTTTCCGCTGTTTACCGATGTCTTAATGCTTAGGCAAAACATCGGTCAGTTTTATAAATATTTTTAAAGATAAAATTGTTCATCGTAGTTCAGTTGAGTCGATAAATTTTTGATCAAACGACCGAAGAAGCAAGATGATCTATTATCAGGAACTTAGTTCGTTATCATATCGGCACAACGCAGCCTCTTGTAACTGATGCTGTTAACGAACAGCTGCCTGTAAAATCGATAACAGCAAAGAGAGAATACCATTACACCAGCAGCTGACTGTTTAAATCGAAATCAACACAGAAGAGAGTGAAATAATGAATACTCCAGCTTTATTAATCGACAATCGATAAAGGCAAATAGATCTCCACACACACTAGCGTCCTGTAACAGTTGATGTTAACTAACAGCTGACGCTTACTTTGGCAAAGAGGATACAAGTACACCGTAACATATACTGTTAACTAACAGCTGACAGTCAGACAGCTGACTGTAAAATATAAATCCACAGAGAGGACAAAAAAAGGAGAGCGAACGAACGAAAGCTGTGCATATGTGTCGATGTGTGTGTGTGTGTGTGTGTGTTTGAATGCGTGTCGAGTGTTAAGTGTTGAGAATCGCTAAACTCACCGCTGAGGTCATAGGTAATGGCCACAGTATGTCGCTGGATGGTTAAATCGCACAGCATATGATGCAGCTCGCTTTTAAAGTTCGTTGTCACGAGCAGGAGATGAACGAGCGCGGCCAGAAATTGCAATTGCAATGGCAACGTGAACAACGTCAATTGCTTCGGCGGCGTCAGGTTGATGTCGTTTTCCCGTTCGGTTGGCGTACACACGACAGCGGCAATCAGGAACAATGGGATCAGTATCAAGATCTTGTTAACAGTTGCTTTAGCTCCTGTTGCTGTTGTTGACTTTAATTGTTTTCGCTTCGTTCTTTTTTTATTGCGATTTCGCGATGATGTTGTTACCGATGTTAGAAGCGTTTTTGTTGTTATTGTTGTTGTTGTTGTTGTTATTGGACATAAACGTTTGTTATAGGAAGCCCGACGAGGCAACAAAAAGTTGAGAAAACCACAACGACAAAGCGTTAAGTGCATTAAAAGACGTCAATTCAAGAGTTTTTGCAAATTCAACGAAAGTAGTGAAATAAAATTTAAGAAAAATAAATAAAGGAATTGGACGAGATAGAGAGAGAGATCTTAACAATAGTTTTGACTGTTGCACTTATTGTTGTTGTTATTGTTGCTGCTGCTTCCGTTTATCGATTAACTTATCGATTTCTACTCCTGCGATAGTTTTCTTTAATGAAGCGCCGTCACGTTTCTCTCTTTTGTGTGTCGTTCTGCAATGTGTGTTGTTGTTTTTTCTTGTTTGCCAGATTTCTTTTTTTTTTCTTTTTTTTTACCAATTTTGGGTGTTTCACATTGAAAAATATATCTATGTAATGTGTTATGCAGTTTCGATTGAATAGAAAATGTAGGAAAACTCAATGAAAACGTAAATAGAAATATGAAATTTAAATGAAATGAAATTTACAAAAAATAAACAGTAGCAGCAGCAACAACAACAAGGATTATACATATATGTATGTAAAACAGACACACACACACACACATAGGCACACACACACGCTCAAGGAAGGAAAAAATCCAATAATTACAATGCCAATTGGGCACTGAGCATGTCTTCTTTTTCTTGTTGTTGCCCCAAAAAAAAAAAAAGGAAAATTCACGCGTGTTGGGGGCTTAAATTGAGCGCGTGTTTTATTTGCATTTTAGGCCAAAAGTAAATGTTAAAGCTGGCTTAAATACTTTATATTCCCTTTTGTGTCACACACACACTAATACACACACACACAAACAAAATATGCGTGGAAAATTTTCACGTTTCAAGTACAATGCGGAAAATTGTTGAAAGCTTGCGATGGGTTTAACGCTGACGAATAAACTGACGTTAGCGATGCTGCTGAGCGCCAGTGCGAGGTCCTGCGTGTATGGTTGAGCGTGTGCGTGTTTGTGTGTGTTATCCTCGTCGTCTGTTCTCCTTGGCGGGGATGGAAGAGAGAGAGCGCAAACCCGAACAGCAGTTCGTGAACAAACACTGCGCATGTGCTGTGGCCCTGCAACAACAAACAGATGTTCCCCAACTCCTGCCATCCCTCCCCCCATCACGACCAACTGTTAAGAAATGCAACTCTGTGGCCGCATTTTAGCTCAATATTGCAGGCATATGCTCAGCAGACAGATAGAGACAGAGACAGCGAGAGAAAGAGTGCACTTGCAAGATTTTTGCTGCCAGCCCGAAAGTGTGCAGCAAAAAAAAAAACGGTTTTTGCTGCTGTCAGTGATGCCAGCTACTCGCCACAAAAACAGGACAACAATCGACCAGAAAATAAAAATGAAAAAAAATACAGATTGGACGGAACCATTTTACGCATTATCATATATATATACATATATACATATATAATTAATATTCTTTATTGATATATTTATATCTGAGAATATTTCAATATTTCATTTGTTGAAAATTACATTAATTTGCCTGAGCGTAATTTTAAAATTTATAAAACAGTGTAAATTTTCGTGTAGGGAATGCTTGATATTTTTTACATTCCAAAAAAAAAGACAGATCTATCCAGAAAAAGGCTAAGCGGACAACACTGCTACTCATCAATCAAATGCAACGGCAGGAGCAAAGTTAAAACCAAAAACTGCAGGTCATGCATCAGCGACAGAGCTTTACAAAAGAGAACGCAAGCGCAGGAAAGTGCGTCACAGATAGACAGGGAGAGAGAGAAAGAGAGAGTGCAAGTGCTGCTGCAATGTAAAAACAGCTGAAAGAGCAATTTGTGACGTTGTTGCTGTTGCTCTTGTTGTTCTATTTATATTGGAAGCTGAATCAATCGAAGCTGCAGTTCAGTATCTATTGACTTTGTATACCCTGTAAAGCACTGTAAGTTCATGAGCAATACATACGTAATTTGTCACTTTATTTACGAATTATTTACATTTATATTTGTCAATTTCTTTTTTTTCTTTTTTGACAAAATAAGAAATGCACATATTTGGTATTTATTATAATACCCCTTAGTTTGCTAAAACTAAATATGTAACACGTCTAAGGAAGTCTGGCCGACCTCATAAAGTATATATATTCTTGATCAGCATCAACAGCCGAGTTGGTATAGCCATGTCCGTCTGTCTGTCCGTCCGTCGGCCTGTCTGTCTGTCCGTCCGTTCGTATGAACGAAAGGATCTCAGAGATGATAAGAGCTAAAAGCTTAAACTTGGTCTACCAGCACTGGTAATATTTACAGATTATCTTTAGTTTTGAATGCCACGCCCTCTTCGCCTACAAATCAAGTAAAAGCTCATAATAGTTTTGTAGCTAGCGACTTGACATTTGGCACACATGATGGGTATTTTGGGATCAATGTGTCAAGAAAATTTCATCACGATGTCCCGCCTCCTTCGCCTCCTTCCACAAATTGAAATAAAAGAATTGCAAGATGATTACATCGGGCGTGAATTTGAGCGGGTCCATGTGAGACACTGGGTATGTTTTGTGCGTTTAAAAATATCACTTAATAATAAAAAAAACTCAAATAAAATAACAAACTTATTATACCCCCACAGGGCAATATAAAATTATAAGATATACTATTATATATCTACGTCATAATGTAATACAATTACAATGCAATGTAAAAATAATATTTTTCATATTTGCATTTAAACGATATTGATATTGATATTATTAAAATTTTTAATTTAATCCAACACCCTTTTTTTTATTCCCTGAGAGAAATATCATCTATGCAAATATAGAAATAACATTGCAATTTGTATGCTCAACAAATCTTCCTAGTATATAAGTTATAGAATCACTTAATTCCATGCACTTGAAATAACCATGACGAATTACGTTTTTCTCTTTTATAGAATTGCATGACAAATGTAATTATAGTATGGTGAAATGTATAGCACACATTTAATTCCATTTAAAGTATATACAGTATACACAGTTCTTTTTAACTAGACGTGCCAGATTTCTCGGGTATTACGGCGTAACCAAAGAATGCAATTACTTTTAAAGCTCCCGACAGTTGAATGGAAAAAAACGACTACAGAATAACGAATGAATCAGAGCGCGTAATTCAATAAATTTCGAATAATTTACATTGCTTTTTGTTTTTGCAATAAGAAAATCAAGAAAATAAACCAAAGCAATTTTGCGCTAGTAATTATTCGTATTGAAAGTTGAAAGGAAGTGCGGGGCCGGAGGGTAAAGGGGCCAATGCTATTTTTAGCATTTCCCCATGTTGACAACAATAAAGATAGAGAACATGCTGTTGTTGTTGTGGTTGTTGTTGTTACACCCACACACATACATACATACATACAAAAGCTGTTGGCATTACGTGAAATGGAACAGAAAATTTGCGAGAGGCAACAACAAGTGGCCCAATCAAAATGCTGTTAACGGAAACAAGCGAAAGACAAAAAACGAATTGAAAATTGTCTATAATTGTAAATACACTAAATATTCGACTAAGTTAAATAGCCATTTCCGAGGTTTTTTTAGCTTCAAAATAAAGATAAATGCGCAAAAAAAAAAAAGAAACAAATAAAAAAAATTTGCAAGAAAGAGAGGGAAATACTGCAGTTTAAAAGCAAAGCATGTGATGAGCTGAGATGGATGATACATATTCCGACCAATGCCATAAACTGGTTTTTTGACTTTTATCTGTGCTTTTTTTTTTGTTATTGGCAACAACAAGAAACAGAAACACAAACAACAACAATAATTGGTAAACTAAATGCAAATGGAACTGGAAACTAAACCAGGCATTGTTGCAACGAGAGCGAGAGTAAGAGACAGAGACAAAAACAGAGAGAGAAAGAGAGAGAAGGGTTTGGGGACATGGGGGAGCGACATTTGATTGAGATTGATTGCGTATTGTCTCATGGGGACAACGTTATAACAACTGCTCTGTTAACAGTCAACTGTTAACTAACAGACATGTGTACATTCATGCCAGTGCTGCCAACTGTTGAGTAGTAAAACAAACTTTTTCACAAAGAGTTAAAGTTACAAAAAAAACAAGATACAATTCTCTAACATAAACAAGCTGATGTTTTTTTCATGTTAATTAACATTCTTGTAATATAAATGTTTAATAATACTCAATATGCTTATGTTTATACTTAAAGAGTGGAGACAAAACACTATTAGGCTGTTTTTCAATGTAATCATGATAATAATGATTTATCAAGACAAAGTGTACAACCTTTATTCCGTTCGGTTTAAAGAAACCAAATGTTATATTTATATTTTTAAAAAAAAGCCAGACAACAATATCTTTTCGATATTTCATTATATTTCATTGGAATTAAGCCAATTGACTTCCCTTTTGTGTCGCAATTCCTTCAATATAGCTATAATTACCGCCAGTTACTATTTCACAATTTGTCTTCCGTTTGGCATTCGTAAAACTACAGAACTAGCGAGAAAATAGCTGCATTGGCAACACTGACTCTCTATTTACAGACTACTGTTAACTAACAACAGTGTACATAGATAGATACACAGGTAATAAGTACTGGCATGGTAACAGAGCACTGTTAAATAACATTGGTTCCGTGTGCGAAAATGTAATGTACATATGTATTTACATAGCGTGTATATGTCCGTGTTTGTATGTATCATGTTGATCGGTTACGGCATGCGCACTTTAAGCTTAACAGACTATAACAAATCTCATTACACACACACAGACACACACACACACACGTGCGCGTTCACTCACAGAGATACACGTATCAATGCAAAGGGGAAAAAACCGACGTAGTGTGATAATAATGATGATGTTCATGCTCATGATCTTCAAGTGAATATTACTGGAAAATGCCACAAATTGCGCTTACTCATTATAAAAAAAATTAAAAAAAAAAAATACAGAATGTGGGGGAGAAAACAGATCGCAAATGATTTTTCTAGCACAAATTGGGAATCTTATCTGTCGCTAAACTTACACAACAAACTTAAATTATAGTATAACATACATATATAGGATACAGTATGTCACGTAATTGTTCTTGATTTATATATTTATTTTGCAATAAATATTTGATTTGATTGCATTCCATCAAAAGAATTACACGACCAACTGTATTTATTTATTTATTTTCATTGTTTGCAAGTACTTACCACTTAATCTTTCAAAAGTCATATAAGATATTATGTTTCCCCTGCTTGGGGTGCGCAATACAATCTCACGAATTAGATGAGGTAGTCTGGATGAACAAATTCTCCTCAAGGCCTTCAAATATGTTCAATAATAATGGATCTGCGATTCTCGATACTCGACGTTTATTCTTTTACCTATTTTTGTTTTTGGTTTTGTTTAAAATATAGATGTACAAACGTGTGCGAAATACTAATAAGAACAGCAAGTGCAAAACGTTATTTTTCCGAAAATAAATGTTATAATAATATTTTTATAAAATGTCACTTTTTACTATTTTAATATTACTTATAGTAAGCATTCATGTTCTTGTGTTATAATATTAGCAACTTTGTTGCGTTATGTCGAAAATCTGAGGTGCGATTAAATAAGCACAAAGAGAGGAAATGAATGATCGTCAAATTTGACAGAGATTTTAACACTTTGTAAGTATACACGTAGTAAGTTCTTACATTCAATATGAAGTAGATCCTCCCCTATTTTGAATAACTTCGGCACACCGTGACCTCATAGATACAATGAAACTGCGACATCTGAATAGTGGAATATTATTCCCAAGTATCTTTTGCTGCTTGCCATAATTCTTTTATTTATTTGGATGAGCATTTCTCGCACCCTTCTTAGCATCGATGCAAAGATGTTCTATGGGATTAAGGTCTGGTGATTGTGCTATTCACACTCCATAACTTTAATATTTTGTGATCGAAAGCACTCCTTTTGCTGGTGTGAGGTTTGAGGTCATTATCCTATCGATATAGTATGCATATCATTATATTGTGTAATATGTTCTGAACATAATAGTTGGCGTCCATGGTGCCTACGAGTCTAGAGTCCAGAAGTCCAACACCTTTCCACGAATCAAAGCACATCCATAGCATCACTCTTAAGCCACCGTGCTTAATGGTCTTAATGGTATATTTCTCATTGAATGCTTGATTTGCAGGATGTCCAACATAGTGATGTTTAGTTTAATTATCTAGTTGTACCATTTTTGCCTCATCTGACCATAGTACGTCAACTGCAGCCAAGTACGTTGCAAGTTTACTTGTTTTAATAAGGAAACTTCTCTTGGGCTTCTTGTCAATGTCCAGGTTGGATTCCTCTTTGACGGTCCTTAAATTCAATTTGTTCTGCTTTTCTGCGATCTTTTTTTTAAGTCTGCCACGTGTTTCGGGTTTCAGAGAAGAGTTTTTAGCGTTTGTTATCATGCCATTAGAAACACCAAGTAAATTCCGAATAAATGCATTGGTTTTTACCTTCACTGATCAATTTTTGTAATCAGTTGTCTTTGCTCTAAAGAGCAATGTTGTTGACGTCTCCTCCCATATTCAAGCAATTTCCATTGCATTGTTGCCTTTCACACAGCTGATTTTCGACTTAACCCAAGAAAATGATAAATATAACGACTCAAAAAATAAGCTAGGGCATGAATCCTTACAGATATGAAAAGCTTAATATGTATACTTTTAAAACAAAAATATGATATTTTATAAAAATATTATTAAAATTCTTTTTTTTGTTCATGTTTGCTGTTCTCATTGTTTTGCACACGTCTGTAGATGTATAGGCGTAGCTGATTATTTTTGTATTTATTGTCTTTGTTTGTTTTTTTTTTTTCTTTAATATTTACTTTTTTTCTTGCCACGTGAGAATTTTGCACAACTGTAAAAAAAATTGCTTCGCGTTTCTTTTTGCGATGGCCGCTGGCTACGCTAACCACGCGAATTATTGCTTTATTTAGTTATTGTTATTAACTTTTGCTGCTGCAGCTGATGCAAGAATTCTGCAATGATATTTAATTATAATAAACAATTATAGTTACTTTAATAGTTCGTTGGTAAAACTGATAATATTATTGTTCAAAAATACTTTTAAATGTGCAAATGTTAATTGCGTATGTTACTTAACAGCAGCTGTCGCCAGTGTTGCCATAATAGCTACTTTATAGCTACACATTGCAATTGCAAAATATGGTAAGTAAATGAAGCTGGAAGTCTAGCCATTTTCAATAATGCTTTGATTAGCAGATAACTTCAATATATTATTCGTCGAAATTATATATAGATTACTAAGGTATTCGAATAATCTTAGGTAGTAAATTTACCTAGATATTTGGTTATTCAGATAACTTCAATATCTTCCAATAAATATATTCTCTTTCGAAAATGTATTTGAAAATCAATTTTATCAATTGGTATTTGCTTTAACATTCTCCAAGCATTTTTAGCCACATCTAGCTACTTTTGTTAATCAAACTAGCCATTTATTTTGTTTAGCTTTTGAAGTGTTGGCAACACTGGCAGCCTCAGCTGTTACTGTTAACTGGCTGTTACGGTGCGAGTGTCGCGTGTGTGTGTGTGTATTTAAACAGTTTGTTGTTGGGTTACGAAAATGAAATGAAACGAAACGTGCGCAGTACACTAAAAATACAAAACGATTCCTTCTCGTATACTTTATGGCTAGTGCAGATTTACACACACACACACACGCAACATATGCAGATGTACGTGATTTACAATTTGTGAAATTGTAATCGAACTGTTATCATAATAATGATCAAGTGCAACAGATAGCACAAAGCACCACACAGTTGAAATGATGCATAGATACATATGTATGTATGTAATGCCAACATTGCACGTAATTTAAATTTTTTACTGCACACACACACACACACATACAGACACATATGCAATATATGACAATAAAAGCCACGCCATTTGTGATTTTTGAGGTTGTGTCTGTTTTAAAATAATTGTTACCTTGTTTTCAAACACGCAAAACAATACTGTATTTCAATTTATCAATTTTTATTTGACGTTAATTTGACTTGCGGATATATAATGCGATTTAACACTTGATTTTCTATGGAGATACGACGACAAACTGTTGGGCACTAGAGTTGTTTTCAATGGTTCACAATCGGTTCAATTGAACTACTCAAAAAAGTGAGCGAACGAGTTCAATGGTTCGTTTGAGACAATAAAGAAAACAATGAAATCCATAATATTATGCTAATTATTAGTATATTATTGGTATATTTTAAAACACAAAGCATAAGATAAACGGACTGAATGAACAAAAAAATTTTTGAAAACTATCAAGGGTGCCAGAGAAATCTGTAGAGATTATGTATCGAACTGGTTTGTAATTCTCTCAGACCAAATATTAGGTGATTTAATTTTTCGGACTATTGAATCGGAGTGAACGTACAAAACGAGAACGAAAACGTAGAGTTGCTAAGGCTCGAAAAAACAATGTACTAAAATGTATTTTTTATTTTTGTCGCCTTTTTATAGACGGTTCCAGTACATTAACATTTTATAAGTCGAAAAATTATTATATTTTCGTGACTCATTGCTTGTAATTTGAATACAACGAAATTCAATTATTTTGCCCATCAAAAAATTGAAATTGTGTGACAGCCCTGTGTTCCTGTCACTTGCTCGAATGATTGTGAATAGCAAATTGCATTTGTTTACATTTACGAAGCGCTCAAATTGAACTACATCTTAAGAAAGGCCACTAAAGAACAGTTGGCCAAGAAAAAGATCAAGCGTAATTTACTGAGAAGAGCAATGGAGGCACTGGAGACTGCTTACATAGACTAACAAATATGGTTTAATTTTTTTATTGCATACATTAATTATCATCCACTATTCATTAAATATAATTATGCTCTGCTTTTCATGTTCAATAGACATAAGGCGCAACTTCAATTACATATTAAACACTCCGAATCCTTTTAAATTGAATCTATAGCTAGGTGGCATCTCCCTTGTTTGGAAAGATTTTGCTCTATTACAATTAGTTGCCGATAGTACGGGCAATTTCTTAGGCATTTCGTATAGTTACAAATAATGAATTAAAAAATGTTTAATATTGGAATGTGTTTATACAGATATTTGAGAAATTTAATGACCTTTCCAAAACAGTAACACTTGTTGTGCATAAAAAGTTTCAAATTGCTAAAAGCGAGCAAATTTCTAGAAAAAGTCTTAGAGATTTTAAAACCAGCTCGAACACTACTGTGCTACCTAAAATCAGCTTAAATTGGTTTTCGGTTAGTTTGGATTTATGTGGCACCCCTGTATATGATAGTTTTGTTCGTTCATCAATAATTGGTAAAGCATCGATAGTGGTTTCAGCAATGATGGAACTATCAATCGAAGGTTCCATCGAAAATAATTAAAACAACGTGAAAAACGTGTCTTAACGCACGTAAGATTTAACTGTCAAATATAAACAAATGTATTTTTAGTAAAATATAAGACTTCATAAGTAATGAATAAATACATTAATATATCAGTATATCGCTTAATTGTAAAACAATCGATAATATAAATTTTGTCATGTTTTTTCAGCCCTAGTGTCAATTAGCAACCCTGGTGTTTGACAGTGCGGCACCATCACGCACAGCTGAGCTCTCCTATTATTTAATCGCACAAAATTTGGTTGAATTTATCAAAAACTTCAATAAAACAACACAGAACAAGATGGCTAAAAGCCCGGAAACAGTTTCTCTAGACCAATTGGACAAGGACCAAATGAAAACAGTGAGTAATGTCACCATCTTGATTGTCAAATCGGCACAACAAGTGATGCAATGTGTGCAATCGAATCAACCGCCTGGAATTTGTACATATGTACATATACTCGTATTCATGACAATCTACTAAAAAAAAAACAACGTGTATAGTTTTCAGATTTCCTCATGTCATACAACAAACTGTCCGAAATGTGCTTCACGGATTGTGTGCGCGACTTTACCTCTCGTGACGTTAAGGACACCGAGGTTAGTTCGAAACGTTGTCGAATTGCAAAATTAAACTAACGAATTCGATTTGCAGGAAAAATGCTCGTTAAATTGCATGGAAAAGTACCTGAAGATGAATCAACGTGTCTCGCAGCGCTTCCAGGAATTCCAAATGGTTGCCAACGAGAATGCATTGGCCATGGCCCAAAAGACCGGCAAACTATAGGGCTATAAGCCCATAAACTTTGTAGTTTAGTTTAGCAACACACCGATACGGAAACAGAGCAAAAACAATGCATTTTTGTTGCATTTGTATTGTCTTTAACTAGAAATTAAATAAATACCAAAAAAAAAGCAGTAATCAGGCTAGTTTTGGTTGTAACTCGACGTCGGAATATTCATTCACTAATAACCAGTGCTGCCAACTTTTCAGCGCCTTTGAAAGCTATATCAACAATTAAAAATAGCTAGAAAATGTTCTTGAAAGCCAAATAACAAGCTATTATTCTTTTTAAGTCGTTTTTGTCCATTTTTATGTTATAATCTGGATCAGTATTAGTCGATTTGTCTCTTTGAAAAAAAAAACTTTCAAATGTCAACTTTGAGAAAACCAAATCGATTTCCTTAAGAAACTTTCTTTTTACCATGATTTGGGTTAAAAATTGGAATATATATATTTTTTGTATATTGAAAAAGTTCTCGACTGTCAATAATTCAATTTTCAATATAGCTTAATTTTTCGCCAGCCGTTATATCCGAATATTTCTAGCGTTTGACATTCGTAAAACTGCAGAACTTGCGGAAAAATAGATGAATTGGCAACACTGGCTTTGATCTACATGGGATCGGTGTTGCCAGAATTTCATGACCTAAAATAGCTAAATTTGAAGCAGAAAATTGACTACAAATAGCTTGATTGCTAGATAGAGTATATAATACTTACATATATATGCCAATTCAAGATCATGTTAAGAACGGTTAACACTAGAAAATCTAACAGTCACTACTTCTTCTGATAGTCCCAGATGACAAACTATCACCTTACAAATTTGTCCAGCTTCTTTTTTTTTTAGAGATAATGCCACAACCGATTTAAAAACACTTTTCGCTTCCTTAAAGCCAATGAACATATCTAGTAACAATTTATACATGTTTCTGAATTTGTTATAATTTGTTTTACAGCATAAAGTATACACATATATTCTTGATCAGCATTAACAGCCGAGTCATGTCCGTCTGTATGAGCGACTAGACCTCAGAGACTATAAGAGCTAGAGAAACCAAATTTGGTATGTTGGTCCGTCTATGGGCTAAGCATATCTAGTTTGTGTTAAAATTTTGCCATGCACCCATCTGCCTGTGTAAATGCCACAAAACGAGAATTATTAAAGCTAGAATCCTAACATTTTGGCATACAGACATCAGGGTCTCAAATGTATGCTGAAAATTTTCATTCGCGATCGGATAATGAACTCGGAAAAATGTTTAAAAACAAAGTGAGTGTGGCACATAAGTTTTCAGATAAAGTACAATTTATTGCCTAGATTAAGACACTCCCAAGATATTCAAGCAATAATTTCACCCAGAATGAAGTAGGAACCAGGAATAGGAATAAAAGTGCAGAAAGGTAATCAAATCAATTTTGAAATTTCCTAAATTTCCAGCTAATAGCAAATTGAGCATATTGTCCAGCTCTTGCAATTTCCAAATAACTGAAGCTTAGCTATAAAATAACTACAATTGATAATCAGTAAATCAGTTTCTTTATAGTTAGCTAGAGATCGGTTTTTGTTTTGTTTTATTCATTTATGGATTTTGTTTAAATTATAAAAATAGACGTCGCGACATTTGATCCATTATGAGAGATGTATTGCAGATAATAAACTATGACAAATCGGGGAAGGGAAGTTTCGTTCGATTGGTTCCATTGTGCCACACATTGTAGAGCAACAGAGGGTTAGTTAAGCAATTCAGCCTCATTCTAAAATTATTTGTTTTGGGGCGCCGCGCAGTTGCTTATGTGCTAATTGCCTAAAAACTACGTTTAAATAACGCTGCTGACAGTGTCCAGTAATTACATACTATACTCGTTAATTAACTAACTCGACATCATAATCGTAATCTAGCGAGCGATTTTAGCCAGTTGTCGTTTGAGTACAATTTGCAATAATTACGGCAATCATTACAATTATTGTTATTTTAACCTACATATATAGGAAGCCATCGCCAGCGGCTTTCAATTCAATACTTATGGCTACACACGCTTTGTTGGCCGGCAGCTGAAGCTAATTCCGCACTTGTGTTCAGTGGCTGGTGCCGCCAGCTTCTGATGGGAAACCTTCCGCTTCATTGATCAACGCATATTCCAGAATGACACGTCCCTCTTTATACCTTAAAAACAAATATCAAATAGGTGAGCAAGCGAGAAGGGAAACAGCAACTGTTCTACTCACTTCTGTGTCTCCTCGGTGGCAAACTCGTACATCCAGCCCAACTTGGCGCCGCAGCTCTTGCACATAACATCGCGCACCATGTGGCGACCCGTCAACATCACGCGCTCCTGGATGGCGCTGAAGGTCAAGTTGACCACGCGCTTGAACAGATAAGCGCGTCCTGCAAGCATTTCAAATTTAAATCAATTTAAAACAAAAAACATGCCGAACAGTCGGAACCCCGACCGTAATATACTCTGTGGCAATACAGGATCGCCGCCCAAATTCACTCCCTATGTAATTCGCTTTTAATTCGATTATTATTAATTTGCGGACGAAGGGGAAGTGACATTGTGGTGAAATATTCTACACACATCGCCACCAAGATACTAATCATGTGTGGCAAATCTCAAGTCTCTAGCTGCAAAACTGTTTATGTTATGAGCTTCTTCTTGATTTGTGGGCGAAGGGGGCGTGGCATCCAAAATTAAAGATAAACTTGAAGTGCCTGCAAATATTAGCAGTAATGGGAGAGCAAGTTTAAGCTTCTAGCTCTTACCATCTCTGAGATTCTTTCGTTCATATGGATGGACAGACGGACAGACAGGCCGACGGACAGACAGATTGATCAAGAATATATATTCTTTATGGAGTCAGCAACCCTTCCTTTTGCCTTTTGTAATATACCCCCACAGGGTATAACAAGTGCTAAAGCTATAGTTGAGTACCCGACTATGAGATACTCTTTAAACTGTTTAATTTAAAGACCGCTACGATTATACTTGTGCTAAAAATGCACATTTTTAATATGTAATTAATTTGTATATTAAAAATGTGTAGTCAAAAATAACTTATATTTTAAATAAATATCAGAAATAAATTGTAGGAATTTAAATTATAAATTTTATTTAATAATAATATACAAATTCAAATGTTAACCGCAACTAAAACCGCTAACTGCTACTAACCGATTTAAACCGTATTATTAACCGATGTACAACTTTTTCATTCAAAATTCACAAATTCTGCAAATCAAAATAACCGATTCACGCCAAGCGGTTAGTTTCGGTTAAATAACAGCTCTTTTCCTGATTTATACTATGAACCGAAATTATATGGGTCCTTGGAACTTGAAACATGAAAATAACACGGGTAACCGTAATGACACCGATATTACAAAATTCTGATATTCTGATACAGACACCGATAATCGTTTCAGTTTGACTCCTTGGTAAAGATTTGTAATTTTTTATATTATTAAAATACAAATTTTTGTTCTCAGCTTCTACTATAATAAACAAGAGTTGGTTTTTAATTGTTATTATTAATATATTGTATAATTTTTAAAAGAAAGAAAAGTCAGAAAGAATTTTATTTGCAACGTTTATTCAAAAAAAAAAATGTATTTCATTCAGTTCCAAGATACGACATTCAAACAAGTATCTATAGGTTTTTTCATACGTCTAGATCATATTTAGGGGCTTAAAACTTAAAACAACCATATAACGTAAGTATTATGATTGATGAAAATAATAAAAGGGAATGTTCGCCAGCAAGAAGAGCGCGTTTTATTTGTGGCAAATTCTGACTTGTGGACTGCCAAATTTGGTTGCTCTATCTCTTATAGTCTCCGAGATCCAGACATTTATATAGACAGACACGCTCAAGAATAGACATATACACCTCTTCTTCAAACTGTTACATTCATGGCAACAAACACAATATACCCCTTGTGCTCCACGAGTAACGTGTACAACAATCATCTTTAATACTTCTTCCTGTTACATACTAAGCAACAAACACAATATACCTCTTGGGCTCTACTTGTAACGGGTATAACAACATAACATTTTAATGCTTACCCGTTGCGCCCGTAAAGCGTGTGCTGATCAATTGACTGCGATTGGTCAAGTTGGTGTGACATTGGGCACAATTGAACAGCTTTAATCCGCCGAGATGCTCCAGAAAGATGCGACCCATATTTAATTTGGAATACTTCTATTGTCTTCTGTGCGTTTGTTTACCTGCCTTTATTTGCAGTGTCTGTGCGTGTGTGTGTGTGTCCGTGCGTGTGTGTGCGTGAGTGTAGAGTTTCTTTGTTTGTCGACGCTGTTGAAAAATGTGTAATAAAAGCATTATTAGTAATAGCACGCAGCGTAATTGCGCATACATATTATTATGTTGCTGTAAAGCTTATCTTCAGTACTTTTATTTGTACTGCTTAATTGCAGGAACGCAAGACAAGCATACAGCTGTCCTGGTGATGCAGCGATGTCCGCAAATGCAATATTAAAATGATGCAAGCAGCACAACAACAAGTTACTGACTTTGATTTAGAATGCAACTCGCTAATTACGACGCCTGGGACAATACAAAAAAAATAACACTGGAGCAGCAATAACAACGCAACGTTTACTAGGGCTGTCGAATAGTTATCGATGTTGTGTCGTAATCGATCTTGCGATAGTTTTAATATTTTTCAAGTTTTGCTTTACATATAGTCAATAAATAAGAAGCAAAAAAATAGTACATATAGTAGTTGTATTCATTTATAATATAAATGGTTAAGATGTAGCTAAAGAACTATCAGTCGTAAACATGAAATATCGAGTAAACATCGCACTCGATTACGCAGTAATGCTGCAGCCCTCATTCACAGCTGTGCTTACAAGTGATTGTGATGTTGATTTTTCCTGCAACTTTTGCTTTTAATTAATAATGTCTCATGTGCTTAAGATTTTAAAATTCAAAATTTGTATTCATTTATAATATAAATCAAATTTAACGAAAAAAAATAACAGACGTACAAATCAAATGTATCGATTACGCAGTAGAGTTGGGCGATATTTACGTAACTGATATTTGTCACAAGTATTTCATAGAAATTGTCACTGCTGTAATAAAGTATCAATAGCATCAGTGAAAAAATCACTGAATGTCACTGAACGATATTGCTAAAGAATTTTTCCAGCACTATGCTCTCACGGTGAAGAAGTTTTTAATTGTGAAATTTAAAATGAATGGCAGTTACAGTCACTGATTTATTTTTAAGCCAGTCAGAGTTGTCGCTGCGAAATAAATCTCAGCATATCGCCCATCTCTATAACACAGCAATGTTGCAGCCCTGGCTCAACAGCTGTGCCTACACGTGATTGTGTTGTTGTAGCGGTTGTTGCGTGTTGAGATTTTTCCGGCAACTTTTGGATTTAATTAAAAATTCACTGCCATTTAGCATACGATGTGCATAAGATTTTAATATTTAAACAACAAATCATTAGCAGTATTCTGGCTAATTTATAATGGCAGCTGAAGACTAAGAACTGCTAAAATTCATTTTAAAAGATAACCACCAAATTTCGCATCCGATGCAACAATAACTGAAGATGCATTTCCTGCGACATAAACTGCGAAGTCTGCTGTCTCGGGGCAGTTGCAGCCTGCGACGCGAGTCGTCCAGCGGCTCCACTGGCACAAGAATGGGAGCGGGAGCTCTGACGATGCACAAACTGCGTGAATGGCACGGAAATGCGTTCAGCAATAAGTTTCTGCTATTCACAAACGTGGGCATCTCCCTGACACTCAGCTCCGTTGGTGACATTCTGGAACAGCAGCTGGAGCTGTACAATGGCGAAATTGAGGAATTCTGCAGCACACGGACCAGTCACATGGCAACCAGCGGTGTCGCTGTCGGCATCATTTGCCATTATTGGTATCAGCTGCTGGACAAACATCTGCCCGGTCGCAGTATGCGTGTAGTGGCCAAAAAGATTGTACTCGATCAGGTTATCTGCTCACCGCTCTACATTTCGGCATTCTTCATTACGCTGGGCATACTGGAGCAGAAGGACGCCCACGAGGTGTGGGAGGAGATCAAGGAGAAGGCGTGGAAGCTTTATGCGGCAGAGTGGACAGTCTGGCCGGTGGCACAATTCATTAATTTCTATTGGGTGCCCACGCATTATCGCATATTCTACGATAATGTTATAAGTCTGGGCTACGATGTCTTCACCTCAAAGGTGAAGCATTCTTCGTCACATCTGCCACTTGCCGCTGCCGCCGCCGCCGCTGCCACTTCGACCTCTGCCAAGAAACTAAAAACCAGTCAGACCTAATTTTATTTCTCCTCATTGCTTATAATTTCTTAAATATTTGTAAATACTCTTTGTAAATATGAATTGCAATAATTGCAAAGCGAGCTGCCGATTTCATTTTATGAATCAAACTAAAGATGTACCTTGACTTGAGCTGCTATTGCAACTCTCGAAATAAACTGGCCGAAAGAATGATCGATTGTTGTTGACAATCACCAACTGGGTTGCAATGCAAAAAATCATATAAAAAACAACTACTATGTAATTAGTTGTGACTGATGCAATTTTTGGAGTTTCTTACGATGCTGGGAACAACAATCGACAGCGACAATCAACAACCGGTTTGACACACCTCCTGACAGTGATGCCAACCGATCAGAAAATAATGTCGGCCAGAGAACCCGACTGGGAGATACCCTGTACTTGTTGTGCAAAAACTTGTAGCTTCTGACGTTGTTTAAAATTTATATCTTAGATATCCTGAGTTGTTTATTATGGGAGGAGTGATGCCAACTGATCAGAAAATAGAACTGTAAACAGACTGATTAACTTGTCGGCGAGAGAACCCAGACTGTGAGAGACCCTGTACTTAGTTAGCAAAAGCTTAAATGTCTAATAGGTTGTCTGACGTCACTTTAAATTGTTTCTATGACAACTTGCGATTTTGTTATGACAGAAAATAATGGAAAACAGACTCAAAAACTAGTCGGAGAGAGAACCCGACTGGGAGAGACCCTGTACTTGGTCTGCAAGAACTTTTAGGTTGTAGCGTCCGACGATGCTTTAAATTGTTTCTTAAATAACTGGCGACTGAATAACTATTCGGAGAGAGAATCCGACTGTAAAGGACCCTGCACGTATTCTGCAAAAACTGTAGCGTCCGGTGTTGTTATAATGGTTTCTCAGACAACTTACAAGTTTATTATACGATCGCGATGAAGTTGAGATTAATCGTTTTTCCCATGCTTATCATATGTATTTATGCGCGCAATTTCTTAAAATTTCTCTTTTAACCTGATTTGTATCGCTTTTGCTTTTTATATGCGGAAGGGTAAAGAAAAACCTATGTACACGCCAAGTTTGGTGTGTCTAGCTCTTATAGTAACCGAGATCTCAGCAACTATAAGAGCTAGAGAATTCAATATTGTATTTATTTGACAAACTTCACAGACTAAGTGCAGGACTTAGAAAACTTAGAAGGTGCGATTATAGAAAAAAATGTGTTATTCCTAATATTTATTATTAATTGGAATTTATAGTATCTATATATATCGACAATGATAGCATCATCCTGAGAATTCCCTTTATTAACATTTTACGCATGTGTGCCTATCATTGTGAAATACTTGTCCTGTTTCATTTGTTAAAAAGAGACTGAAAATTACTTGGTATTTGTCTGAGCAAACGGCAATGGATCTATTAAGTTTATCAAAAATGTGATCAACAATATTAAGACCTAGATCTCAGAGACTTTAAAGAGTTAGAGACACGAAACTTGGTATAATGTTTCTCTATAAGTACCAAAAGCAGCTGAAGTAATCAAGTAATCAAAATAGAAATTTTTACGCTAGAGCCACTCATGATAAAATTCGGTGTCTTAAAAATTACATTGCGAACGAATAATAAATTCCAAAGTTATTGCACGGATTTGATCAATTTTGTATTTCATTCGAATTAGGGAACGCTTAATATTTCTTTCGGTCGAAATAGTTTTAACCAGTCGGAAAGGCTACAGTCGAAATCGACTATAAGAGACCTATTACTTATTCTTCAAAAATTAAATAACAGTTACAAACATACAGACTTATATATAAACCTAAATAAATTTGACGCTGCTCAGATTAGCTTCCGATTAATTAAATATAATCGCTTATGTTACACTTGAATTATTAACACACAAATGTTAATCTTAACATACAAATGTTAATCCTAACATACAAATGTTAATCTTAGCAGACAAATGTTAATCTTAACATACAAATGTTAATCTTAACATATCTGCACATTTCCTGCACATTTCCTGTCATTGTACATTCGATAATTTGTTTGCTTCAAATCTCCGGTGTTTATTGTCCGATTTTGATGAAATTTTCAGTACGCATCGAAAGGAAAGTAAATTTTATGTATGCCGATTTTGGAACTTGTATCTTTTAAATTACTCGAGTTATTTGGGGCTTTCCGATTTTTAGGGGCGGGAGGGGGCGTGGCAAAATTCTAAAACAAACTTGACCTTTTCGGGGGTCACAGGAGTATTGTCACCAATTTTGGTGACCCTAGCTCTTATAGTCTCTGAGATCTAGGCGTTCATACAGCAGGACAGCAGGACAGACGGACAGACGGACATGGCTATATCGACTCGGCTGGTGATGCTGATCAAGAATATATATACTTTATGGGGTCTGCCGGACTTCCTTCGACCTGTTACGCACATTTTTTTTTTTGACAAACTTAATAGACCCTATTTACTTTTTTAAAGTAAAGGGTCTAAAAATAACAGATCTATTTGAGAAAAGTTACTTTGGAAATACTGATAAAATCCAAACTAATAATTACAATCTTATAATCGGATTTTAAAAGGCTACAATAAACGTATCAATAAATGAATAATTTTCACATAACATTTGTTTCAAAAGTAGGCTAAATCGATTGAAAATCATTGCTGTTGCAAAAATCGATTCATCGATATTTCGATTTCCTTTGCATCACTAGCAATCACTGTTGTCAATTAACTAATTTATAGCCAAATTTTGTTATTTAAAAGACCAACACTAATAACACAAAAATCTATTCGTTGTTTTTTTTTTTTTGCATTTGCATTTGTATTTCAACTTTATTTTTAGCAATATTTTTTATTTAAATACTCAATTTAACGGTCAAAATTCTGACAACACTGCTATTAATGGAGAGCGAAGGATTTTCGAGTCCAACGACCGCTGACAACTCCACGCTGTTCAATTTTGGACTTGTGCAATTATTATTCTTGCTTGTTGACGGATCTGGCGTTTTCTAATGGCCAAAGAAGGAACATGGTATGCAATAGTATTAGTGAGCTTTTCATATGCGCTCTATATTTGTGCGAGAGAGTGAGAGCTTTAAGCTTGTTGTTGTTGATTGTGTCCGTGTGTGTGCAATGTACTACGTGGGCTGTAAATTAACGGAAACACTTGCGTGTTGAAACCACGACTGATCTATCAACATAGTACATATACATATGTATAGTATGAATGACAATGACGAGAATGACGCAGATGAATGCGCACGCTTACGCTACCACTGATAAGACTAACGTGCTGTTGCTGATAACGTGATTGTTTGTTGTCTTTGTGTGTGTGTGTGTGTGTGTCTCTCTCTCTCGTGTAGCAACAGTCAGTGATGTACACGGAGATTGTCAAGAGATAGGAATGCTTAGGCAGCAACACGCCATGCCACGCCCAATGGTTGCTACCTACCTACAATTAATTGACTTTACAATTTTTGCCGCAGTTAATTATAAATCAGAAAACCCATCCAGCGTTGATAAGAGCGCACACACTGATAATGAGTAGAAAAAACACGGGCATAAATCAGAAAAATAGTATATAGTCATAGGTACTAAATATATTTATATATATATATACAGTAAGTCATGTAACTATTAAGACAAAATAAAAAATTAACAAAATTATTTGAATTATAGTTGCTTAGAGTTAGAAACAAGCAATAAATACGAACTGGTATTTGATTTAAATATTTTAAAAATAAAATAAAAACAAATATGTGCATTTTCCACATGCATCTAGAAAATTGCAACAGATAACATTAAAAAACAATTAATACAATAATAATTAATTAATAGAATAATAAAGCTTTCTTCAGATAGTAGTTGTCATGTTAAAATATATTTCTCGTTTCGTTTATTTTTTCTTTTTTAGCTTGTTCATAATTTAGAAAGCGACATTTTCTTCCCAATGATTAAATAGATGATGATCTATAAATAAATAAATAACATATTTAGCAAGATTTGCATTTTGTTTAGAGGAGAGATTTTTGTGTGGAAAAGGTTATTTTTAGGTACAAAGAAGCCAGACCTTTGTCTGATAAAATTTGTATTTATTAGAATAGTTCACATATTAAATCGTTTGTCACAAAATTTGATATAAGAAATTTTGGGGCTTGAACAAGCTTTCGTCACTAGAGTTTTACCTCGTGTAAGAGGTTTTTTTTTTTGGTATATCTTAAATTTAAACAAGAAACTTTTACTGAAAACAAGTAATAATAGGGTAAATCATATTTTGTACAGTTTACTCATTTTGGGACTTGAACAAACTTTCTTCACTAGAGTTTTACCAAGTGTTAGAGGTTTTTTTTTGGTATAACCTAAACAGAAACAAAAAACTTTTGCTGAAAACAAGTAATGTAAGGGTCAAACTTAATTTGTACAGTTTACTCATTTTGGGACTTGAACAAACTTTCGTCACTAGAGTTTTACCAAGTGTTAGAGGTTTTTTTTTGGTATAACCTAAACAGAAACAAAAAACTTTTACTGAAAACAAGTAATGTAAGGCTCAAACTTAATTTGTACAGTTTACTCATTTTGGGACTTGAACAATCTTTCGTCACTAGAGTTTTACAGTTTACTCATTTTGGGACTTGAACAAACTTTCGTCACTAGAGTTTTACCTCGTGTTTACTCATTATGATAAATTATTTCATTTATAAAATGTTCAATTTACTAACAATAATATGTTGCTGGAAGATAATTTTACAAACAAAAGATGAGTTTTAAATAACTTTGACGCTCTTGGAGCCGATTGACCTTTTCCTGGTAATGCCCATAATAGATTTCCTCTCTTTCTTTATTGTTAAAAGAATTGCTTTACCTACTGTAGATACGTACGTGTAGAGCACTTCATATCCATTAATGAATTAGCTATCAGTATCTGTGGGGGGTATGACTAAACAGGAACTCTTATCGCAACGCGCTTTCAATCGCCACTTTGTGCTTGACATTGATAATGAAATTGGCAAAAAAGAAACGCTGGAATTTTTTTCAAATAAATAAAAGAAAAAAAGAACAAATCACAAAAGAATAAGACTGCTGCATTTAAATGATACGTTCACAAATTATGACGACCTTGATAGCGACTATGATAACGAATCTTCAAACTCAGAAAAAGTCTCTGGAATTGTCAGCCCGGCAACAGGTGTTCCAAGTCGTTTCACAGATGCATAAATACATCTTAACCAATTTCAATAAATATATGTATATGCTACTATATCTCGAATCGACTGTTGTCGAGATTCGCATTTTGATTGGTTTTTTTCTTACGTTTTTTTTAATTTTGCATACGAAACGATTCCAGCGGGCTTGGCAATTGGAAACCGGTTTTCATAAGATAAATTTCCTTTTCTTTCTTATGTTATTTTCGGGGCAGCTGGAAGAGGAAGAGAACACGAAATCTGCTAGCAACCAAAACTTGATTGTTTGCAGCAGACAGCAATAAAATAAAAACAAAGGCAACAAAAAACAACAAAAGCTATATAGAAGAATTCGAATTTAATTAGCAGAGTTTTTATTTGGTTAGAATTTATATGGCATAATCTAGTCTACATAACCGTTTGAAAATCTCCATTACCGATACGCAACCGATTGCATTAACCGTAACCGTTCTAGCTTGACCGTGATTATTAGTTTACTTTTGGTCGAATCGAATCAAATCAAATTAACTATAGATGAGTACATGATGATGAAATATGAATGCCATTAAATAGATCGTATCGAATAGATGTCTGTACACACTTGGAATCTGGAAATGGGCCAACCGCACGTAGTATGTGAAATGTGATAACAATATCGAATATTCAGCTAAATACTTATACAAGGTTGTTGCCAATGCTGTAATTCTAACCTAAAAAAATTCCAACTTGTTTTCGAGCACATTGCAAATGACGTGCGGTTTATTGTTGGCTTCGCCATTGACCGACCGATCGTACAGGGCAAAAACAACAAACAAGCAAAAATATAAATACATATATACTATACAAAAAAAATAAAGAAAGATCGGTTATATGCGGCACGCCGAACAATTGATACACTGCTTTCCATTTCCAACCGATCGTCGGTAAACAACAAAGCTTTCCTTACTAAACTTTTCGATTTTATAGTATAGTAGTTCGATATTTATCAATTTTGATCAGACTGTATATGAAATCAATCTGTAAGATTGGTTAAGAATGTACATTATATTATAATATATATTTTGAAATTAATTATTCAAATCTCTTTCTGTTGTAACTGTTAGAGATGTTAAATTAGTTGGAAACCTCGATGTCGATGTTTATCGGCGATTTTCAAATCAAGCTCGATGTTGGTCAATGTATCGATCACAAATTTTCAATGACTCGATGTTTTTAAAGCTGGCATCGTTACACATCGGGATCAACAAAAACATCGTTAAACATCCAGGTATCGCCTTAAAAAATCTATCGATGTCCGTTACATAGATTGTTTTTTACATCCCTAGTAGCAGTCGTGAGTTTTGCCGCTACTCCAATTGTAGTCTGTAATACCCTCGGTTAGAGTATAAAAATGCGTTTATTTACAAGATGCCAGACCCCCCGCCGCAGCAGCAACACCCCACCAGCCCCCGCACAAATCATGCTACAACGTAAACGAGGGCGCGCTCGCTAAAAACGCGCGCGGATTGGCCAATTTTCTGGGCTCGTCTGTTGTGCCTCTCGCGGTATGATAAAAAATATCTACATACATACATATTGTTCATACATACAGACGTGCAATAAATCAGTATAAAGAAAACGCGTTAAGCAAAAAGAGCGCAGATCGTATGGCAATTGCGGCAAAGTGGAGGAGGGGAGCCTTCGAAGAGCGGAACACGCGAAATCAACTTTTGTAAAGAGCAACAAAAAGAGCTCAACAACTTACAGATGAAAACAGGTATCGAAAAATACACATATATACTTAGATATATATGTGTGCATGAATATGAGCAGCATTTAAATTGGACACTTGTTGGTATGTACATATGTACGCATATATGTATGTATGTAGCTTGTCTGTATGCCACTTGTTTGTGACTGATTTGTTGGCTGAGCAGATTTTTGTGGACTGTTTCTAGGGCTGTGGTGCCACGCGCAATAACTGGATAACTGTGTGAGTACCATGTGTGTGTCTCCATATATTATGAAACCGAGCAAAACAAGTCCAAACATTACAGAACTCAACTAAAAATATACCTGAACTATTTTCCATATTAAGAGCTGACAAAATATCGTGATACTATCGAACGCAGCGTTCTTATCGATATCGATAGCTCGCCTCCAGATTGCAATATTTTTTAACTGAATAAACAGTTTCAATATCAAGCATAATACAAAATATGTTTGCAATGCAATGTGATTATTTGCTTGAAATAATAATTTGAGCAAATTATGCGTGCATACACTTTGCTGATGTCATGCCATTTGATCGTGTCCTGGCGCAAGGTTTTCCTACCAGGTGATGTATTCACAACAGTTGGCTTGAAGGTCCGTTATTCTGTCGTTGCTGAAATTCACGCAATGCTGCAATTATTTAAGAGGGCCCTCAACAAATCACAATGCGTAACCTTATAGTAAATTCGCCATGTCCTGACGAAATGATATTTGACAGTAATCGATATTTTTACAAAGCATTCCAACCAACAACAGTTATTTTATCTATTGTGTTTGCCGCGTTTATTTGCAAAAAATAAAACTAATTTATTTTGTCAGGTGATTGGTAATATGTTTCAAAAGGAATCGACGGTGTGTTAACTAGATAAGTCAACATAATTAAATTCAATTCAAGCGCCATTAAATAGTGCTGAGCATGCGATTTAGCACAATTGAATTGGTGAGTTTATTGTTTATTCTGCACGACTCACAAATATGCACAGTAACGTGGCGACGTCGGGTATCTCAAGTAAAAGCTTGTCTAAATAAATAAACAACAGAAATTCAAAGCTCACCGAGAGCCACACGTGTCGTTAAGTTATTTGCAAGCGAAGAACTCAGTGTATTACTTACACATGCATACATATATAAATGTACCCACTTGTACAATGTACATAAATACATACATACTTTCGTAAGTATTTGTGTGTGTGTGTTTGCGACTTGAAAGCGATCTTAGCTTATGCAACCAGTGACGTCGGCAGCTTCTCAATAAGGGGGCCAATAAATAATTTTTTTCTTGCGAGATTTATTTACTACATTTATCTATCGGATTTCGGAAGCTAAATAATGACAATTTATGAATGTAAGGGACGGGGGAGCAATGGATGCCTCTGTCAACGCCCGTGTATGCAACTCATAATCACGGCGGTGTTGCCAACTATCGGAAAAAATCAAGAACCGAAAGTCTGTCCGTTAAAATGATGATTGGCAGCACTGATCGACGGTTGTCACATTTGGTACATTTGTACCAAAAAAATGGTACACTTGTAGGTCCGGGTACTTTGAATAACTTTACTTCTAATGAGTTGGTACACTTTTTTCCAAAATATTAGTTCCCATGTCTTATTTGGTATTTCCCCAGTTATATTGGTTCTTCTACACGTGATTTAAACGCGAGTCTATTAACAAACGCATAAAAAGATCATAAAATTCTTTAAAGAGGATCATAAAAGCCGGTTGATCAGATAAGTGTGAGAGACGGCAGAAATATTTAATGTCTATGAGGCATTATCAAAATTCTCTCGCACCCCTTTCCCAGGGTGGGGTTAATGAATTGGCTAGTGTTGTCGTTGTCATTAACCTTGAAAGTGCCGCAAAAATAAGACTGAAAAAAAGTTGGAATTTCTTAGAAAGCAAAAGCCAAATAACATCGAGTAGTTTTTTTTTTTTTATGTGAATGCGAAAAATATCAATTAGAGAGATAGTCGGGACAGCTGGTAAACAGAACGGTCAGAATTTTTTTCGTTTCGTTTTGTTTCTTTTTCTTTTATGTTGTTTCTTCTATCTTATGATCTATTTTTGAATGCCAAAGCCAAAGCTCGACAGTGAACATGAAAAAAAGACCAGGGCTACGCGGCCTTGAGAGCACTTTTTAGAAAACAGAATCGGCAACAGCAAAATACAGCATGAAATATCCATCCGCCAAAAAGAGAGAAACAAAAAAAAAAAAAAATAAGAAAAGTATCGTGGAAATTTACGTAGCAGCGCGTCATCGCATAAATCACATAACGCCCACGATCTTTAGGTATCATTTAAAAGCCAGACCAGAATAATATTATATATGTAAATTATAATAAATACATTAGAATATACTTACATACATATAAATAAGAAGATAAGCAAGTATCTAATACCATAATGTGATAATAATGACAAATACCCGAGATGAGTATTTAATGGGCTTTCTATGTCTATACAAATGTATAAAAAGGGTATTTTATGAGGTATATTGATATATCTGTGATCCAATATTGACTAATATAGTTTATTACATTTTGTTAAAGTCATTGGCCACTGCATTAATGTGATAATTATGTCAAATACCTAAGTTGAGTATTTCATTGGTTTTTATACCCTATGTCTATGTATAAACCAGTCGAGAAGGCTACAGTCGAAGTCGACTATAGGAGACCCTTTACTTATTCTTCAAAATGAAAATAAGAGTGACACTAATAGTACTCCATAGCGCGTTGTAACGTCAATATGCTCTTCTTCTTCCTTTGGCCCGACACTGAGTAATATTAAGTTTTGAATATCTTCCGAGTTTATCATCCGATCACGATGAAATTTTCAGGATACATTAGTACCCCGATGCTTATCCCGTGTGCCAAAATTCAAGGCTCCAGTTTTAATATTGACCATTATATGGGATTTTAAGTTTTTTTTTGAATAACTTCCGAGATTATTATCTGATCGCGATATGTTAAGACTCTGATACTCGTCCTGTGTACCAAAATTCAGGACTCTAGCTTTAATATTTTTCGTTTTATGGGATTTCAAAAATTTTGTATTAGATTTTTGGGGGCGGAAGGGGGCGTGGCGAAATTCTAAAACAAACTTGACCTTTTCGGGGGTCACAGGAGTATTGTCACCAAATTTGGTGACTCTAGCTCTTATAGTCTCTGAGATCTAGGTGTTCATACAGCAGGACAGACGGACATGGCTATATCGTCTCGGCTGTTGATGCTGATCAAGAATATATATACTTTATGGGGTCTGCTGGACTTCCTTCGACCTGTTACGCACATTTTTGGTTGACAAACTTAATAGACCCGTTTTACTTTTTTAAAAGTAAAGGGTCTAAAAAAGGGTTTGATAAGTTGATGTATGTCACACAGTGATAGAGTTATCTTTGATCCAATATTAATGGATATTGAGTTTTGCATTAGTTTTTGTTAGTTGATGTAAATATATGTCACACAGAGTTGGAGTTATCTTTGATGAATATTGATTATTATACATAGTTTATTAAAGTCACTGATTTCATGTGATAATAATGTCAAATGTCTTATTTATTGAAAACTATAAAAGAGGGTTATAGTAGTAAAGTATAGTTATAGATATATCTCTGATGCCGTAACGATTTTAAGAAGACTTTATTAAATTATATTAATGTCATTAGTCATCAAATAGCCAAAGTAAATATGAAACGCAATTCGAACTGAGTTCTGAATGTAGAATATAAATATAAATATATATGTATATGTATTTTTTTTTAATTCTTGTTGAGTCTGGCAAATGACTTGCAAGAACAGTTATCACTTCGGGAATGATCAGTCTAACCTCATGCTCTGCCGCATTTTCAAAGTCATTGTCAGGCGGTTCCGAATGTGTCTCTGATAAAACATATATATAAAAAAAAAAAAAACTACAATCCGATCGCGATCATGTGCCCAGTGTCAGTCGTCGAAAGTTATTTACTTATCTTTTCTCTTTATTTGTATTTCCTTTCGCGCGTGTTTCCTTTTATTTTTCTATATGTATTTTTTTTTTATCTGTTGCCTGCTTTATCTGCACTTGATGAGCGGCCACAACTATTTGCACAATAAATATCGTTTTACCTAAGCCCGGAAACTTCTAAGTACCAACATGAGTAGCCATTGCCATGTTGATATATCATTATTATTATTAAGTATTATTCCTCTTTATTTTTGGTAGCGTCAGGCGATGTTCGGGGCCAGCGAATAAATGCTAAAAGAATGCGCAAATAAACGTGGCTAAAGATACTCAAATACATACACACACACACACACACACACACACCTATGTAGGGGGTGTGTGCTGGTTGCGTTGTTTTCTATGTTCAGGTTCTTTTTTTTATCATCTTTTTTTGGATCCCCTTTGACGTAAATACTGTCTGACAGCAGCAGCAAATGAAAGCAAAAGTTTTGCCAAAGATTTGTACAAAAATTTGAATCAGAAAGTTAACTGAGTTGCATGCGAAACCGCGTGATCGTATGGTAAATACTTTATTGCACATTTAAATCCATAAGGAAAAGTATTTTAGAGTTAATTATCATCAAAAACTTCAGTTTATAACAAGATTGCATACCGGTTTCGTTTCGGAATTTATATCTGTGTCTAAAATGATTCTAAAGTATTAAAAATACTATGTTTATTTGACGATATTTTATGTTCGTGTTAGCTCACGTGTCCATCTCTAATAGACGACAGTTGCAGTGTCCTTAATCATTGAGAAATAGATTCTTTATGTTTACAAATTTGAATAAGTGAACTAGAGATCATTTGATTTGGAAGTTCCCTGCGTAAATATTTGTTATTAAAGTTAAACATATATAATTCTGAAAATATACTTTATGGTTTATTCATTTCTCATGGAAACCTCTTTAATTTATAATTCAATAAAAATGCCCTCAAAGTATTATCTACTTAGAATGATATATTTGCTGTTAAGCCAAGCGATCGACAATATTTATACATGTGCAAAGACTTTGATTGCATGGATCGAACCCTTTGGCTTTATTTAAATACATTTGCATCCCGATATCTTGTTGATTACTCATTTCTCATGGAAACCTCTTTAATTTATAATTCAATAAAAATGCCCTCAAAGTATTATCTACTTAGAATGA
This sequence comes from Drosophila histrio, assembly GCA_958299025.2. Taxonomy (NCBI): domain Eukaryota; kingdom Metazoa; phylum Arthropoda; class Insecta; order Diptera; family Drosophilidae; genus Drosophila; species Drosophila histrio. Next base: position 52,625,076 of record OY282582.1, on the reverse strand, counting down.
TAAATTTGCTGTTATTCCAAGCAATCGACAATATTTATACATGTGAAAAGACTTTGATTGCATGGATCGAACCCTTTGGCCTCATTTAAATGCATTTGCATCCCGAAGCAAGCAAGACAGGGGTCTCCAACATTCTAGAGTCTAGACATTACCTCGACATAGTTGGAACATAGTACGTAAGTGCGTAAATAGACTTCATTCCGAATGCTATTCCGTTTCCAATAACGTATGTTGATCAATGGCAAAAGCGATCGATTGATCGATCGACTCGATCATTCGTTTATAATTTCACGCTAACGTCATTGAGGGATTCTCCCCGCTGGTGCAGTTGTAAAATCTTTGCTTCAGTTAGTTAGGATCTGTTCCCGGATGTGATATCATAGATAAGTAACTGTGACTTGTAAGCGAAAATTAAAAAAAACAACGTGATAAATGTTGCAATAATATTTACACAGCATGTAAAACGAAATAAAAAACACAAATAGTTATTATATCAGGATGAGTCGCAACGGTTGATGATGACGATGATGATGATGCGGATTTGGTTGCTGGGAGCGAGGGGAGTTTGGTTCGAAATATGCCTGACAGCTCTTGATGACGCGCTTTGGTTATCAAGGTGAAGACAAGCAAAACAAACTACAGCAGCAATAACAATATGAATAATAAGAACAATAATAACAAAACACGCGGCCTGGGCAACAACAACGACAACAGCAGCAACTATCAAAGGCCAGAAATATTCTCATATTGCGCATACGACGCGTGTGCTGCGACGCACATAATTAAATAATATATATATATGTATACATATATGTATAAAAGTGGGCCCGTTGCTAGAGAACGCGCCTCCAAAATTACACATACACACACCCACACACACAGACACACACACCCACACACACACCCACACACACACACACACACACACACACACCCACACACACCAACACACACATTCATATAGAACGAGTTGTTGTTAGTTAAATTGCATGATTGAATTTAGTGCAAAACCGCAGCTCAGATTTGCAGCGATGTAAAAGACCTAAATGATGAAATCCACGCGCGTATGTATGTGCATAATTGTGTAATTTGATATGTCAGTCAATAAACAGACACACATACATACATAGACTCGGAAAAGATACAACCAAGTTACTTTGGTATATGACAGTCATTTATCAACTTGTTTTTGTCATATGACAAACAACCACAACAACAGCAACAACAACAACTACAATTGCTCGTGTCAACAACAATAACAGACTCGTGCATGATCGGTCTTTCTATATATATATATATATATATATATATATATATATAATATAGAATACTATATATCCAATTCAAGTAGCTCATTTATTTCGGTGTTTTGCACTTGAAGTGTCTACGCATAAAAGAATTCAAGAAATACTCGTAAACACATATGAATATAAGTAGTATATATACTATATTTAGTATATCTTTGTTTACCTATTTCCTTTCTTCTTTTTTTTTTATGTATTTACATCTTGCTTTTCACCCCAGTTGATTACTGTGTTTACTTACTTAGTTTCAACCTTGATTTGATTTGATTGAATTACTCGCCATATGTACATATATCAGTTCAGAGTTTTCTTGATGATAGGCGGCAGGCAGGCACTCGGGTTGCAAATAATTTCAAAAACAAAACAATATAATTACTGGTTTCCTAGGTATTAAATTGATATGCTATCAATTTTCAGCGAATTCAACAGAAGTTACTTAACCACATTTTAATCTTTTTTAATGCTTATAAATAAGTGCACAACTAATTAGGTTCCCGTGGAATATAGTATTTAGAAGATATATAAAGCCCTTTAATACATTATACAGATAAAGACTTGCAATATCAATTTTTGTTTCATTTTTTGTTTACAAAGCATAATTCTATTTTATTTATTTAGCTAAAAATTAAGAGTTAAAATAAATTTGTATGGTAAAAATTGCAAATAAAAGTTTATCCTGTTTCAGGATTTTCCCATTTATGCAGATAATTTTTAGAACCTTTTCCCGTGTGGCTGGCGGGTCTTAGAATATCCAACACAGTATGTAACCGCTTGTCGACGGAGACGATTAAAGGAACAATCCGGATGTCGGAGCTGAATGGGGAGTGGATACCGAACCCTTAATTTCGATACCACGGGTTGAGATAGTTCTCCAAGACTTCTCATTGAGGTCGGCCCCCTAGTGGGAGTTCGTGGTAGTTGTGGTTGCGTAGCGTTCCGTTTCAACGCAGGAGAGAAGTGCTGGATGCCTCGTCCATATGACTTACTAAGGTGAAATGTACAATCGATAGTGTGCATTTAAATTGCAAGCCTCTGCTAGCATCTCTGATGGGCGTTAGTTGGCGCATAAGACCAGACTCGCTGTTTGCATATATGGATACCGTAGATGTATGCCTACGTTGGAACACGACACGTAAAATAAACTGGAGAGATCCGTCGACGATGCCCGTCTGTCCGTCCTAGCTAGAGACACCAAATTTGGTCTGTTGGTCCGTCTATGGGCTAAGCTGAACCACTTTATGTTAAAAATTTTTGTTAACATTTTCCGCCCTCGTAAATTAAAAACGATATTTTAGAGTCCTAAATTTTGGTATATAAGGACAGGCTTTCAGGTTTTAATGTATTCTTAAAATTGCACCATTGCATAATAAACTCGGAAGTTATTTAAAACACAATATTACGCAGTGTCTGGTCAAAGAAAGAAGAAGAGAACACTGATGTTAAAACGCTCTATAAGGAATTTGCCCATTTAAGTTCAGTTAATTAAAACCTCAAGAACGAATCAAGATAATTGGATCTAGTTTTTTTTGTATTGGCCATATATTACCAATAGATGGATAGATATAGCCGCCAAGTGCTCCTGCCCCGATTCTCCCGCTTGTTGTTAGTTTTGATTAATAATTTAAATTTATACCTATACCAATACTAACTTTAATACTAATACTAATTGATCTGATTGGATTTTTTTGGGTTTCTTCCCCAATCCTTGCAACAAATGTTGGATCATTTAAAGTCATAATTTTGTTTAACCTCTTTAAAGCGATCTTAAATTATTCTTTTTTCAGTTTTAATTTAAAATAATATTTAATTTTAATAATAATTTAATTATTCATTTTGTAATCTTATATTTTAATGTTACTATAAATATTATTCCATAATTTCTTGTCGACTGTTTTTAGTCGTAATAATAAAAAGACAGCACTTGATTGATTCTTTAAAACTTCTAACGCATATTTGCCAATTCTGATAGTTGTTTAAACTTAAAAAAAAGTTAAACATTGAAATAAAATAATGTTAAATATTAAAAGTAGTATATACAAAAATTAAGCATTGTTAAAATGATTAAAAAAGCTTAATTTAACGACTCAAGACTTAAAATGTGGAAAATACTTATTCTCACGATCAATTCTTTAACAAACAATACTAAACGCTTAACGACAATTTTCTATAAGGAGCAACTCTTTAATTTACATAAAACATACGTGCAAAACTGAACGATTATACTAGGCTCTTTAATTATCCAGCTTTTCTTATTAACAAGGAGAAATTGTGATTTTGAACTTGACACATGAGCTGAGGTTGTTTACATTTGATTAGAATGAGTTAGTTTTTGATTAGGGGCACACCTCTATTTAATTAATGTATATAAATAATATAGAGGTAAATATAGAATTAACAAGCTAGCGATTAACATTATCTTTGGGCCCTAAAGGGGCTTGTGGTTATCATAGTTTGTAGATTTATGGCATGTTGTTTTAGATGCTCAAATACAGTGCACTAATCCTTGACACGCTTCCCTTAACGAAGGTCAAACACACACACACACACACATACACATTTAGAACGCTGACCCACTAAAATAAAACATGTATGTATATGTATTACAACATGTTCGGGGCATATCCATCCCATCCATTCATTGACTCAGCCATCCAGTACATTGACATTGGAAATACTCATACTTATAGAGTACACACACACACACACACACTCTGTGTGTGTAGTCGCATCGCGTGATCGCGATAAGCAGGCCAGAGACCAGGAGGAGGAGGAGGAGGTGGAAATCAGAGGAACGTTTGTTGCTTTTTTTTTTTTTTTTATTATTTATCAACTAGTTCCGTGCGAAGAGCCTACAACTTAAAACAACGTAAAGAGCGCAAGAGAATCATGTAAGAGAAATAACTCTTAACTTGCAACAGATCACAAAACGTAAACATTGAAGATTTCTTGGGAAATTCACATCGTCATTTCCTGTTGACAATAAGGATGATGATTGATTACATCAGCTAAATAGTTCATAGGGCCTAACACTAGGAAGTTTCTGTTTTACGACATAAATACTAACTATTTGCACAAGTATATCTCAATAAATTCTAGTGAAATATAATAGGGAATTACAGCTAGTAGTAGTTGGCCTGACACATGCGAGTACAAAACCTCGACTTATCAGTGGAAAATACATACATATAACTAAAAAAAAAAAAAAACCAAAACAAAATACTCAAATTACCGCTAGGAAAAAACAAATAAAATGTGCGCATCATGTTGTCCAGGTGACAGATAAGAAGAACGAAAAAAACAAAGCAGAAAAAAAATACAAATTGTTTTTCCCTTTCCATTTAAAATATGATAAAGAGACAAGAAAAAACAATAAATGAGAAAAGACATAAAAGTACCCGTTCCCCGCCTGCAGTTCTGGCCAGGTAGAAACTTGGCCAGTTGCGCTAAAAAAAAAATTTAGGAATTGAGCAACTTAAAACACGTGTGCGTCAACGATTTTCTGTCATTTTTTGGCAAATACGTTTTGACATATGGCGAGACACTCCACAATACCAACAATCCATAGTAATAAACAACTAAATTTTTCTTTTTTTCTTGCAGACAAATACTATACATCGACATAAGTTCAGTTTGACAGATGCTAAAAATAGTAGAGGTTCTTTCAGCTTATTCCAAATTATTATTCCTGCAACACTTCTTAAGCATTCAAACATTTTCTAACAGTTTCAAAATGTTTGATACTTACTTCTTGATTTGTTTTTTATAAAAAGTTATTTTTGAAGCAGTTTCGCATCGAAACTGAATTGGAATTTCATAATAAAGAAGTCTGAATTATAAAGCGAACCTTTAAAATATCCGACCATTGATTCCGATTGGGAACACTTTTCAAATATAATAAATGTATAAATTTTGATTAAGAAAATGTAAAAAACTACTAATAAAATTATTCTCTTAAGTTAGAGTTTTTAATGCAATATTTATGTTCAAATATTATGTATTTGCTTGAAAAGTCAAGGAGAAGTGAAAAGCAATTTAGAAAATAAAATAAAGAATTGAGCCAAGGTTCACACTAAAAGCTTGAGTTCTCGGGTTCACAAAGCGACTCGAATTTTTGCTTCTTAGTTTAAATCAACCAACAGGACCTTCTTCAAAATTAAGCAGACTTCTAGCCCTATACATAATGTTAACCCTATTTGAAGCTAAAATAAGCTGATTTTAAACCAAATATGAAATAGTTTTTAAATCAAAAACATATTTTACTGTTTAGTAAAGTCTAATCTAAACTTTGCTTTAAATGTTTAATTTATCATAATATAATTCAGAATATCACACTCGAAAACTTGTTCGCTATATCTGTAAAGAAATCTATACTTGTGTTTTCTCAATGAAAGTCCAATTTGGAGCTGCACTTTGTTTGCTCTATTGTCAAAAGGTCGACTTATAGGATCTATTATTGAAGCAAATGATTCATCGATCTTTTTAAATCCCTCTAGATAGTCACAAGTTTTGCATTTGCTTTGAATAATATAAATTATTTTATTTATTGATTTTCAACAATGATATTCCCAAAATATCTATCTATCTATAAAGAAGCGTTGTGTTTGCACTCTAAGCCTACACACACTTACACTTGCTCTCTAATGGAAACGTACCATACACACGGAGCAATCCGAACAAAGAACCCGAATTTTACGCCTAAAGTCAAAAATTAAGTATACAATATATATATATATATACAAGAAAAAAAGTTCAACTCGACGAGCAAAGCAATATTTCAAAAAGGTAAAAAACAGAAAGAAAAAACATTTTTAACGAAACGAAGCAAATAATTGTCTGAAATTGTTTTCTGTTATTTTGTGCAAAACCAATCGGAAAAAAACAGCAATCAAATTGAAAGAAATAAATAAAAATGCCAGAATAACACTCGACTAGCAGATACGCTGTAGTGTAAATGTGGTGAATTTTACATACAATTAACGAAATTCTATCATAAGAATATTGCACACCTTCTATTATTTAGTATACATTCATTTTGAAGATTTAATGATATATATGCCTGTTAGTTGTGAAATCTGTTAAATCTACAAATAGTATATACACATATTTCAAAGACTTCAAGAAATTTATGCAAAATTTCTTTAGTCCCTGTTTTATTATTATGAAACTCTTTTTAAAATATTAGCAAGATCTATTGAAATAACATATAGTATAAATACCCACAATCATCGATTAATTCCTAAATATTGCCCATATTTTCTTTATCTGATCTCGGTTTATGATGAAGCTCTTAAATATAAAGAACATCTGCTATTATATTTATAAACATAAATGTAACGTGAAAATCTCAGAATAATAGAAGTATCTGCTGAAAAAATTAATTAAAATTCTTGCATGTCTCTATCGTTTTTAGAAAATGTTCAGAATTTTAATAAGATTTATTGAAATATTTATACACAAAATGTCAAAGAATATTTCCAAAACTGTGATGGTAGTATTAAGTCTATTAAGGCTTACAAGTTACTTAAAATTTATAATTTTGTCAAATTTGTTAAAACACTTTAGTAGGGATGGGAACGTAGTGGCTCATCGAGCTCTTTTGATACACTGCTGGATTAATTTTGCTATAATTTATCTCATAAGTTTTTATAGTTGTCGTTGGTTTACAAATCAACGGCATACCCTTTCTCAACTGCTTAAAGAGCCTAGGGTATAGGAAGTTCGTTGACGGCAAGAATTTTTGGGTTGTTTCTCGTCTCAGTTCGGTCGCGCTTCGTTCGTCATTTCGTTGTTTCGTCGGGTCTGCCGAAAAGCTGCGCCGCGTCCAAATACGTATGAGGTAGGCGCGCTTAACCAACCACTCTGCGTCCCGTTTTCCAGCATTACCGAAGTTAAGTTGTCTCCCTTGGCCGATCGATCGAGTCGTTTGCGTCTTTGTCGCTCTTAAAATGGCTGCCCGCCGCATTGAAACGGTAAACGAACGTACAAACGAAAGCGTCGATTCCAACGTCGACGTCGCCGCCTCCACGCCGCTCTCTCGTTTTCCCGCTCCGATCGTATGCTGTCGTCGTCGTCGTTGACGTTGTCGTTGACGTCGCGGCGTCGTCATGATGAACACTTCTCTGCCTATACATAGAGGCGCGCATTGCGGCAGGAGCTCAGTTCTTGCAGAGACTCTGTGCTGTCCAGACGTACGCGCGACTAGAAAAGAAGAAGAATTAAAAACAGAACCCAAAGACCCCAATAGAGCAATATATTATATATAAATATATTTTTTTTTATTCTATGCTCCCTGAACCGATCTCTGGTTAGAAACTAACTCTCGATAACTTTGGTGGCAAGTGCAAATAAAAAGAAGAAAAAACGTGCGAACAGGAAATCAAAAAAATAGCTACAATATAATTTTTTTTTCTCAATATATTGTCGTTGTCGTATCAAGCATAAACAACTCTCGCCGTGTGTGTCTAAAAGCGCGCGTGTGTGTGTGTGTGTGACGGAAAAGTTCTAAACGCTTTTCCTTTCATTTGTTTTTTTATTAATTTATTTTGCGCGCGCTCGCATTTTAAATACATTTACACACTTGCAAAAATGACGACCAAAATGGCAATTAATGCAAAGGTTTGTAATAGTTATTGAAAACATATATTTCTAAGTTAAGAAAAGTTTGATTTATTCGACAGTTATATCTCCCAAAAGTCCCAACTTCCTACCTCCAAAAAAAAAAGAGAAAAAAAACTGGGAAAACCCAAATTTAGCAACTGTTATCAGACAACAATTCAACAGTTGGTTCAACACAGAAATTCCAGAAGAAAAAAAAAACGTTCCGATAATAATAAATAAAAAGAACAACAATAGCATGAAATTATGTTAAACAAAAAACAAAAGAAATCTGTTTTTCAGTCGCGCCTTCGAATCAAATTTAAATGCAGTTAGCAACAGGCATTTAAAAAAAAAAAAAAAAAAAAAAAAAAAGTTTTCATTAAATATAAAGTTTAATTAATCATAGAAAAAATGTAAAAATGTAAAAATTTGTAAAAAATGTAGTTTTCTAAATCAAACTTGCGGCACTCCGCATACACTAAATACAAATTTTGACTAGCAGATACCCTGTATTAAAGAGTAAAATTGTTGTAGGTCTAGCTCTATGCAAATATCTTTAATGTTTACTATTGCATTTGTCTGATATAAGCAGAAAGTATTTAATAAACACTTAAATAGTGCATTGTAGAATTTAAATAACAGAATTTAACTAGCAGATACCCTGTATTAAAGAGTAATAGTGTCATAGGTCTAGCTCTATGCAAATAACTTTAATGTTTACTATTGCGTTTGTCTGAAATAGGCAGAAAGTATTTAATAAACACTTAAATAGTGCATTGTAGAATTTAAATAACAGAGTTTAACTAGCAGATACCCTGTATTAAAGAGTAAAATTGTTGTAGGTCTAGCTCTATGCAAATAACTTTAATGTTTACTATTGCGTTTGTCTGAAATAGGCAGAAAGTATTTGTTAAACACTTTTATTGTATAATTCCATTAGCAGTTACCCTATAAATAGTTGAATCTGACAAACATAAGTAACGTTTTCATATTAAATTAGCTGCAATATCAAATCTAACTTGTACTACAGTTGCTGAGATCGTTCAAGTGGCACGCTTTACAGATAGTACTTGAAAAATTGAGAGGTCTTATTTTTTTTTGATAGAGTTGTTTTATAAATAGTTTTCTTTTTTGGTGACATGTGCTTGAGGGGTTTATTTATAAATGTTGGGAGAACCAACACGTTGTTTATTGCATTATGAACGCTTATCGTGAGGATTTGCTTAGCGATAAGCGACCTGAATACCCCCCACCCTCAACCACTTGATGGATGGATTGTTGGTGGTTGCCTGTAGACTGTGTGTGTGTAGACTGTGTGTGTAGTTGTGGGTTGTGCAGAGAAGTGATGTCGTAGACAGACCGGCTCCGTCTAGACAGCCATACATGTCTTGAGTTTGTGCTTGAACTAGTTTGTTTTAATTTTTTTTGTATTCAATTTGATATTCACTTTTTGTTTTTTTTTTCGAATATTCATGGCTGATGCAATGCGTTATTTGAGTTTCTCAGATTTTCAGTGTTTCAATTATGTTGTTTTTTAGTTTTGAATTTAGTTTTCCGGCATAGAGACACTGCGCAGAACTATTTCATCATCATATTTATAGAATTCCATAGAATTTATTGAAAATTGCTGATCAGCTGTTTTTGATAGATTTATTTTGATAAGCGCATTTGGAAAATAAAAATTAAATAAATAGTTCATAATTCTATACAACTTTTGACCCGTTTTGTAAAAAATATACATGACATAGCAATTTCGAAAGGTGGAAAATAGCGTTGATAGCAACGATAAGTCGCTTATATATATATAAATATGTATATATATATATATATATATATATATATATATATATAATATAGAAGTTCTTCAGCTAAAAACCAAAGTCAAAGTCAATAAGTAGATGTAGAATAGAATGAGTTTAAAGATTATAACAAATAAAATATATGGCTATATTACCAAGAACAAAACTAGAATTCCTGTCATCTATTATACGATGCACATAATTCTAAGCAATATCTATAGCATGTGTGAAAGTAATAGAAAGAAGAATTAGGCAAGATAAATCTTATAAGCTAAAATAGCATATAAAATAAATAATTATAATAATAATAACAGTGGGGATTCCTATATTTCTATTACAAAGGAAGCCTGTAGAATTCTAAACTAGCAATCTCTAATAATGTTAACGTATATATAGTTTAAATTGTTACTTTAAAATCTAATTTTCTTATTTTATTAAACATTTTAAATTAGTTTTTTGACGACTGTTTTTAGTCGACATTAAATAAATCAATAAAATATAAGTTTCAATCAGAATTCTAGAAAACTATAACATTTGGTAGTATATAAGGCATTTTCATCTTTAGATCTTATTTGACCACCTCAAGAAAACCTTTATCAACTGTTTGTTTTACCCAAAAACCATTCATTTATTAATTAAAAATGGAATATATTTACGGTAGTATAAAAGAAGCTTGATCCCGCTAATGAGATGCTAATATCTGGAATTAATTACGTTTAATATATGTACAAAATTTATGTAATTGGGTTTTAACAAATGTCATTTGAAATTCGAAAAATCTGCGTGTGGTCTACATTAGCTTGAAGTTGTGAGAAGTGCATAGAGAGGCGCCCTTAAGGGGCAGCGACATACAGAGGTTGTTGAACGACGAATTGGGTCTATGATACATATGTGTGCTTATAAATGATATATATACTATAGATAGGCGCTCGTTTAGTCTACGTCGTCTGGTTTGTTTGGCTTTATGCAAATGAGACTTTTGGTTCGACTTCGCATGGCATTTGGGGCCAAGACAACGAATACGCAATTGACCTGCAACACAAATTTCGGCACTGAGGCAATTTGCATACAAGTGAATGGAACTGTTAATTATAAACAACAAAAAACAGGTGCCAATCAATTGAAATTCTTGTGGCAACTTGAAGGAAACTTGATCAAGTGTGATTTTAACAACATGATAGTTAGATTAGAAAAGTTGTCTTGCCACGCGACCTGTTCCGGACACCAACTTTCAATTAATTACAGCCCTAAGTAGAGCATACTTTTAGGATTTAATTGAACGATTGATTGCGATAAACTATATCGATTAACATACAATAGATAAGTTTTAATGTGAATGAATGGCATGAAACTGTCAGCTAAATTATTTTTGGATGTTGTATCCTGGAAACATGATAAATATTTAAAAAAAAAAAAACTCTTATTTTTGATCTACAAATAAAAAATATGAAATAATAGTTACATTTCCATTTGTATTTAAAAATCATAGAATATCTATTATTTTTAATTTTGATTGTAGAATTGGTAATAATGGCAAAATAGATATCCTTCAATTTTTATAATACAAATTGAATGCATATATGAAAATACCAAAAAAAAAAAATCCAAAAATACAAAACTAACATACTGAAAATATAAAGACTAAAAAATATTTTATAAGAAAAAACAATTGGGAGACAAAAACTAAGGTAAATAAAAAATATTAGGAGCAAAAAACAGGCATACTTACAATTTAGCAATATAATTTAAAATTAGATGAAATGTTATTTAAAAGTAAAAAAATTATATAATAACTCTTATTTGTAATATTTATTATCGAATTGAAAAACAAAAGTTATTCTTCAATTTTTATAAAATACTAAAAATAACATAGAATATTATAATAATTTTTTGGGTGGTTTTTAAATATATACTATTGAAATCTTATGATTTCATATTTTTTATATTTAAATAAAAATAAGATTAAGTTTTAAATTGTTGGTAAACATCAACAATTAATTTTGTATTTTATTATATATATAATAAATGTTCCCTGAATTTATGTTTATATTTATTTATTTAAATTTATATTTTTATTAATAGTTATATTTTTTTTTATATTTATGTTTATTTATATATTTAAATATATATATTTATATGTTATAACACTTAAGTGGCTTGCAAATTATAAACTTGATTAAATATGTTTTTTCGCTTTTTTTTTTCTTCTAGGATATTTTCCGCAACCAGCATCGATTGATACGCTTCATCGAGCAGTCGATACGCTTGTGCAGCAATCAATCCCTCAAAACAGCACAGCAGCAACAACAAAAGGCATCGACAACTGATTTCGAGATTAGCGCATCGGTTAACACAGAATATACACATGCGCCGGAACCGATTAAGCATGACAAGGATCTGGGACATATGTTCAAGTCATCACAGTTGGCGGTGCGATTGGCGACACCGCAACAGTTGCAGCCCAAACCCGATAACGATGAGGAACTTGGCTTTGGCAAACTGTTTACCGATCATATGCTAAAGATCTACTATCACAAGAGTTTGGGCGGCTGGCAGAAGCCGGAGATTACACCGTTGGAGAATCTAGTCATGCATCCGGCTGCCAAAGTGCTGCACTATGCCGTTGAGGTAAGTGTGTGCGTCTGGTTCTTATCAGCGCTATCAATATCATTCCCCTCATCATCATCTGATTGTTGTCATCTATTTTTTCATTTTTCATTTGCAGTTATTCGAGGGCATGAAAGCTTATCGCGGTGTCGATGGCAAAATTCGTATTTTCCGACCGGACATGAACATGAATCGCATGAATTTGGCCGCTCAACGTTCCGGTTTGCCAACATTCGAGGGCAAGGAATTTGTCAAGTGTCTTTCCCGTCTGCTGTCCATTGATTCGGAGTGGGTGCCACATACAGAAGCTGCCAGTTTGTACATCAGACCCACCTTAATCGGCATCGATGTGAGTGTGCAACAACTCAAAAGATTATACTTTATCTTACTAATCTATTGTTACTTTTTTGTTTTCCTTCCTGAGCAGCCAACGTTGGGCGTTGCTTCTTCAGACTCTGCATTGCTTTATTCCATACTCAGCCCGGTGGGCAGTTACTTTAAGACGGGCGGCAATGGCGCCGTTTCCCTACTTGCGGATCCCAACTACACACGTGCCTGGCCAGGCGGCGTGGGCAATCGCAAAATGGGCTCCAACTATGCACCCACCATCAATGTACAGAAGGAGGCCGCCGCACGTGGTCTGCAGCAAGTGCTTTGGCTCTATGGCGAGGATCATCAGCTAACCGAAGTGGGCACTATGAATATATTCATGTTCTACGTGAACGATCAAGGAGGTGAGACAACAGAGACAACCCAACTAGAGTGTTAAAAACTAATATTAAGCATATCAAAATTAGGAGACTAAAAACAGAAGAAAGAAAATCACAAATCAAAAAACAAAAATTAGATAAACTGCAATAAGAAATAGATTTATTTGAAAATAGATAAATACGTTTGTTTAGTTTGTTGAATAGAATTTAACTCTTACTTCATTTTGTCAACTTTGCAGAACAAGAACTGATTACACCACCCCTAAATGGTCTTATTCTGCCGGGCATCACACGTGACTCGATTCTGGCCATGGCCCGTCAGTGGGGCAAGTTTAAAGTAACAGAGGGCGTCTTCACCATGCCCATGGTGGCCGATCTGTTGAACCAGGGACGCGTAAGTAACCAACTCCCCCCAACAACTGAATTGCAAACTAATCCTAAATCTAATCTTTTTAGTTATTGGAGCTATTCGGCACAGGAACCGCCTGTGTGGTTAGTCCCATCAATCGCATCAACTATATGGGCCAGGATCTGTATATACCCACCATGGAGCAGGATAAGCCCATACATGAACGCATACGCGAAACTCTGACCGATATTCAGTACGGCAAGGTGGATCATCCCTGGTCGGTGGTGATTGATTAAGATGTCAGCCAGGCAAATTCAACTAGCCCCCGAGTTGTGTATTAGTAGGTTATAGTCAAATGAGAGAAAATGAGGAAAGTAAGAAGAGTTTCTGGGTTGAAAATTGCTCGAATTTTTTGTTGGTTGCATTTAAAGAACTATACGTAAATAAGCATATACTGCAGATATACATATATATATTTATATATGTATATGTATAGAGCTTACCTAACTAGCTGTAAGTTAAGGGCCGGGCTTTGCACCCATGCTAAATATAGTTACTATATACACTTATCTATGTACGAACCATTCTAATTTCTATTTATTTATATACGCTTTTTTTATTATCATTATTTTTTTTTGTTTTTGTTTTTTTTTTTTTTTTTTGTGTTTTTGATTTATAATTAATTTACTTAATTTTCAGTTCAGATCAGATAAGAGGCGATGCAATTATAGTATGGTAGAAGTGAATTTCATAAGATTTATGAATAACTTTTGCACGCTTTTACTTCCAAAATAGCAAACGATAATACAAAATTGTAAAGAATAGCAAGAAAACCTAAAAAATAATTTAATTCCTAGCCAAAGTCTAAGTTCAGGAACTGCTACGAGCGCAGATCTAAGACAAAAAAAAAACAAACAAAACAAAAAACTATAAAAAAAAAAATTAAAAAATGAAGAGAAAAACGAAATGAAAAAAAAAACAAATAAATAAATGAAACAAATATTATTTTGGAAACGTACCGGAGGCAAATGCATTTATTAGTCAGTAAGTTGCCAGAGTCGAGTCCAAGTTAACAAAATTGCTAAGACACATTTCTGGAATGATTGTTTTCCATTAATGTTGGAGGTAAAAGCAGCCAGGAGAGCTGCAGAGCAAGCTGTGACTAAACTATTGTATGTACATAGATGTTAGACATACTTATTATGAATTATATATATGTATACGAACATTACATTTAATTATATTACTGAAGTGAATTGAAGAATAAAATACAAACATTAAAAACGCCGAAAGCGAAAAAAAGGAAAAGCATTTCTTTTTCACTGTTTATTGTTGATCAGAAAATGGTTTTTATACGTTAGGTTGGGGAAAAAGAAATATATAGTTTTCGGGTGGTCCGACTTATTTATTTTAATCGCTTATTGCTAGATCCGGACTATAAGGTGGATGCATTTTAAACTTCCCATCCATGTGTGGTCTAGCGTTGTCCTGATGGAACACAATACGTTTCCTATTGGCTAATTCTGGTCGCTGGTCAATTGCAATTTTCAAACGGTCTAATTGTTGGCAATAGAGTTTCGAGTTGAGTGTGAGAGCCCATATGGAAGCAGCTCTTGCTGTAGATGATTTCCTTCCAATCCCACAAAACTGACAGCATAACCTTCCTGGCTGTTAGTCCTGGCGTGGCTACCGTTTGAGCTGATTCACCGCTCTTTGACCAGGATCGTTTTCTCACAAGATTTTTGTATGTGACTCATTTTTCATTACCACTCATGAACCGTTTAAGAAATGAGTCGATTCCATTGCGTTTTGGCCAGGGATTATTATCTTTCTTTTAAACAATTAGTGAGGCACCCATTCATCTAGCTAATTTCTAAATCAGGGCAATAAACATCGTTCACAATTTCAGTCGCCTTGCTTGCATTTATCAAAAGGAAATTTTAATATATAGCGAATTTCTTCTTTGTTGGTCTTCATGTTTGACAAAATTTATCTCACAATGGAATCGGCCTATTAAAAAACGGACTACAGTGTGTTTTGAAGGGGAGTCCCACATTGCCAAGAAGCCGAAGTGTAAATCAGTGTGACCAATATTATACAAATCAAAATATACCAAAGTCGACACATTAAAAAAATGGGGATAACTTTTTTCCCCAAAATATATTAAGGTTAATTAACATACTTAAATAATTGAATCACATAAACTCGCATTTCATTTTTGTTCCGTGCTAAGCCTGTTTTTATACCCTGTGGGGGTATATTAAGTTTGTTAAAAATATGTAACGGGCAGAAGGAAGCATGGCCGACCCAATAAAGTATATATATTCTTGATCAGCATCAATAGCCGAGTCGATATAGCCATGTCCGTCTGTCCGTCTGTCCGTCGGTCTGTCGGTCTGTCGGTCTGTCGGTCCGTCGGTCCGTCCGTATGAACGAAAGGATCTCAGAGATGGTAAGAGCTAGAAGCTTGAACTTGGTGTCCCAGCACTGGAAATTTTTGCAGGCAGATCAAGTTTATCTTTTTTTTTGGATGCCACGCCCTCTTTGCCCACAATTTAAGTAAAAGCTTATAAAGCAAGCAGTTTTGTAGCTCAAAAACCTCATACCAAGGGCAGTTTTGTAGCTAGAGACTTGAGATTTGGCACATATGATAAATATTTTGTGGTCAATGTGTCCAGAAAATTTTATCACGGTGCCACGCCCCCCTTGCCTACAAAACGGAAAGGCTTATAACAAGAGCAATATTACAGTAAGAGACTTGAGATTTGGCACATATGATAAGAATCTTAGGGTCAATGTGTCCAGAAAATTTAATCGCGATGCCACGCCCCCTTCGCCCTCAAATTAAGTAAAAGCTCATAAAGCAAGCAGTTTTCTAGCTCAAAAACCTCATAGCAAAAGCAGTTTTGTAGCTAGAGACTTGAGATTTAGCACACATGATGAGTATCTTGAGCTCAAATTGTCCACAAATTTTTATCACGATGCCACGCCCCCTTCGCCCACAAATTAAAAAATAAAGAACTACTAGAGAATTTCATCTGGAGTGAATTTGAACGGGTTCCTGTAGACCCACAGGGTATATTACGGTCGGGGTCCCGACTGTTCCGCTTGTTAAAAACACATTTAAGTATATTCAAGTTGTAGCTCCCTCTGTTCTTGAGATGTTCAACAACGGCGTCCAGTATTATTCCTTTAAATTTCCTTGTTCGGTTCGAGCTCTGTTCATATTATCATCCAAGTCTGATCTTTCATTGAAATTATGGTTTCTCGATTCAGCTGATTTACCACATTATATGGAACACGGTTTGATTTGATTTTGAACATCCTAAAAGTATGCAAGCTAAAGGAAATAATGGATCAATATTCATAAAACTGTATGACCATTCTTGAGTATTCAATTAATTAAGACCAAAAAATTT
Source organism: Drosophila histrio (assembly GCA_958299025.2). Taxonomy (NCBI): domain Eukaryota; kingdom Metazoa; phylum Arthropoda; class Insecta; order Diptera; family Drosophilidae; genus Drosophila; species Drosophila histrio. The sequence continues at coordinate 52,608,291 of OY282582.1, read as the reverse complement.
TAATATTAAGCGGGGTAAATGATATAGCAAAGAAAATGGGAGATTGGATGCAGATACGTATCTCTAAAGAAGCTCTAAGAGGCTCTTCCGTGAAATTAAATCACAATTCCCATTAAAAACTTATTCTGTTATTGTTTTTAGACCCTTTACTTTAAAAAAGTAAAAAGGGTCTATTAAGTTTGTCAAAATGTGCGTAACAGGTCGAAGGAAGTCCGGCAGACCCCCTAAAGTATATATATTCTTGATCAGCATCACCAGCCGAGTCGATATAGCCATGTCCGTCTGTCCTGCTGTATGAACACCTAGATCTCAGAGACTATAAGAGCTAGGGTCACCAAATTTGGTGGCAATACTCCTGTGACCCCCGAAAAGGTCAAGTTTGTTTTAGAATTTCGCCACGCCCCCTTCCGCCCCCAAAAATCGAATACAACATTTTTGAAATCCCATATTAAAGCTAGAGTCCTGAATTTTGGCACACAGAGTCTTAACGTATCCTGAAAATATCATCGCGATCAGATAATAATCTCGAAAGTTATTTAAAAAACACTTAAAATCCCATATAATGGTCAATTTTAAAACTATATCCATGAATTTTGGCACACAGGATAAGCATCGCGGTACTAATGTATTCTGAAAATTTCATGGTGATCGGATGATAAACTCGTTTATTTTTGCATCTTCCATCCCCCTCGGAATATTTCTCCTCAGCCAGTCAAGCTACGCGCTCGAAAGTTTAAGTCTCGGATCGCAACATATTGTGAAATACTGTTCTAAGTCTTTCAGAAAACGAGAGGCGACAAACGCAGCCCCGCGAGCCCTGATATTCCGCGTGCAAACAGGCGCTACAACACGTGTTCGGTCGCCACGTGGAAAACTGGAGCTGCATCGCGATTTCTGTCGCTCGCGAGCAGAAACAGCACCACGCGCTCTGTCGCTCGCACACGAGCCGAAGCTACAACGCGAGCTCTGTCGCCCCGTGCGCGAACCGAAGCTGAGTTTTGTCGCACCGCGTGCGAGCAGAGCTACGAAGCAGCCTCTGCCAGCGTCGACCGCGAGCGACACAAGGCTTCATGCTCGATCAGTTCAACAGGGACCGCACACTTACTCCTGAACTCTCAAAGCTATCGGTCGACAAAAAAGAACAAACAAGCCTTAACTAGAGGATACATAGTTTAAACCAGTGCATCCTTGAAATAAAATCGACACGTGCTCCACAGAATACATAGTCTAAATCCAGTGCAACCGTGAAATAAAATCGACACGTGCTTCACTCCACCGGACGACCACATACCTCACCTCAGCCAAACCACGAGCTGGTTTTCTCTCGCGACAGCATGGTCAATGTGATCTGGGTGTACTACCACAGGAAGGAAGAGTTGGTAGCACTCTGTACCGAGTTTGGCCTCGACCTAAGGGCACCGTGTCGGAACTTCGGGGCCGCGTCGCGGCGGAGGCCGACTGCGGAACCGGCACATGTCGACGTCGATGAGGAAGTCATAGCCCGTCACCGGCGAACCAAACCGCGAGCCGAGCCGAAGCACCCTATCGCTCCATAGCCGAGAAGGTCCATCGATGGGGGATAGTGTTCGATGGAAGCTCGGATCCGCTAACCTTCATCGAATGCGTGGAGGAACAAGCAGCTGCGTACCTAATAGACCTGGCTCATCTACAGCAAGCTGTGCCGAAGCTTCTCGCGGGCAGTGCCAGTGAATGGTTCCGAGGCAGTTGCCTGCAGGGGACGACGTGAAGCAACTTCAAGAGAAAGTTTCTGGACTTTTACTTGCCCCCACGCTACTTTCAACGAATGGAGGACCAGATCCGGGCAAGGCAGAAAAGACTTGGGGAAACTTTCAAGCCGTACCTCGTGGAGCTGCGATTGCTCATGAAGCGCAAGGAGCCCGCGCCCAATAGCACCCAGACACTGGAATCCATTCCGGAACAACCCTAGCGGTCAGAAACCCGGAGAGGAATCGGCCATCCACAATCGGGTGGTCCAAAAAGCCGGACCAGCCACCGACGTGCAGCGGGCTTGCAGGCGCTGTGGCGCTGTGGCGAGATCGGTCACCAAAATCGTGATTGCCGCAACCGGCAAGTGTACTTCTGCTGGAACTGCGGAAAACTCGGGGTCAAGACTACGAAGTGCTGTGGTTCGACTTCGGGAAACGTACAGCGGCTCCACCTGCCTCGGGATCAGGTGTGCCCCACAGTCCCGACTGTGAGTCCAGTCCTCCGAGTGGAGAACGCGCGCATCGTGGCCCAAGTGAAGATCGAACGACAGGAGAGACAAGCTACCCTAGACACCGGGGCCACACGGAGTTTCATCAGCGAGAGAGCCGCTCGCCAACTCAACCCCTCCGTCCTCAGGGACGGATGAGCCAAGGTAAGAATGGCGGATGGAAGCCGCGCGACGGTCTGCAAGGCACTCACCGCGGTGGTACAACTTGGCGAGAAGCACGCCTGCATACCTTTCTTGGTATTGCCAACCGTCGTGAACGAGGTGATCTTGGGCATGGATTTCCTGTGCGCCATCCAAACCACCCTGTACTGCGGCCACGTCCAGTTACAACTGAGCCCAGCATGATTATCTTCCGCAAGCCGACGCGCCACCACAGCGGTTTCCACACCGACACCCTCGAGCGGTGCCAGCACGGCATGCGCCACCACAGCGATGACAACACCGAGATCCACGGGCGGTGCCAGCAAGGCACACGCTACCACAGCAGTGACCGCACCGAGACCTACGGGCGGTGCTGACGAGGCACGCACCATCATAGTGGTTCCCACACCGACACCCACGGGCGGTGCCAGCAAGGCATGCGCCACCACAGCGATGACCACAACGAGGTCCACGTGCGGTGCCGACGAGGCATGCGCCGGCACAGCGATGACCATGCCGAGACCCACAGGGGTGCCAGCTCCTGACCTGCACCAAGACACATGGGCGGTGCCGAGGAGGCACGCGCCATATCACCTGTTCCCCTACCGAGACGCATGGGCGGTGCCAACCAGGCACGCGCCATATCACCGGCAACCTTTACGAAGGTACCCGACGAGACCCAAGGAAAGGAGGCCTCACCCGAATGGTCGACGGCGGCGCAGAAGGGATCCTCACGTCCATGAGAGGGACTATTACAACATCACCGACAACCCGACCAAACGGACACGAGCCGATCCAGACAAGTCCTCGGACGGGTAGCCCAGTGTACCGACACTTGGCCATCGACTGTTCCAAGACTTGCATAATTGAAGATGAAACGTATTTCACAGTGAGGTTCATGAATGGACCCTGAAAATGTCACTCAAATTACAAAAACACTGATTAATATTAAAAATTGAAAGATAGCTTGCTAAAGGGAATTCAGGAGTCTATGCGCAAGGTACCCGAAAATATAGGGAAGGCTGATCGCTATGGTCATGAATATTTTTTGTTAAAATAGCTTATAGTCTAATGAAAAACATATATAAAGTTAAAGTTGGTCGGACTTTGTATTATAACACTTATTCGTATTTCATTCCGCATACGTTATATAATATAGTAGCTGTTATAGGAACGACAGGCCAAAAATTAATTTTAAATATGGAAATCTTTGTTGTTTCTCAAGATTTTTCAACCAAACTGACAGATTGTGTGCTTGGAATTGTCTGGAAAGATCGGCTAACTGAATACAGGGCTCTGAATTAAGTATGATATCTTTGTCTGAAAATGTATATATTCCTTTGATAAAATAGAATAATTCGAAATAAGTACAAATCTGAAAGTGCACGTACACAAATACATATTTATTGAGTTGCTGGAACAACTGCCTGATTAATTTGTCGCCTGCACAGTCTGCAGTGCATGCACGGAATCAGTTAAACTATTAAACGAACAAGTTGGTTTGCTTAGGTTAAAGCAATTTCAAGTAGAGGTTGAAGTTGAAGTTTTGGCTGACGTTGAAGTTGAGGTTTAAGTTGAAGTTTCAGTTACAGTTTCAAGTTTAGTGTGTGTGCGTATTGTGATTGTCGGTGTCGTGGAAGCCGCAGGCGGGCAGCCCGAATGTCTGACGCTCCACGCGCGACAACTTGCAGGGTCGCACCTCGTCGAGTATGTCCCGAGCTTGAGCGTGCAGGACACGCATGCGCTCCTCATCCACCCGCCGCTCCAAGTCCGCCTCCATGTCTTGCAGCGCCCGCTTGATTGAACGCTCCTCCTCGACGGCTTCGGCACGCAATCGTGCATTGTTGACAATGTCGGAGGCGATGCCCTCGTAGCTGGACAGATTAATGGCACGACTAGCAGCTGCTCGACTTTCGGCCTGTTGATATTGACGCTCCATGAAGCTGGTGCTGTCGCGTGTGATTTTCATGAGTGCAGCATCCTTGGCCAAATAGAACTGTTGCTCCTGCCGCTGATTGATCAAATCCTTGGCGACCTGTTGCTTCTGATTGTAACGTCGCTGTACATCCTGATGGGCACGTTTCTTTTCACGCGCCTGACGCTCACAGACCAGAATATCCGCCAGCATATTGTCATGCGCCTGCCGCTTGCTGCGCTCCTCCTTCAGCTGCTGGCCCAGATCATCGCTGATCAGACGACGTCGTTCGACATCATCGATGCGACGCTGCAACTCCTGACGCAGCAGATCGGCGGTCACCGGCCCCACTGCCTCCATTACAATCACATCCAGTTTGTCCTTTTCCATGGGATTTGCATTGCGTATATTGCGCTGCAGTGTCGCAAACTCATCCAGCATCTCTTTCAGTTCGGCACGCTTCTTCTGACGCCACTCGCTGGCCTGTTGCAAATCTGAGGCATGTGCCATTTCATCGTTATGCCGCTTCTGACGTCCCTCCTCCATTTCAGTCAGTTGTTGGCGCTCCCGTTGCGCCTGCAATTTGCGTATTTGATCCACCAACTGTTCGCTGTACGTCTGCGCCTTGCGCTGACGATCACGCTCCTCGGCCAGCTTCTCCTCACGCACCTGCTGTCGATCCTCCAGCGCCTCCTTGCGCTCCTGCAATCGTTCCACGCCGTGCATATCGATGTTATCACTGCGTTTCTTCGCCACACTCAACGTTGTCTTGGCCCGATCGATTTCCGTCTTTAGATCCCGCAATCTTTGTGAGTTCGTATGCAATTGTTTGCGTCTCATCGCCTCAGCAAATTCCCGACGATTATGCTCGGCCATCATGTGAGCTATCAGCGCCGATTGTCGTTCCCTCTCCTGTATGGGATGATAATTGCGATTCCTATCGTCCGCAATCTGTTGTACCTGATATTTGACTTCACGATATAGTCGATTTGTCGACGATGATGTGGCCAGCACAAGCGGACAGGCGTCCACCTCCAGCGAACGACTGCGACTGGACTGCGGCAAACGCTGCAGCCTGCCCAGCATATCGCCCAGCGGCTCCTGCGGCACTGTGGCGAACAACGAGACTCTCGGATCATCCCAGGCGCCGTATTGTATGCGCGATGGTTCCATGCGACGACGACGTCCTCGGCGCATATCTCCCGCCATTGCGACAAACCCTTGGATCAAATTGTTTAACCAAAATATATATACAAATATATATATATATATATATATATATATATATATATATATGTAATGTTCACAGATTAAGAATATTGTTAGTTGCGTGTCGTTGTGTATTTTTTAATATTTTTTACGTGTTATTCTATTCTCGAATCATCCGAACTAACTTTCAAGTGTGTGACTGAAACTGAACGAATTTTGCTGTTCAACTGATTTTCCCTCAAGGATCAAGCTTAAAGCTGTCTTGACAGTTGACTACCGGTTAACATTGTTTCTCTCTATTTCAACTAGAGAGAGAGAACTTCAAAATATCGTCACTTTCAAGTGCATCGAGTGGCGAGCTTTAAAAAGCTTTAAGTCCTTTGCACTCGTTCATTTGCATTTGAATTTTTTAAGCATTTGCTTTGAATAGAACAAACCGAGTATTCCGTATTGGCAAGTTATAAAAGCGTATATGCTTAAGGAATCCGCAGTTGATAGAACAAATCAAGTACTTGATATTTGCAAATGATATACGCTTTCAGAAACTTCAAGTCTTTTGCACTCATTCAATTGCATTTGCGCTTTACACATTTGTTTTTAATACAAACAAATCAAGTACTTGATATTTACAAATGATAAAAGCGTTCGCATTTGAAAAAGTACTCAGTATTTGGAAACATTAAAAGCTTGAAGTCTTTTGCACTTGATCATTAGCATTTAAACTTCGAGCATACAACATGGTGCAAAAGTAATCACCCGATGTTCTTTTGCTGTAATTTTTTTGTCACTTTTTAAAAAAGTACAAGAATCTATTAAGTTTGTCAAAAAACAAAATTGTGCGTAACAAGCCTAAGGAAGTCTGGCAGACCCCATAAAGTGCATATATTCGTCATCAGCATCAACAGCCGAGTCAATATAGCCATGTCGGTCTGTCCGTCCGTCTCCCCATCTGTCTGTATGAGAGCCTAGATCTCAGAGACTATAAGAGCTAGAGTCACCAAATATGGTATGTAGGCTCGTCTATGGGTTAAGCAAAATTGAAAACAATTTTTTTTGAAATCCCATAAAACGAGAAATATTAAAGCAAAAGTCCTGTATTTTGGCATACAGTACGAGTATCCGGGTCTCAATGTATCCTATCCAATTTCATCGCGATCGGATTATAATCTCGGAAGTTATTGTAAAAGAAATGAAATCCCTCATAATAATTAATTTTATAACTGGAGCCATGAATTTTGGCATACAGGACAAACATCGGTGTCCTAATGATCCTGATTCATTGGGATCGGATAATTAACTCGAAAGTTATTCAAAACACAATATTTCTCAGTGTTGGGCAAAAAAGAAGGAGAAAAGCATATGACATTACAACGCACTAAAGAGTTTTTTCCCATTTTAGGGAATTAAGTAATATCTCAAGGTTTTTATTTCAGTATTTAAGTTTATTACTATTATGTCCATTTTAAGGAATAAGTAAAAGGGTCTCTCATAGTCGACTGTAGCCTTTCCGACTGATTTATAATGAAAAACTTTAGTTCTGCTTGTAAAATTTGCTTATTAGAATTCCATTAGATTTTATAACATCATGTCGAAAAAATGATCTCGGCCAAATGGACGCCGCCAGAGTTTATGACCCTACGGGTTCGTTTTATGGCATTTTTCATTACTCTTGCCAGAACTTCGGTCGACAGATTCTCGCATTTCTGGCAAAAAAAATTCTTCTTAAGGGCCTCAAGAGTCTAAAGGCTTACTGAGGTAAATCCGCGACTTCATGAAACCCCATTAAAAGATGTCTGAAATGCTTAAATCGGGTTAGAGATTAAGCGACCCGGAAATGCTTCCTTCAGAATATCGGTTGAGATTCGAGCAGTGTGCACCGTTGCACCGTCCTGTTGGAACTACATGTTCTCCAGTCTCAATTCATCCAATTCAGAAAGAAATAATTTGGTAATCAATGGCTCTGTAGCGCATCTCTTTGACATCTTCAGTGAAAACCGTTTCATGGCTTGTCGATTTGTATTCTGCGTTTGTTTACTACACAAATATCAAAACCATATTGACATTTCACCCCATTTGCAAAAGATATAGTGTTTCCCAATAGGATGATTACTTTAGCCCCAACTTGTAGATAGATTAACGCTTTCAAACTTGTAAGCCATCGCATCTGGTAGAAAACCCAGCGAGTATTCGAAATTTGCTAATGTTTTCGTCCATTTGTTTTGTTTAAAAAAAAAAAAAAATTTTTTGAATCAACGATTTCAAAATTCGATTTTCTTTATGTTTATTTTATTTTTGTAATTATTCATATACCATTTTACTCTTTACAATTATTGCAATTTCATTGTTTGTTACATTTTCAATGTATTTTGCGTTGCTTTTTCACTGTTTTTACTTTCTCGTGTTCATTATTATATTTTTCACTTTGCTTAAAATGAGCAAATTAACAAAGTTGATAAATTTTTTTTTTACTAATTTGTTAATAATCATTTAAAATGTTGAAGCTTTGGTTGTTGTTGTTGTTTGTTTTGTTATTTTGTTGTGGTCGTTATTGTTTCTTGTTTTAAATACAATTCGAAAGAGTACATAAAAAAAGGTTTAGCACATTTTGCAAAATTTTTAAATAGAATTTGTTAATTAATTTTCTTCTGTTTTTTGAATATGATTTTGAAATGTGCGGCTTATAATTTGTTGTCGGTATTTAGTTAGTAATTAGTTTTAGTTAGTTCTTGTTGTCGTTTTGTGAGCATTTCGCTATATATTGTTGTTATTATTGCTGCTTTCATTCATTGCTTTTAAAATTCTATTGTACATTTCATTTTCTCTGCTTCAATTAAATTCAACAATGTTTTTTATTTTTATTTTTTTTTTTTTTGCATTTTCCTTATTCTTCTTGTTTTATTTTATGATTTTAACAATAAACTTAATATGTTTATAAACTTTAATACCAATTAAAAACCACTTATAAATAAATAAACACATATATCTTGTATATAAAAATTTCATTTGTCCAAAAGTTTTGCATTTCATAGAGTCGGTTAAGATAGAGATAGATATAGATAGATTGAGTGAGTGTGTGAAAGTGAGCGAGAGAAGGGGAGAGAGATTGACAGAGAGAAAGCGCATTTTATGTTCTCAACAAATTTGTATAATTTTCTATTATTGTTGTTATTATGTACTATTAATAATCTTACTTGATTTTGTTGTTACAATTGTTTTGTTTGTTTTTTTCTTCTTTTTTTTTTTTGTGTGTGTTTTAATGCCATTTTGCGGCTGAGCTTTAACAACAGTCGTCGATATTTTCTTGTGTGTGTATTTTGGATTTGTTTCTCATAGATTATATAAACAAATTTAACATTATTATGCTCATTAGTTGGATTCGATTAAATATCATTGTAATTTCCTCATCTTATTGATTGCAATTAACATTCAATTCAATTTTTTCCTTGTTTTACTTGCTATAAATATCATTTTGTTGTTTAATAGTGAAATTTTCTTTCCCTTCCGTTGCTTTGTTTATAGATTTATTTATATAATTTATTTATTGTTGCTAAACAAATCAATTGCATGCCATTTCATTTAATTTACTTTTTTTTTTAACTATAAATTTGTTGATGTAAAATTTGTGTCTTGTTCGTTCTATAAATTTGGTTGTTAATCACTAAAAAATACATAGTATATATATATGTATTTGTATATGTATATATATGTATGTGTGTGTGTGTGTGTGTGTGTCTATGTAATATTTTTGTTTTAAAACTGAAAATGCCTGCATTTCATAAATTTGATAATATTTAAAATCGTAACCAAACAACTACTATTTGGCTCTTCTCACAATTTATATTTATATTTATATAAATTACTATATAATAATTAGAATAATTTTGTTAATTATAATTTATAATCTATCAAATTGCAACGAGTTACATCATACTAAGTTAACAAAATCAATAAAAAAAAAAAAGTATTGATAGCTTCGGCAAACCGAAGTGTAAATATCCTTGCAGATTGTTTCGCTTTCACTGAATTAAAAATTTAATTTGGTAGAATATTTTAGCTATATGATAGTTATATAATTGCAGAAGCTTCTGCAAGACTTTATATCGAACATAACTAATTAAACTAGTTGTATAAATTTAGTAAATAAATACGATTTTAGATTGAAATGCAGTTGATTCATTTTTAAGGCTATCCGAAATAGTTTTAAGTATAATGCTTAATGCTGTCGCTGTTGATTTCTCAGTTTTGCAAACTATACAATTTAAAATTGAAATTTTACTTTTGTTGGCTCGCATTTGTAGCCTCACTAGCAACGCTTTAGATTTTGGTATATATTTGGTTTTGTCTTAGGAGTGTTTGCTTGTTTTCTTTGCTCTGTTTTTCTTGTTGTTGTCATGTGCTTTTCTTTTTCTTTTTTTTATGCCTTAAACAATTGGGGAAATTCGTTGGCTATTTCGCGCACCAGCTGCTGATCGGATGCACTGCATTCGGTTTCCTCGCAAAAGATGCGCGTAAAGATTTTCATGAGATCATGCTTGCGATGCTGATGTTCCTGATAGTTTGTATTACGCAAAATGCGACGACACAGTTCCAAATAGCACGGACGTAACTGCAGAAATTGATTGCGCATTAATAATTTACTGATAATCTTTAATATTGAGCAATTGGACTCACCGCATTTCCCGCATCCAGATCTGATAGTTGACGCACCACAATATCAATGAGCACTTTGATGTCGTTCGTATAAAACATTCCGGCCGTATCCGGATGACTGAATATGTCAATAAACATGCGCAGCACTGTGTTCATATGTTCATTGTGGTGCTTTAACAGTCGCGTTGGATCATCTAAAGTAAGAAAAATCAATATTAAAATGTATAAACAATTGTATACAATTAACTTTTAACTTACCCTCTCGATTGAGTAGAAGCAACAACTTCTCGGTGAACACTTTAGCTGTTGGCAGATTTTGCATAGCCTCGATAATGACATTGACCGTATGCTCGCTAAATTGTTGATTGAATGCCAGTATTAGGGCAATTACCATATCCACCAGCAGTTCCGGATTATTGCCCTCCACAATTTCCAGCAGAAAACTGGCAAAATGCACGCCCAAATAGTCTGCAAATCGTATAGATTAAAATGTATTATTATAATATTGCAAGGAAATTCGAGTACAAAGTTTACTGCAATCTTTTCTACAATCAGTGCAAGCTTGAGTTACTTTTATTTTTAAGCAAAAAGCTACTTTTATAACATGTGGGGGTATATAATATTAATAGGTATATAAATTCTGGACCTTATTTATTTTGCCGGCAGGTACAGCGAGCGCCTTGTGGCCCACTCCAAACCACCTAGCCACAAACCTCGCCAAACCTATTCTAAGGAGGCTTTCTCACACAATAAATCTTATTGACGTATCTATTTAACGTCGACTAATTTACGCAGAATAGTTAATATATTACATTTAATATCTTTTTGTCTCAACTACTTGGAAAATCAAATGAGATATGCTTTACTGCCTATAGAGATGTGAGCAAACGCACCTTGATGATTCACCGGCATGGGCTGTCCCAGTGAGAATATAATGGTCAACATCTTGACCAGCTGCTTAAATCGTTCCAAATTGGCAAAGTGCGTCTTCATATCCTCCACCTGATGAGTGAATAATAAAATATGATTAATTTCAGTGAATCAAAGTGGATGACAACAATTGTGGCAGACTTACAATCTCCAGGGGCAGCACCGAGGTAAGCAGAATATCAACAATGATGTGATCGAGATGACAGGCAGCTGTGAAAGTCTTAAGCAAGAGGCGTTTGATGGACCAGCGTGTCTCCATCTGATAATATTGCACCAGATTGATAAACATCTGATATTGATCGCATGACATCTCATAGCAACTAATGTTCTCATCCGCATTGTTCTATGTTGGGGTGTAAGAAAAAATAAATAGTTAGTTTTGTGCTTAAATAAAAAGAAGCGCAATTTTAAAAGCAATTCGCCAAATTATATAAAATGCAATGGAGAATTATAAAATTGTTCACACCACCGTCACAAATGTGAGTCCCCAGTAAAAAAAAAAATGGACCAACTTTAGACTAATCTATATGTTATACTATATCTCTATTATACAATATAAATCTCTTTGTCCGACTAAATGATTGAATGACTGAATGAATTGATTAGTGCTTAAGTTTTAAGCTATGTGCAACACATTTAATGGAAACAATTTTTAATCAGCATTCGAAGCTCAGATCTTTACAAGTGCATTTCTGTTGCTACCTCTACACTAAGTTAAATGTCCTGTTAAATATCTTGGATCTTTAAATACTCTTCGCGAAATTTTTTGAAACTATATGCCGAATCTGAAATCTTTCTCCTTCTTCAGAGAAAGTGCAGTGTCTAATAATGATCTATATGCTTACCAGTATCTCTACAAGCTCCTCAAGAAACTGTATGATATCCTCCTCGTCCTCGTAGAGCATCCAAGTGCGTTGCTCCGTATCATTCTTACAATCGGCCAGCTGAGCAAACAGATATTGCAGTCGTTTCGAGTCGTGCGTGATGCCGAGCAGTTCCTTGGGCGTCGGCACTTTGCCCGTGACATGGACTGCAACTGCCTCCAGATACGGATTGATGGCACCATTATATAACTGCTCCAGGCTGGTGAGAACAACGCGCAATGCCTCGCATGACAAATCGAAACTGAGATTCGTGTTGCGACGCAGAGCATCGACAATTTGATAAACATCCGATGATTCAACTTTTAGCTGGCCACGTCCATTTTCCAATGCACGCGATGGACTCTCCTCGATGCTGTCATCCAATGCCTGACTATTGTCGGCGGCATTGATGCAACCATTGTTGCAATTATCATCACTTGCCTCCGATTTATCAGGCACACTGTCCGCCTCCTGACTGAGACTCAGACTCAACTGTTCGTCGTGTGTTGCTGTTGTATCGCCACCAGCACCGCCATTGCCACTTTCATTGCCGCTGCCATTTTGTGGCTTATTTGCTTCCGCAGATGCAGCTGCTGCTGCTGCTGATGATGTTGCCACCGCTGCAGCGGTTGTTGCAGCACCAACTGCAGCAGCATTTGATGTGACACCATTGCTGGCACTCAGCTGACTGGTCTCCTTGTAGGTGGTAACCACATCCTCGCTAGTTGTCGTCGTTGTCGTTGTCGTCTCCGATGGCTCTGAGGTGATGCTATTGTCCTGCGCCACATCCGCAACAGATGCGGCAGCTTTCTGTGCCACAGCAGCCGCTGCAGCTGCCACCGCCGCCGCCGCTGCTGCTGCTGCTGCTGAAGTGCTTGCCACCAGAGGAGGAGCTGGCAGCGGCTGTTGTTGCTGTTGCTGCTGCTGTAACTGCTGTTGCTGCTGTGGCGTCTGTATGGTGCAGCTGCTGCTCTGCAGTTGCATGCTGCCCATGCTAGGCGATTCAGGCATCGAATGTGGCACACTTACACCCACCGCCGGACTGGACATACTCTTCTTGCTCATGTCCAGTCGCTGTATGGCAGGCGGACTATTCTGTTGCGACTTCATCAGCAGCTGCTGCTGCTGCTGCTGTTGATGCTGATGTTGCTGGTGCGGATGCGTGTGCGAGTGACGATGCGAGTGACTGTGGCTGCCACTCAGCTGCTGCTTGTCGCTGTAGCTGTGCGAATAGGACAACGATGAATCACCATCACGCTCCGAGCTCTCCTGCAATTACGAATAATCAATAATCAGTCAACAATAAATATGATCAAGGATTAATAACGAAACAAATATCGGTATTCGAATATTTCGTTAAAAGGATCTTTTTCGGTGTAGTCCTTTGGGTTCTGGTATTTTGCAGTTTATTAAGTTAATAAAAACACAAGACGTAGAGTCGGGGCGGCAGCGATAGTAGAGAACAATAAGCTACAGTCGAAGCCGACTATGAAAGACCCCATACCGATCTTTCTTATGTAAACTATATGATATGTTAGTCAGATTAAAATCAAATTTTGGCAGAATGTAAAAGACAATTGCAAACACACAATCTGTCAGTTTGGTTCAGAAAACTTGAGAAACAACAAAGATACCCAGATTTAACCATAATTTCGACCGATCGTGCCTATAACAACTACTATATGATATAGTAGTGCGATTGTATCCCAACTTGATCAGTATATAAATGATAATAGCACACACAACAATTTCCTACTAAACCTTAATTCTCGACCTATCGTTCCTATGGCAGCTACATTATAATACTATAGTGGTAACATGACCGAAAGAAAAAACAAAATAGTTTGTCGTACTAAAGTATGATTTTCAACCGATTCTTAATATAACAGCTATATGATACGATATCCGTACTGTCTGCAAAAAGACGAACCTATATCAAATTTTGTCCAGATAGCTTTAAAACTGAGAGACTAGTTTGCATAGAAACAGACTGACGGACGGACAGACAGGCGAGCTGACAGACATGCGGGCAGACAAACAGATGAACAGACAGACATGGCTACTATACCGATTAGGCTGTTAATGCTGTTCAAGAATATATATACTTTATATGGTTTAAGCCTCTTTTAAGTAGTGGATATGCACATACAACATGTAACATGTAACATGTCCTACTTCAATTATAACTAAATATTTAATGTGCTAGCCAATAGTAATGGCAGCTAGCGCTATTTACTTAATAGTAGGCTAAGGAATTTGTATTAGTCTTCTAGCCTAATAATCAATACTATTACACTACAATAGTGAATATAATTTCGTCAAGAAATGTGCAACGCATTAAAACAAACAATCAACAATAAATATTCTAAATAAATAAATAATGATTTAAGAAAATGTAAATATAAATATAAATGACTAATGCAATAATTTAAGTCTTTACATAGTTGCATATTAAATAATTTAAAATAAAAGCTCAATAATCAATAACAATTTAGTACATTTGTGATTACGTATCACTATTTTTATATCCTTGCATAGCATATTATCACTTTGTTAGGAAATGTCTAGAAAATGATTAGATTTGTCATATTGGCTGTAGTTTTTATTGAGATAAGGGCTATTAGGTATTTCACTGAAAAGTACGTTTTTTTATTCTGATTGATACCTTTTACATTCACTGAACAAAAGTAACATTCATTTAAGTGATTAGTAGACTCAGTTCATATCATCGGCACTCTAAATTAAAGCAAATGGAAGTCTGGCAGACCTGATCAGCATCAACAGCCGACTCGATATAGCCATGTCCGTCTGTCTGTCTGTCCTGCTGTATGAACACCTAGATCTTAGAGACTATAAGAGCTAGAGTAGTCAAATTTGATGACAGTACTTCTGTGGCTTCCACAAAGCTCAAGTTTGTTTTAGTATCGGAAAAACCCGAATAACACAAGTAATTTATAAGATACAAATTTCAAATTCGGCATACATAAATAAAAATGTCATTGCAATCAGACAACAAACATCGGAGATTTGAAGCAAATACATTTTTGAATATACAAAGGTTGGAGGCAGCAACTTGAGGCATTGAAAGTAAATTATTTATTGCAGTTCTTTAAGGAAATTGGTAATTTGCCAGATAATCGACAATATCTGCATTGACGCAATAGTTAGAGTGTCATACTCTTGCGGTGTGGTTTAAGAGTTCGACACCTACCATAGGCACACTTTTTATTAGGTTATTATTATCCTCTTAAAATGTATTTATAACTTATAAATTTCCTTACGTTTATACTATTATTTCCTTTTTGAAGAATAAAAGGGTAAAGGGTCTCTCATAGTCGACTTTGACTGTAGTCTTTTTAAGTCATTTCTCAACCAATCTCAACGATTATCCGTTTCATATTGTTTTTCACACTCTGACTAAACTTGGTTCAAATCGGACTGCTTCATCAATTAGCTGACATAGCAACGAGCTTTAGACAGTCAACCTTTAGCAACAAAAGCTTTGCTGTTTTTCTTGAGATATCCCAGCAAAACTCTGATTCCGTATATGTTATTATTCCATACAAAATTTATTGCTAACTGGACTACTATATATATGACGATCCGTCGATCCGTCGAAAATAAAACCATAATTTCTATCTTTTTCAAACTATTACCTACCGCATAGAGTCGCTCCATTGTGTGCTTCTTTTCGCGCAGCCTGTCGAGCAATTCTTCCTTGGACATAATGCCATTGATCTCCAGATTTGTGCATTTTTCCAGCGATTCAATCGATGAGTTGAGAAAACTGATGAGAAAGTCATGTTCCACCTGTAATATTATTGTTTGTAATTGTATTATAGTCAGTTCTCTGTGTGTGTGTGTGTGTATCGCACTTACCTTAATCTTCATTACGTAATTGGATGGCACAAAGCCAATGTTGCCCTTCATGCTAACAACTTGCCACCAATTACGCTGGCGTGCCGATGTCTGATATAGTATAAAATATTCACCCTCATCGAAACTGATCGTTTTGGGATAAACCGCTTGAAAATCGTATAATGCTTTTAGCATCTCGATGCCGTTAACAGTATCGATGCTAATGCCGCCAGCTCCTTCAGTTGTTGTTGTTGTTGTTGCTGCTGCTGCTGCTGTTGTTCCCGCTGCTGCTGCTGCTGTTGTTCCTCCTTCTCCTACTGCTGCTGTTGTTGTTTCTCCTCCTCCTCCTCCTCCTCCTCCTCCTGCTGCTGCTGCTGTTGTTTTTGTTGTTGTTGTGGGCGATGTTGGCGCTGCTGCTGTAACGAAATGTTTGCTTTTGTTTAATATCCTATCCGTTGATAATATTGTTGCAAAACGGGGCGTCAACAGCACAGAGACAAACGCCGCTGAACGCAGCGAAGCGAGTTGTGTTGCAAGGCACTTGGGCTTTTCTTTTATTTATTTTCTTTTTTTTTTTTTTGCTTGTGCTTAAGGCCCTTCCTGGCAGGCGCTAAAAAGTTCACTGCCGAGGGCCCAAACTGCTGACTGTTGGTATCGCTGTGCACCAGTGTTGTCAGCTTAGCCATTTATAGCTAGACTTTGGTTATTATGTTATAATTGCAAAAGTTAGCAAATTTATGCAACAGCTATTTTAAAATATACATAAGTAAACTAATGCTGATAATTTAAAATTTTAAAAATCAAAAATATTTTTATACGACAAAATATTTTTTCATATTATACTTGATAGTTTTGGCAAAAAAAATCTTTAAATAATAATTGTGCCACCACTGGTTTTTTCTTATTATTTTATAAAATTATAAACAGTCAATAGTGTTTTTTTCTAGCTTTTTTAGTCAAATTTTATATGTTAAGACATGTTAATAATGAATCGACTTTTATTTAAGCATGTTTGATCCTTTTTTTTCACTAGAAAACTAGTTTTTGCGAACAAATAAGTTATTTTATCATTGTAAATAATGAGTCTTCATTTAATACATTTAATATTTATAACTTTTTAGCTAGAAAACTAGCTATTTTTGTTTCAAAATCAAATTAGCTACTTTTAGCCCTTGAAATTCCGACAGCACTTCTTTGCACACAAACACTCACGCACACAAATACTCAGGGAGAGAGCAACAAAGAGAGTGAGTGGGAGAGAGAGAGAGAGAGGGAGCATAAAACGAATGGCGACAGGCAAGAAAATTACAAAGCACACAGGAAAAATGCAATTTTCATATTGTATATGTATGTACATTTGCAGCATTTGGTTTCCTGTGTCCTTTTTTTCTGTTATATTACAACACACAATGCGCGATAAAGAGCCGCTGGTAAAAGCTTCTGCGGCTGTAGAAAATGCAAAATATAACAAAAGCTAAGGAAACGTAAACGTTTTATAAACAGGACACATCACTTGTGCGCGCTCTCACGCGTTTCTTCACACACACGCTCTCTCACTCTCACTCACACTCACTTCTTCTAATTTACTCTCTGCGTTTTTTGTCTCTTAACTAATTCAACCGTCAATTGCTGCTTGTCACCTGCACTCACACATGCATATGTACATATGTAGATTCTCATATGCATGTGCAGATATGTACATATGTATGCAAATTTGTCAAAAGTTAAACAACCCACTTACCCATATTTTCTTTTCCTCAGCACGCCTTGTTTTTCACCGTTTATATGTAGTATATATGTATGTTTGTGCGCGCGCTTGTTTGTTTGTTGTGTGTGGTCGTCGTCTTTTTCGTATTGTTCTTTTTACGCCTGTTCCAGTTTTGACGTTTTGCCGTTAACCAAGGACGTTACGTTTACTCCACTTTTTTTTGTCTCACTTTACGCCACTTGGCAACACTGTCTGCTGCTGCTATTGTTGTTGTTCTTGCTATTGTGGTTTGTCCGTTCAGGATTCTTTTGTGTACAACAACACTTTATTGTTATCGCTTTGGGCGTGTTTCGCTATTTGTCATAAATGCCAAACATACATATGTATGTATGTACATGTATGTATTTATGTATATATATTATTTACAAGTTTCCCTGCAGTTTGCGTTTATTTATCACTTGTTGTAGTCTTTCCTGGCAGCGTGCGGGTAGGGAGGGGTGATGGTGTACTATAGCACAGTAGCTGCAGAAAATTTACATTCACCCCAAAACACACAAACGGACTGTCGTTTTAAGGCCGAGCACAAATTTAGTGTAAATGCAATATTGTGTTAATTTCCCTGTTTCAATTTGGTAGTCACATTTTCTCCACATTTTTCGCCTGCCAAGCTCCGTATCTTAATGCTCTTCTTTTCTTGTGCTTCACATTCGACTTGAAAGAGCGGCACACACACACACACTCACGTAATGAAGATGCTAATACGAAAGCAGTGTTGCCATTTTAGTAAATTTATTGCTAGATCTAGCTATTTTTTGTAAACTTAAAGATTTTTAATTTAAGAAAATCACTAATAAATTATTTTTGTTGTTTTTTTTTTCGGTTGCACTAAAGCTTTGCCTTTTTTAGGCGTTTATTTATATTGATATTTTTTGAAGTCTAGCTATTTTTTAGCGGTCAAATTATGGCAACACTGTACGAAAGCCAAGCAAAAAGGATAAAACAGATCACAACACACAGACTCGCATGTATGTATACATCTGCTCCACCCAAATTAACACATACATTCACACACACACACACACACGTCGGCGCACTTACAGTGTAACGGTATTTTTCGTGTTTGTTTTGCTCGAAATGCGGTATGTGAAGAAGCACAAAAACAAATTACATGCACTCATATCAACATACAATGTATATGTACATATGTATGTATGTGTAAATTAAGTGTTTCATTAAATGCACACACTTAATGCAACTTTTAACATATGCAACATGTATGAACACTGAACAGCAACACTGTTTGCACGTGTTTACGTGCAAAAATCGCTATCTAAAATTCATTATTTAATCAATTGTTTTTAGCTGCTGAAATTTTGCATTAAAACTTTGTGCACACACATACAAAACATACACAATCATGCATCACTTAGGTAAATGGCAAAAGTATATGTTACGCATTGAAGTCATTTAATTTGCCACACTTAGTAGTATATGAACACAATTTCTAGTTGCCGAAAATAAAATATATTGAATACTAATGAGGCATCGATATGTAAACAAAAAGAATACAAAACAACGTAAAGCTTGCCGAACGTGTGGTTAACATTAACAGACTGCATGTAAACGCAAAACGGAGCAACATAACGCACGAAGCGCGCGACTAACTATGTTATGTTAAATCTAAAATCGGTACGCTGATCGTTGGCAAAAAAAAAGGTGTATTTCACATATCACTGCAATAAAAAGTCGATACAAGATATTTGATTGCAAAACTTGTTCATTTTATTTGCGTTTATTTTTTGTGTTTAGTATACATATGTAGATAATAATAATAATATGCACTTGATATCATTAAAATACTGTTATGCGCTCATTGGCAGGGCTGGCAAATAAACATGAAACGAATTCAAAAATTAATGTTTTTTTTTTCAAAATACAAACTTAAATGCTTCGTGTGCTCAGCCCGCCAAGTGCAAGAGAATTTTTTCCAAGTGCAATATATTTCATTTAAATTGGCTAAAAATATTGTTTGAACGATTTAACCGGTTACATTTTAGTTTTTTTGTTGTTGTTTGTGTACTAATATTAACAAAGAGTCAAGTGACAGTTAATCGTTCATATGCATGTGTGTGTGTGTGTGTGTGTGTGTGTATAACCAGGGATCGTAACAATTAAATATAAATTTAAAACAAAAAATAATAATTTGTTGATTTCTATCAAAAAATGTATTTATGATTAATTAAATTTCAAATTTTACTTGAAAATCAAAGTATAACTAATTTTTTGATTTTTTTTTATAATAATATATTGCAAAGATTAAATGCATATATAATATATATATATATATATATATATATATATGCATTTTAATTAATTTATTTTTAATAAAAATTAAAGTTTAGAGCTTTTACTATGATTTTGAAATAAAATTAGAGTTAATACTGTTACTCATAACTCTTCTGATTTTCGATCCCTGTATACTTAATAGTATAACTAAATTGTATAAGTACAATGTGAATTCTTTTTCAAAATGTAGTAAGTCAATTTGTTGCATATGTATATATGTATGTATAGTATGTAGCACGTTCTGATCATGCAACCAATCTCTTTGAATTCTCTATTTACGCTAAACTAGTTAAAAAGTTTGCAACATTCTGCATTGTTTCCCTAACTTTGCTCATCATTTTCTCATTATTTTTTTCCATAACTACATTATAAGTATGTATGTAGTATATAAGTACTACAATCATCTATTTAATGTGTTTTTTTTTTATTTTTCTTTTTTCTCTCATTCAGAAGGCGTTTTATCAAAAGTTTCAATCGTTCAGAACATGCGTATGTATGTAAAAAAAGTAAACAGTTATAAACATATATATATATAGTATAAATTGTTTTTTTTTTTCAATTGTATAAGTATATATACTATATATATATGTATATGCATATGTTTTGATTATAGAGCAACGGCTACAAATGTGATTTTCTTTCGTTTTTTGTTTTTTTTTTTTTTTTGTCAACATATAATATAATTTTCCAACAGCAGTTTTAAGTTTTATTTGTTGTTGTTTTTATTTGCTTGGCTTGCGGCCACAATAACCGCAGTAATAATAATTATATTAATAGTAATAATAATAATAATAATAATAGTGCTTCATGGTACAATTAAATTATAATAGCACAAAATTTGTTGTCTATCAAGTAGATATAAAAATGTAATAACAGCAGGCCACAAAAAATGAGGAAATTTAAATTACAATTTACAAATAGAATAAATTTGTTTACTTTGAATAATAATAATTGATTGGTTTATTGCGTCATGTGGAACGATTGAGTTTGGATTGAGGCAGGGATTGGATGTGGAACTCATTGCCACTTCCATTCTATCATAATAATACAACACATACAGATTTATCTTTATAACGATATAATAGTATTAATAAAAAAAAAAATATATATATATATTATTAAAAAATAATAATTATAATAATAATAAGTAGCCAGTAGTTATATAATAATTAGTTGTATTGTGTAATAGTTTTTTTGTTTTTTTTTTTTTGATTTTTTTTTGTTATTTTCTTTTGTTGTTGTTTTGTTTTGCAACTAGCGGAGCCCGCTTTCTCTTCTCCTACTGTTATGCCTATCATTCTCCTGCTGCTGCTCCTCTTCCTCCTCCTCCTTGACCATCCATCCATCCATTCCATCATCCATTTCAGGGCTTTCAGCCTTTTCTTTTCATTTAGGCAATTTTCATCCATCGCCCCGTGCGTTTTGCCACAGCCGCCCAAACATTTTTGTTTCCTTTCCACAATTAGGTGCATTAGGTAATTTGTAATTTACTTTCGCGCTCTAATTGTTAATTTTGTTAGAATTATGCTATATAAA
Source organism: Drosophila histrio (assembly GCA_958299025.2). NCBI lineage: Eukaryota > Metazoa > Arthropoda > Insecta > Diptera > Drosophilidae > Drosophila > Drosophila histrio. The sequence continues at coordinate 52,586,899 of OY282582.1, read as the reverse complement.
AATAGTAATATTGATAAATGTTGCCGGGGCCCCATCAAAATGTGCGCTAACTTCGTTTCCATCGCCATGCGCCATCGATACATAATTATCCCAGCGACTGGACACGCTGAATTCCCAGCAGTATTTTCCATGTTACAACAGCGGTTGCAACAATTGCCCAGCCATCATCTTGCCACACAATATATGTAGATATATATATGTATATATATAAATATATATATATATATATATTAGATATATGTATAAATGTTTATGTGTGAGATTGTTGTTTGTTGTGTATTGGTTTTTGTGTTTGTTTGTTGGTTTTTTTCTTTTTCGTATTGATTAATGTTTTTCGTGGCCAATTCAGCGCGATCATTTGTCCTCGCAGCAACCGGTCTTGGCCAGCTGCTTCTGCAAGGCGGGCGGAATGAAATCTTTCGTCTTGGAATGATTACCCTGTCCTAGAAGCGCCGGCTCAATGTGCTTGCCCTCCTGTATGCGCTGTATGCGCTTCAGCAGATCATAGTTAATCCGATCGCTGACCACCGAATCTTTCCTGCAAGAGAAAACAAATTTATTTAGTATTTTGTGTTATATCGAGGCAGGCTAAAACACCTTAAGTTAACAACTATAGTACAGGGAAGTGTGCTCTGTCAGAGTCGCTGTGTAAATGAAGTTCGTTTGTTTCTACTATGTCTTACAATTCACAACTGGTTCTAGCGGTTTAGATCGTTGAGTGTCGTAGCAATGAGAGAGACTAACATTTTTTGCAAAAAATTCTTAATTAATTGCCTGAACTTACTTGTAATCCGGATGGTTAAGCACCTGGTCGCGTATCCAGGTGGCTGTGGTGACTAGTTCACCGGCGGCACGCTTCTGTATAAAGCGTAGATACTGTTCAATGGTGCAGTGAGTGTCCGTGTCCACCTCCATGGACTGCAGATAGCTGCGTATAAGTGGAACCAGTCCAGGGAATACATCGGCCTGTCAATTGGAGTTGATTATTAATTTTTTTTAGTTAATTACAAATATTATGTTTTATTAAATATGTGAATTTCAAGAGAGAGACACTAACGATTGTCACAAATTGATGCAATGTACCAACAAATAAAAATTGTACGAAATGTGACAACCGTGTTAACAGCATACTGAACTTTCACTAACATTACAGACGCAACAATGCTAACAGCAGTCTGTTTAGTTCTTTTTTAACAGTTTCAGTAAACTGTTATTTTACAGACTTTCGCACTTAACAGCTGCCTAACAGACTACAGACTCAAGGCAAACTGTTACAAATAAATTGAAATTGCGTTTTTGTTTATTGGTAATTACCTTGCCATTAAAAATCTCATTAACGGTGAGCAGCTGGAACAGCTCGTTCTCCTCATCATCCGTATCGGTGTGATCGCTATCGACGCCATTCTGGGCGTGAATGCCATTGGTGGCGTTGCCATTGAGTCCATTGCCATGACCATTCTGTTTGGCAGTGCCATTGAGATGTGGCTGTTCACAGCTTGCCGCTTTTCCATTTGCTGCACATCCGGCAGCTGTGCCATTCAGTTGAACACCCGCCGCACGCTGCTCCGTCGACTTGGACGATTTGCGGAACCAGAATTTCTCCTTGCGACAAGCGTCACGCTTCTGGGCCGTCTGCATATTCTCATCGACCTTGCTGATGGGCGTTAGGAAATTGAGCTGATACGAGAGAATGACACGAGTTAGCAGCACAACAAAGCAGACAATTGCCGCATTCTCAAAGTCACTGATCTGCGCCTCGCACGGCCGGAACTCGACACGCCAGCCAATCGAGCTGTTTGGCGGCGGTGGCTTAAAGCGCATTGTCTGCCAATTGGTTGACTGAATATTCTCAAAATGATCCGTATCCTCCTTATCGTTCTGATGCACCTTCTCGCTAAACAGCGACACCGTGTCGCGTATAAAAAGATGGGCCACATGCTGGGCCAACAGATGATCGATGCCGCCTTCGATTAAACGATTATAGACATCCTCATCGTAGGTCAACTTGACATCATTGTATTTGGCCCCCTCTGGCGACAAATAGGAATCAATGGAATCGTATCGCGACTTGGCAATACGAAATTTACTTTCCTTCAGCGGCGACAGACCGCGTTCCTCCAAAGTGCGACAATCCACCGAGGAACTAATAACATTCCAACGGCAATCCGATTCAGTTAAATAGCCGCGATAAACCGGCGAGGCGGCTGTCAAGGCCAACATAATGGGACAAAGTGGTGCCAGTTGATCGTATAGACGACGTGCCTCCGTTATGTTGCATGCCTGAAAGGTTAGCTGCAAGCAACAACATCCCATGCCAAAGCCCATGGCATCCAAGAGGACAACATCGGGCTCACCAGGCGGTGCTCCCTCTACGGGCAATTTTGTGTTCACATCCTTAAACACTGTAAATAATATTAAACGTTAGTTTAATCCATATGAGATTTTAAAATAATAATTTGTCATTTGTCATTACCCTTCAGCTTGATGGAAACCTTCTCGCCGCGTCGCATACGAATGTTGCGTGTTAAAGTCTTGAAACGTGGATGGCCGGGAAAGATGGCCTCGTCGGGAAAGTATAGAGAACGTGCCGAACTCATTGGATCCTCGGGACGTGGCAGATGCAATGGAAAAGTAAAATTCGGTGCACCGAGACGTGGAAAGTTTGTAATGGACATGACACACTCATCGCTGGCCAGCAGCTCGGTGACTTCCTCGCGTCGATAACGCATATTTGCCTCTACCAAATTGAAATGGGCCATTAGACCACCAAAAGGTTTTCCCGGTGTTCCCTCAATCATGTATGCACCATATTCGGGACGCCACAGTGACTTCACACCTTTGGGATCGGCCAATTCCTTTTCATTGAGTTTGCTCAGCAAATCCTTGGCTTTGAGCGCCACACGTGCCACCTTCTGTTCATCATCGAACTTCACTATAATATATTCCACCTCATCGCCCCATTTAAGTATATCGCCCTGACGATCCTTCAGTCTGTGATACAGATTTATGAACTGATTGATGCCATGCTCACGTACATGATCGGCCAGTTTCTTGGTCTCCTCCCAGGAGAGTGGATTGCCCTCGCTCAATAGGCCCATCTTGCTGTTGTTGTTTTTGTTGTTCCAATTGACAGATGCACGAAGAGATGGAAAGATAGAGATGTGTATGTGTGTGAGTTAAAAAAAGATTGTCACATTGGGGTGTTTTTTGAATTTTGATATACTATATTTAAGACTTAAGAAATTTTAAAATAATTTCCAAATCGTACAATGACTTTCAACTGATCAGCTACTGATCACAATTCTACAGATACAGTAGTATATATATATACATATATATATAGGATTGAAATCAATAGCTGATTAGCTGAAAGGCATTGAACGATTTTAAAGGTTTAGTTAAACAACGATCCTTTGTTATAATCAGGCAAAATAATATAGAAACAAATATTGGTTCCGATTTCGAAATTTCGAAATAATACTGTCAAAAGTTCTATTTCGGTTTGGTACTTTTCGGTTCCTGTATTAAATTAGCTTCCGCAAATAAACCTCTACACGATGTTTAAGTCTAGTGACGCACAGTGGCTCGTTTTCTCATTCTACTTTGCAAAAATCATATCTTTTGATCCAGGTAAGATATCACCAAAATTTAAAAAGGGTTTAATAAAGAATACCTGTCGCTTTGAAATGAGTGTAAGATCTTAAAAATCGGACGGCAGATAAATTTTCAGCAGGTGTTCAAAGTTGGATTTTGTGTTTATACGATGATTTTCGTGAAACGCGACATTCATCGTATGCTTTTTTCTGGAATTTATGTGTAAATTTGTGATTCTTTATACATAATTATATGTAAATTAATGTTTTAATTAATGTTTTAAATACACTAAAGATAACAAATTTGATGGATTTCATGTTTCAAATACATATATATCGTATAAATTCCTGTAAAAACAAAATGTAATTTCAATTAAACTTTTATACTATATATTTGATTTAATTTATATTTATATAAATAAATAACAATAAAACTATTCAATTAATGTCCTTGTTAATTTAATTTTCCTCAGCTATGTCTTCAAGTTCGTAACCTATGTACATTAAATCTACCATTTCTTTAGTATAAAACTCTTGCAGTTCTTTGCGACTTCACACAATTCTTTTTGTTGATATCAGTGGATCTGAAGAAACTGATAACTTATTAAAATAGTCTTAATTTTGTCTTTACCGTGTCACCTTGCAACTATTCGAGTACCTATATTTCTTGTACTCCTTGTTTATAGATTTCTGGACTTCTTCTAATAATTCCCCGATTGACAGACATTGGTTTTCGTTAAGATCTCCTCCGTGTACCAACATTTTATGAAGTTTGTTTTTGATCTTGTCGACCTCCGTCATATTTTCCTTAGCAAAGTATACTGTACTCACGGTCAATATAAACTCTTCTTAGCTTGGAACATCCATAAACATCTGAAATACATCTCGAGTTTAGGAAGACATTTTGCGGTTTCAATATTTGATTTATATTACATAATACTAATCAGCACTGATTTTGTTTAATATCGTGATGGTTGCCAAAAGTAGACTGTGATACAATGCACCTAAATATTTAAATATATACCCTTAATCCCTACTATTAATTACCAACTTAAGTAGTACAAAAGATTAAACATGTGTAGTCATTTAAAATTTACAAACTTAGATAATTGGGTTTGGTAAACGCGGAAATTGAGTACGAAAAAGGGTTATAACTTACATAATCACTACCTGTTTGCTTGGGTTACATTAGTATATTTAGGTAGACAATGAATTCTTAATATTATATTTATGTAAAGTGTTCAAAAAAAGGTCTAGTTCAACGGAAACACGTTCAAATAACGACCATTCCGTACCGTAGGTTGCGCAAAAATGCGAGCCCGGCGCCATTTTGGGTGCGCCACAACGCAATTTTGACCCAGTTAAAAGCGTTGTGTGTGAATTGTTTATTAAATAAAAAGTTAACTGGCACTTCTTGGCACCTAGACTTTCTTAAAGTTGTTGCAGAAATATCCACGGAATAACGTGTATATACCCGTTTGCCTGGACAAGCCTGGACTTTATGCTAAAAGTCTATCTAAAGTTAAAAAACAATGTCAAAAATAGTGCTTTAGTAAAAATATTATTTAAAATACTTCAAAACAAAAAAATAACAACATTTTTATACCATTCGCTTTAGAATCGACACACCTATTAGGTAAAAATAAGAAACTGAAAATTCATAGAACCATTTGGATGCAATTTCATCGCAAAAATGAAAAATTTTTCATAAAAAAACATTTTTATGAAAAATCGAATTTTTTTTCATGTTTGATGGGCTCTACCGCCGAAACCGTTTGCCCAAATTAAAAAATCTAAACGGATTTATAAATTTTGGACAATTCTCTATCAAACTGCATTTAAGGATTTTCCATGGCGAGAAATGACCGATTTCTTTTTTGCCACGTGAGTCTCGTGAGTGAGCCACTGTGTGACGCTAGCATATTCAAGCCCCAAAATTTTGTGTATAAACTATTGTAACGAAATATATTACATTTAACAAAAAAAAAACTATTATAGTTTAGGTTTTCGCACATTTCTCAACAAGTTTTAGCTTCTGACAAATGCTATTATAGAAAGTAGAATAAATATTAAATATTTTAAGCTTCAACAACATCGAAATCGCACAGGTTTAATCGGTATAGGTTTTGGTAATAGATTCCAAAAAGGTTAATATCGTTTTTCCTGGTTATAATTTGTATTTTAATAAAAATCAGTATTTAACAATTGTTAGGCTACATATTTATCAATTTTATCAATTAAAATCAGACACTGACTTTTATTTCAAAAAAAGGCACAATATAAACTTGTAATGGAATCATTATAATACTTGTGATTAGCTCAGCAAATATAATAATTAAATAAAATAATAATGGAAATAAACCAAAAATAATTTATTAAATTTTATAAAATTTTAACAAACCCAAAAGTTTGTCAGATTAAATTTGCAAAAAGTATTTTCACTTTTAATTTAATGCTATAAACTTAGTTTTATTGTGAGTTTTATAAATAACTGTTATTTCCGGTGCCTGATATGCACATACTTTATTTATTATTATAAAAAAAAGTAATACAATAAAAAATAAACACTTGAGATTCAAATCGCATTCATTTAAAATAGCGTTTATACAGTGTCAAACTGGCTAATCGGCCAGATAACTGCCAGATAGTCTACTATGTCCGACAATCTACCATTTATGGACACAGCAACAGCAACAGTAGCAACAGTAACAGTAACTGCGATAGCAACAAAACTTCCATTTCAAATGTTATTTGGCAATGTTTATAACAATAACATTTGTATACACTTGCTAGTAGATTATTAATAGAAATATTGTTTATGATCCCCCACATATGTACATACATATACTTATATATTGGTCTATCAAAACAAAGCTCTTGTCTATCGAGTTATCACAGATACTTAAAGTATAACCAGGTGCTTGAATAATGTTTTCTTGTCCATATACATATATGTATATTCCTTAAATTAGCTATTAGAGTATTTCATATTCGTCTTGCCTACAATAATTCATGATTTCTATTTCTTAGTCACTTTGCCTCACGCGATTTCTGTCTTGTCGCACGAGTTTTGCTCTTTTCTTTGACACTTTTATAGCTCGATACAAATACAAATGCGTCTTGCCATAGTATTAATAATTATAAGATAAGCGATACGAAGCATTTATTTATAGTAGTTTCGTTTAGTGCTGAGACTGTGGCGTGACACGAGAAAGCAAGTAAATTTCGAAACGATCATTTCATACTACGATTCTTATGAAATTTCAAATATAATAAAACGCATATTAAAACCAGTCGGAAAGGCTACAGTCGAAGTCGACTATGAGAGACCCTTTACTTATTCTTCTAAATGGAAATAAGAGTAACACTAATAGTTCCCATAAGGCGTTGTAACGTCAATATGCTCTTCTTCTTCCTTTGACCCGACACTGAGTAATATTAAGTTTTGAATAACTTCCGAGTTTATTGTCCGATCACGATGAAATTTTTATACCCTGTGCCCATTGAAAATGGGCAAAAGCGGTATAATGAATTTGTGTGAATGTATGTAACAGGCAGAAGGAAGCATCTCCGACCCTATAAAGTATATATATTCTGAATCAGTATCAATAGCCAAATCGATTGACACCTGTCCGTCTGTCTGTCCGTCCGTCCGTCTGTCCGTCTGTCCGTCTGTCTGTCCGTCTGTATGAACGCGTGGATCTCAGCAACTATAAGAGCTAGAGACTTCAAATTTGGAATGTAGGTTCCTGAATACCATACGCAGATCAAGTTTATTTTCAATTTTCGATACCAAGTCCCGTTGGTTTTAAAATTGGAAAAATCACCATAACATAAGCAATGTTAAAGCTAGAGACTTGAGATTTGGCACACATGATAAAAAGTGTAGGCTTTATGTGTCCTGAAAATTTCATTGCGATGCCACGCCCCCTTCGCCCATAATTTGAAATAGCTGATAACATGAGCAGTTTTATAGGTAAAGACTTAAGATTTGGCACAGATGGTAATCATCCCACTCCCAATGTGTGCTACAAATTTCAGTAAGATTGGATATTGAACTCAGAAGTTATTCAAGAAACAAATTTATGCAGCGCAGCATAAGCGTTGCAGCGCAGTAGCAGAGCAGTCGCTGCGCCGCGTCGACGCGTTTGTTCATGTATGTTTGATATGCCTTTCGTCTGCTGTGGCGCTAAACATAAACAATCAACAGCCGCAGTCCAGTGTTGCCAGACTATCGCAAGCAACCTACTCTCGATGTAAGCAAAATCGACTTCAAGCGATATATTTAAATCCCATTATAATAAAAAAAGCTTTTCTTTGAAGACCTGCACAGGGTATCCTACTGTCGCGCCCGCTCGACTGATCGGCTTGTTAGAATACAATTTGACCCTGATGCTTGTCTTGTGTGCCAAAATTCAAGGCTCCAGTTTTAAAATTGACCATTATATGGGATTTTTTTTGAATAACGTGCGAGATTATTATCCGATCGCGATGAAATTTTCAGGATACGTTAGGACCCTGATACCCGTCCTGTGTGCCAAGATTCAGGACTCTAGCTTTAATATTTTTTGTTTTATGGGATTTCAAAAATTTTGTTCTCGATTTACGGAGGCGGAAGGGGGCGTGTCAAAATTTTAAGATAAATTTGATCTGCTTATGCCATAGACGAACCACCATACCAAATTTGGTGACTCTAGCTCTTATAGTCTCTGAGATCTAGGTGTTCATACAGACAGACGGACAGACGGACGGACGGACAGACGGACATGGCTATATCGTCTCGGCTGGTGATGCTGATCAAGAATATATATACTTTATGGGGTCTGCCAGACTTCCTTCGACCTGTTACGCACATTTTGACAAACTTAATAGACCCTTTTTACTTTTTTAAAGTAAATGGTCTAAAAAAGCCTCAAGTCGTTAATTTCCCGACTTTGTCAGTTGAGGAAATAAAATGAATTAAGTAATAAGTCAGAGTCTATATAAGACTCAGTTGCTGATGCTAATCGGACATATATACAAATACATATACATATATATGTACATATATGTACATATATGCATTAAACGAATCATAAGAAGTGAGTAATCTATAACATGCAATGTGCAAAAACAAGTACAAATATTTATGAATAAAAGAAAAATAGAAATAATACAAATTATTGATAAGACAAATAACATATGTATATATTTACATATATAAATATTGGCCACAATGCTATAGACTGTTTCTAAAACTGTTTCTGAAGCTCTCAAAGCGACACTCGCATTGAAACGCTTGGTTGACGCGTGCAATGGACGCTGGCTGGGAGAGGAGGAGAGCCGGGGGGGTTGAGTGGCAGCTGCCCCACATGTTATACACCGATTTATGGTCACTTAAATTGGCAGCAGAAAAAAACAAAAACAAAATAACATACACAGAGAGTCTGTAACTGAAATTAAAACCGAATTCCAAATACCAAATAATGAAATCTATACCAAATACGAGATTGTTTTATTTTTTTTTGTTATTTTGTTTTTATGCCACATGATTACAGTTATTAGAATCAGTCAGCTGTAAGCTCAATCTCAATCGAAGCCGCAATTGCAATTTTACAATTACAACATCGCTTACAATTACAAAGTTCCATTGATTGTGCAATTTTCAAGCCGCAATTTTCACAGCTCACGAGTCGTTAAAACTGCAGAGACAAACAGAAAAGTTCACAAATAGTTCAAAGTCGAGTTTCAATTTGCTTCTCATAATTGTAAATATAATTACATAGATTAATAATTAATATATAATTAATTGAGTGTTGGGCACTTTAAAGCACTTTGTTTACAAAGTTTGGGATCATTGAGATCAGATCATTATACAAGAATCAATCTATCGATTTTTTACTACCTTATTAAAGTTAAATGTCTGCCTTGTAGGAACTAGTACATATCAAATTTGCCAGCTCTATTATTTACAATCGTCAAGATCACTGAGAAAATAAAGAGAAGCAAACAATTCTAAACAATCACAAAAGTTAACAATAAATTCAACTTGAAATTGTGAAGCATATTTAAAATTACACTTTTTTCTGTTCATAAACTATTTACATAAACTATTCACCAAATTGACAAGCTCTAAATATCACTTACAATCACCGGAGAACAGTTAAAGCTAAAGTGAATTAATCAAGCATCAAATCAATTGAATCTTGAGTACTGATTAATCTCCAACAGATTTAACAACAGTCAAAGATTATTATCATTTTATGAATAGAGGAAATCAGTTTAATTGCGTCATATTTCTATTACCTATATATTTTGCATTATAAACAAGTATTTAAATCACGTTTTGTTTCGAGAAAAACAAAAAATGACAAAAGAAAGAAAGTAATTAAAAAAAATAAATATAGTAATACCTCAGAGGGAATGTTAATAGACACACACACACACACACTATCACTAGGGATAATTTATAAATTTTTTATTCGTTCGCAATTCTATTCAAAGTGCGGAATAACAAAAAAATACAACTTTGTCGCTTCACGGCCAAACGACAACTAAATATACACACGGCCAGACTCCAGCTTAATATGCAGTGGACTGATGGTGTTTCGTCGCCCGTTTCGTCGGCACCCCTTTCCCCCTACCTCTTTCACCCCATCATCGACCATCCACCCCCTTAACGAGTCATCAACCGAACAAAACGATCCATCGATCGGTTGACGACGCCAAACGACCACAACAACAGCAACAACAACAACAACGAAAACTTAGAAGAAAAAAATCAAACAGTGGCTAAGGGAAGCAATACACCATATCTATAAAGGAGCGGATGTCGTAGTAGTGTGAGAAGGGGTGCTGGGGGGGGGGGGTGGGGTAGAGACCTGTAGACCACTTGAAAATCTATTGATTGCCATATGTGTATTATAATTATTTTGGACTATGTAATTTATTATGCATATATTTATTTCCAAAAATATAAATAAAAAATACATTTCTCGAGTACTTTTCTTATTTTTTTTTACCCCCATTTATTTTTTTTATTATTCCTTATAGATTTAAACTTTTCAATTTGATTTACCAACACAATAAAGATTATAATTAGACGGTGTCGTAATTTGGTAGCCATCAACTAATGTCCATTGGCGAGGGTTGTTCGATTAAATGGTTACAGTTTAGTTTGTGGCAAAACTTCAGAATAATCTGTCAGTCCTATTGATATTAAATGCAATTCCATTTGTAATCTTTGTTGTTAAAAAGTCTTTTATTTTAAGCTTTTATCTTGAGCACAATTTCATTTCTATATTATATATCATGTCAAAAGAAGTTTATTCAATTTCACACAACAACTGTCAACTGTCATAATATGAATATAACAATTAAAACTGTTATATTCTCTTTACTGGGAATACTATTTAAAGAAAGAGATTTATCTAATGGAATGAATTGATATAGAATTCTTAATATTTATACTTATAGTATAATAAAAAAAAATATACAATTAATATAACACAACTTTTATAATTTTAATATAATATTTTAAAACAGTTCTATGAAAATTGTTCTCTCTAACAATAGTTTTTCTATAGGACTGTCATAATAAGAATATAACAATTAAAACTGTTATATTCTCTTTACTGGGAATACTATTTAAAGAAAGACATTTATCTAATGGAATGAATTGATATGTAATTCTTAATATTTATACTTATAGTATAATAAAAAAAAATATACAATTAATATAACACAACTTTTATAATTTTAATATAATATTTTAACTGTTATATGATAATTGTTCTCTCTAACAATAGTTTTTCCATAGGAAAAATGATAATTCAAATTAAATGTTTCGCCATGTTTATTCTTATAATTTCAAGTAATATTTAAAACTAGTATTAAACTATGGACAATAAATAAGTTGAATTATCTTTTCAATTTACTACAGCAAACTTTTTATACTCCTCTCATTTCAAATATAATAAAGTATTAAATACTTCTTGACGCATTGTAAATCAACTCAATTTGCAATATTTAAAGCGGAAAGAAAATTAAAATATGCCTGCACTTGATGTCTGATTTCCCCGGCCACATTCACAATCAGATTGCCAACGAGTTCTAACTGATGGTGCTACCTGGTATTAGTTTGTAAACTTTGTACATTGGCATTCGGCGGTTTGAGTTTGAATTTATTCGGGATAAGTTACGTTGAAACTCTAGAACTTCATTGTTCTCGCATACAGAGATATAAAACATATTTCGTAGAAAGTAAATGAGTTAATTGATGTTGTATTAGCAGCTGTAAAGATTACATTACAATTAGATATACTACTTGTCATCAATATATGTAGAAATTTCTACCGTAGATCTAAAGCGCAGTGAATCGAAGGAACCAGCTGTGATTCTGCGACTTGACCACACTTTGGGCTAATTATAACACAATATGAAAGAAAGGGAATCAATTACAAAGAATGAATTAAAATATACAAGTGTTTCATAAAGAAACTCATTATATAAATAAATATATTTTTAGAATGGAAAGTAGAATTGAACTTAATGTCAATTAAAAGTAGTTGCAACTTTTAAAAAAGAAATAATAAATATTACAAAACTTATGAAATTAAATGAAACCAAACAAAATAATCGAATCGATACATGGACAAATTAATTGATTGGTGTAAAATGGAGTGGACACTAATAGAACAGAAGTTTCAATTAGAGTTTACTTAAAGTTTTTTTTTTTTTTATCATGTTGAAACATTTACACATTTGTACAACACATTAAAATTAGTTAATTTCCATTTCTTGCGTTTTTTGTTTTAATATTTCATGTATAAAGGGGATTTCAACTAAAATTAAGCAAACACTTAAAATGGGGAATTTTCTTTGAACAAAGAATGGAAATAAGTGTGACAAATCAGTCAAAGTATTTGCAATAACCATAAATTCTTCAAATACCACAAATTGCTTTTCTCGACAATGGTTTATCCGGGAAAATCCCACTGAGAAGTACATTTCTCTTTTTATTTTATTTATTTATTTATTTATTTTTTGACATTTTTGTTGCACAATTTGCAGGAAATTTTTTTAATGGAATTGCAATGCGACTTAATACTTAGTTGACGGAAATTAATAGATAACAAGTTTCTGGGCATTCAGTTTTGGCCCATTTTGTTTACATGTTTATTGGCCGCTTCTCTTATCGCGAGTAAGTCAAGAAGTTGTCAAGTTTTCCGTGTGGAACGTATGTAACGTAGTACTTATAGATATTAGATCACAAAAAGAATTATATATGTATATATATATATATAGAAGGGGAAGATGGGGCGAAAAGACAAGACACATGACATTGTGGGTGGTTCGTAATGAGCGATTATCTAAGAGAGTCGCTATAATAGTTCCCTTAATACTTGAAGTTTTACATAATCATCAATTGCTGTTACAGTATTAATTCAGTATAGCTGAAGTTGTTTTTAGCTTCGTTAAGCTACTTATTAATATGACAATTATTTTTTAAAAAATGCATAACTTTGTTATTGTTAATATCTTTCACATTTCTTTACAAAATCTCTCTAACAACATGAATAACTTAAACAAAATCCATATAAATCTATTGATTAATCCAGATTACAATGCAGTGAATCATTAAAAAAAGTGTCACGTTTAAATTCAGACGCATTGACTCAGATTATGTTTATTAAAGAAACAAAAAAAAGTACACAACATTTCTGATTCAAACCAAATACATTTCATTTCATACAAATCATTTGAAACATTTGTAGTACATAACATTTTAGAAATTGTGTCAGGCTTTTGACTGTTCGAATCGCTTCTTATTTTGCCTTTCTATTATTAATTAATACTCTTATTATTGTATCTTGGAAATGCCTATATATGCCTATATTTCTCTGTATTATTCGCAACTATTGGCCAACGCAATTCGATTCGCTTTGACAATAGAAACTAAGAGCATACAAATCTTCAAATTCTGCGAAGTCATTTAAGACAATTGATAATTGTGTGTGAGAATGTTAACTACAAAAATAGCTTATAATGTGCGTAGAATAATTCACATTGCGAGCAACTTGAAATTTATTTTGAATGAATATAATAGCAATGAATTTAAAACGAATTGAAACGTGTTTATCCCCGTTTTGTTCTTTTTTTTGTTGTTGTGGTAAATGGAAGACATCTTCTTATATTTTTTATTGTTTGTTTCGCACATTTCTTTAAATGGATAATATGATTCAAAATAAGTTTTGTATTCTCCGAATCACATTGCACTTTCGTGTGATAAATGTATTATAATGTATATAAGATTATATGCTTTAATCTTGTGAAATTCTTGCTTTTGGAAATCCCAAAAATAATGCTTTGTCTTGTAATATATATATATACTTATTACTTATTATTACTTAGTCTAGTTCTTAGACTAATAAATAGTAAAAAGAGCGAGAGAAGAAAAAGCTTCTTGCAGTGTTTCTCCTTGTCGAGCTAACTTAATGTAGTGCTAATATTTAGTCAAGTTACTGAGCATTTTGTCAAGAAGAATATTACCAAGCTGCTTAGCTTTTGACAGGGTATCTTCTAGTCAATCTATGCACTCTAATATGTATTTTTTTTACCCTGTGGAAGGAAGGAAGCTTGGCCGACCCCATTAAGTATATATCAGCCTGTCTGTCTGTCTGGCAGCCTGTCCGTCCGTCTGTGCATTAGTATAAACGAAAGGATCTCAGAGATGGTAAGAGCTAGAAGCTTGAACTTGGTCTCCCAGCATTGGTAATATTTGCAGGCAGTTTAAGTTTATCTATAATTTTAGATGCCACGCCCCTTTAGCCCACAAATTGCATAAAACGTATTACAAGAGAATTACATCGGGAGCGAATTTGAGCGTGGCTCTGTACGAACACAGGGAATATAACGGTCGATATCCCCACAGTTCGGCTTGATTTTTTTTTAAGAAACGCCACTGATAACAGCAGAGATGTGTGTGTGTGTGTGGGGGGGGGGTTGGTGGTTGTGTGTATGCATTTGATTGATTTGAAACATCATCATACTGTTGATAATATATAATAATGATATTGATGACAATTACAAGCAGGTTGTTGACAATTTCAATGGCAAACATTCAGCATGCACACGCGTCGTATACGTAATATGCAAAATGTCTACTCAAAATGAAAATCGCAAATCAAATGCGGAAAGAAGCAATACAAAATACATGCAACAACAATAGCAGCAACATTTTCAGGGCCATTTAACGTAGGCAAATGAAATAGAAAACATACAAAGTCTATTGATAGATATACAGATACAGATAAAGATACACAGATAAAGATACATAGATACATAGAGAAACACAAACATAGTATAGTGGAAGGTTTATCTGCAATGGAATGTAAACAAATGGCGAAACAATTTACAGTTTTGAATAGGCAATAGGAAATTGCAGTCGTTGCACTTGAAATAATTGCACGTCATACCTACAAGATTACGACAAGATTACGTATACGACTCATAAAAAAAAATAAAATAAAAAAAAATAAAACCAACAATAAGTAAAATAAATGAAATAAATGAAGAACAAGACGAAACAACCACAACAGCCATGTGACGACGCTTTAATACCCATACAAAGTATTTATAAATCAATTACAAACCAATACTCAACACACTCAATGAACTTTAGCTTAAATTAAAAAAAAACATAGAAAACACTGCATATTTATTTATTTTGGCATATTATACTCTACTGATTATGTTCCTTTCACTTCATACACACAATTACAGCTCAGAATAAATACAGCTGCTATAACAAATTTCATTCACACACTGGCTCAACCGAAGGCAGAGTTCAGATAGTTAGGGGTTAATCAAATAGATAGTTGTATAAATCAAAGCTGAAAGCCACTCACATTTTGAAGTATATTCGATTTGGTGGTTCGAACCCTAGAGCTTTTGGTTCGAACCTTGTTTCAATTGAATACACCACAGCAAATATTTTATTCTCTCAATTGTTTTTTTTTTTTTGATTTCGCAACATAATAATTGCCTTATAAAAACTTTAATTTAAAATTATGATTTTATTATTACTTTTTCACATATTTAAAATTCAAGATTAATGTATTTAATTGACAAACAAAATTGAATACAAACCAAATATTTTATTTTCCTAATTGTTTTCCATTTTTTTTCTCTTGATTTTGTTTAAACATAAACATTTTCAAACACAAAAATTGCTTTATAAAACCTTTAATTTAAGATTATAATTTCATTATTGTTTTTATCACTTTTTTTTTTTTTGGTAAATCAAGATTTGGTTTGGTTAAACTAAGGTTCTTATAAACAGAGCTATGGACTAAACAAATCTGCTAGTAATATATATATATATTCTATATATATTCCCACTTGACAGCGTTACATCTTTATCAACAGAATTATAATACCTTTTTTCGAGAGTATAACATGAAATTAAGTGTCTGCCGGCAGAAAATTGCGACGTAATAGAAATGTAGGACAGTCTAGAAATAAGAGAGGGCAAACATAGCTAAGTATATACATACATACATATACTATACTATACTATACTATATACATATGTACATAGGTCTCACAGATAGACATAGATAGACGGACCGACAGACCATTGAACACACACACACACACACACACACACACACACACACATAGACACACATTTGAATATTTAAGTACTCGTATGGTCTTTTGGTTTGTCAGCTGTCAATTTAAGCAACAATTTTGTGAATTCATTTGCAAGTAACCAAATGAATAATTCGTCAACAAAAATAAGTAGAAACATTTTATACGCATTTCTACATAAGTTTCAATTCAGTTCCAAATTCAAAGATATTGTTCTAATATTATTTTTAAAAATTTAATATATTCCAGTTTTCTGTTTGTGTAAAGTTTTAAAATTCTTCCGCTCGATTTGCAGCAATACATTTGCTTAGATTAATATATCATTTAATTGATAATAACTCCAAAATTATTAAAGTCTTGTGTGTTTATTTCACAGTATCTGTAAAACACTACTAACACAAAGAAGACTTAAGTACTTTTTGTTATATAAGCTAATCGAGTTAAATAATATCTATATATGTACGTATGTATGTATATTACAACTAGGGATTCAAACCGAAAGGAATAAAGGTTTCAGTTACGGTCGGGATTTTGTTTTCGGTTAACGTTTACGAAATTTTTTTTCATATCGGCTTCGTAACGGTTCACCGTTATTCCTAAGTTTCGGTTTCAAAATACCGGTATCATTTCGGTTCATAAAAAAAAGTATTTTTTATACATTTTTAACTTTAATATTCAAATTCATGCATTCATTTTATTTTATACGGAAATTTATTACACAGCAATACATTTTCAACAGATCCTTCTATTTTAACTTAAAATTAATGAGCTCAATATTAAAAATAAATAACAATTTAAATAATGTTTTATTGTTCAATTTGTTCCTTGGGTTTTTCATCATAAATTTGACTCCAGAATAAAAGGCGTTCGACGCTAACTTGAGTGGGTGGGACCGCAAGGACAACTTTTAATAATTCTTATAAGTCAGGAAACTTTTTCATTTTCAGACCACCAGACGCTTATGTTTAAAAAACAAATTTAGCGAGTTTGAGGTATTTTTGAGGATTTTTTTGCAAGCTAGAACCGAAACAAACCGTTATATATGAATCGGTTTCGAAACGGTTATTTCGGATTGACGAATTTCGGTTTTTCGGTTACGGTGTAGAAAAAAAAATATCGTTTCGCTTACGGTTTCAGTTACGGTTCCCAATTGTAATCGGTTAATAGCGGTTAACGGTTACGGTTTCGGTTACGGTTTGAATCCCTGATTCCAACTTTTATTCAGTCAGTTTACAAACAAAAACAGATAATAACTTATCGTATGATAATTACTAGAGTTAATTAATATACCGAATTTAAATGTTTAAAAGCTTAAAGTCTTATGCACCGTGATATTTAAAACATACACATGTTTTTCTTTGGTATCGTAAACTAATTGATTTTAATTTAAGAAAATAAAGGCAATTTATTGTTGGTTAACATAATTATTTATATTTTAAAATGTTTATTGAGTTATTTATAATTAAATTGTACTTGGTTTTCGGCAGCCAAAAGAAATTCACATTAAATAAATGGCAACACACGTATTTGCATATTTGTTAATTTGTTTTTTATTTTTTTATTAATAAACTAGTACAATAGTATGTATTGAACTTGGTATCGAAGGGAATTGTTTAAAGCACTTGTGCAAATAAATGCAAAAGACGATGAAAATTCAATTTGTTCGTTTCGCATATTTATTTATTTTTTTGTTTTTTTTTTTAAGAAAAATTGTTTAAACAAGTTTTAATTAGCAAAAGGTTTTCACGCAGCTGTTTATATACCCTGTAGCAATAAATTTATTAAAATGGGGTAAATATATTTTATTAATTAGTTAGCTAATTTAAAAGATCAACAACTAGCAAAGTATTCAAGTTAAACGATTAATTTTTGGTTTAATTCAAATAGTTTTTGTTCTACGAATAATTTCTTTATTCGCCAATTGCAGGGTATCTTCTCGTCGGCCACCTATTAAGGTTTGCAACTGTCATTTGCTTTTGTAGTTGCGTAAATTGTGAAAATGAAACAACAGCCCTTTGAATGACGCACTTAAAAATATTTATACGTAATTGCAGAACAATTCAATCATTATGTTAATCACAATAATGATCAAACTCATAATGATGATGATGATGATGATGACGCGCTAGAGCGATACTAGATACTCCTGCTTATATCGTTTAAATTTGTTGTTAGCTTAATCGCCCCAGTATTGTATTGCCAAGTTACACAACTGGAAATGAATTGACTGGACAAATCAAATACTACGTAGTAGTATGGCAAAAGGAAGATAAGATAATATATAGCTATGTAATTTGAGATAATACCCACACGTGTGCAGAAATGTTAAGAGTTGACTTTTAAATACCCTAATATAAATATTATATATTTTTAAAAAATTCTTGCAAATAAACTCGATTAATTTTCAGTGAAATGTGTTAAGGGAAAATCGATTAACGAAGCTTTATGAAAAATTACAAATTACTAAATACCCTTTAGACTTATTTATGCTACCAAAACTTTAATAAAGCTTTTGTTTTAGAAAGTTTTCTTTAAATTTGAATTATTTTAAGCTTCGTTATGCTACTTATTAAATGCATAACTTTGTTATTGTTAATAACTTTCAGAAAAATATTAATTGTTTGATCTCTTTCATAATTGCAAACATTTCTTTACAAAATCGCTCTAACAACATGAATAACTTAAACAAAATCCATATAAATCTATTGATTAATGCAGATTACAATGGAGTGAATCATTAAAAATAGTGTCACGTTTAAATTCAGACGCATTGACTCAGATTATGTTTATTAAAGAAACAAAAAAATGTACACAACATTTCTGATTCAAACCAAATACATTTCATATCATACAAATCATTTGAAACATTTGTAGCACATAACATTTTAGAAATTGTGTCAGGCTTTTGACTGTTTGAATCGCTACTTGTTTTGACATTATTCTATTTATTAATACTATGATTTTGATATACTGTGTACGACATCTATGAAATGTCTATATGCCTATATTTCCCTATATATTAAAGCGGAAGATAAGATAATAGTTAAGTAATTTTAAATATTATCTGTCACAAGCATTATCAATAAACACACACAAATGTGTGAAAGGTAAAGTGTAGACGTTTAAATGCCCTAAAATAAATATTATATATTTTACAAAATTCTTAAAGATAAATTCGTTTAATCTTAAGCGAAATTTGTTAAGGATTCAGTTCAGTCGTAATAAAAATCGATTACCAAAGCTTTATTACTTTCTTTATGATCAATTACAAATTTCTAATTACCTCTAGATTTGTTTTATGTTTCTAATAATTATGATCAAATAAAACTATTTAAATACTCCAAGACTTCTTTTCACTTTTAAAATTGAACATTTTTTACAATTTAATTAATTGTTTATTTAAATCTTCTATTAAAAATTTCATTTTTAGCTTTAAAGAATATGAAGTGCATCTAGTTGACGTTAAATAAGTAAATAAATACGAGTTAAATTCGATTCAATTTTAACTTACAAGTATTCGAGAATTCTGAACATTATTCTAATGATTAAAATTATCATTTATTATTCTATAGTTCTATTAATATGTAAATTTCTTTAAGCGAGTAAAATAAATTTATTGAAGCGTCCAAAATTTAAAGACATTCTTTTAGCATTTTCATAATTATTTTATGAGATCATTAAATACAAAACTATGTATAACAACGAATTCCAAGACAAAATAAAATAGCACCAATTACAATAAATATATGATAAAAGTGGCAAGTGTAAAATGACAATAAAATAACAACAAAAAAGTTGCAAACTTATCGCATCGTTTGGTTTTTCATTTCCCGGCGACGACATTTAATTAACAAGGGCACACACACAACTGTAAAGGTGACAAGTGAGACAACAACAGGGAGGGCATAGTAGTATAGTCTGTTGTTGATGTTATATTATTCTATGTTAATTATTTTGAAGCTTCAATTACGATTAATAAACCCAAGATGAACCATGCGATATATATATATACATATAGATTTATACGATCATCATCATGACTAGAATCATCATCTTATCTAAGGGCATAAAGATTATTAACACAAATGTGACAAGTGTTGGGAAATTCAACAGAACGATAAACACAATAACCATGGATAAGATAATTTCAAAAGATTTACAACAAATGGACAGTTCTAGAGATATTCTGGAAACGTGATAAAATATCAAGATTATTTAACAATTCAACTGTAATATATATAAAGATATATCTATAGATATACAGAGTATCTTATAGTCAAATAGTATAATATTTGCAAATTTCTATCTAAAAGTCTAAATGAATTTAATTAAACTTATTTCCTAGAGTATAAATATTTAAATACTTTATGGATTCTCTTACTAAATAATCATTTCTTTTTTTTGTTATAGTTTAAAACCCAACTAGCAATAATTATGTTTGAAAAAAAATTAAAAATATAAATCTAATTCAGTTTCGCATTTTTATTTTTCCCATTTTTATGGGGAATATTAGGGCAAAATTAATAAATATTTACATATATTCTTAGACAGTGAGCCAGGACGAAAAGAATCCTAAATTCGAAATATAAATATTGTCTAATCTTCATACAAAACAAGACGAGTTTTCGAAAATTACAGAAATTTCATAGAACTTTATATAATCAGGTAGAATTCAGAGTTAAATTTATAAAATGACAGCAAAATTGTCTCTGTATAAATGAAACAATAGTCAGTCCAATTATATTTAGAAATAAAAAATGATCTCATTTCGAATTATCCAGTTCTTATGGTTAAAAAAAAAACAAAAAAATTCAATAATCTCTTTTTTTTCTGGTCTACAAAAATAAGAACAATGCATAGAAATGATCTCATTTGAAAATGATTTTCACTATCGGGGAATCACTGTATTTTGTCAAATAGCAAAAATAGAAATCCGAGTGACTTGCATTATACTAATAATGATCAGCTAATGTTAATAAATAAATTTACAGAGTATCTAAATTTCCAGATATTTCTTGAACTTTATTTCGCAATCTTTTGACATTGCCGATTATTAGTCCACGGAGGGCGTTTAATGTTTTCTAGCATTGAGGTTGATATTAACAAGTTATTAAATGCCAAGGCCGAGGTAAAACACACAAAAACACAAACACACACACTCCCACACACACACTCCCACACACACACACACATACATATATAGAGCTAATTATCTATTAATGTATGTACGATAACGTTCACATGGCACACGGCACATTTTTCGATAACAATTAGATCGAGTTTGTGCGCATTTATCATCTCGAGGCCAAAGGCCCCACATTGTCCCATTGTAGCGTGTCGTGCTGTTTTCGTGCCGTCTCGTGCCCTAAATCGTGAGTCATGTTGCGTTAGCTATTTGTGCTGATTCACGATGATCTTGCATTGCCGCTGCCATGATATGCTAATTCTCAAAAATATTGCCCATAGTTGTTGCTGTGCTGTTATCTATAGTTGTTGTTTTGCAGTGATGCCAACTTTTCAGGACATAAAAAAGCTATATTTACTCATTTATAAATCTAAAATTGTGGCCTTAAGCTAATCTAACAGTTAGCAGGAACAGTTAAATACATATAATTATAGGTGTATACATACGTTTAGTATTTACATAAAGTTGATGACTAGATACTTATTAACTAGTATAAATACCTTAGAGACTTTTAGATATTTAATTAGCAGTTCTATGTTATCTTTGTTAGATTATCTGTTGACTGGCCATTAAGAAACAAATTTCCTTGCACATGATTTAGGTTTGGACAGGAGTTCATCAATATGCGAGGGATTTTGATATTGGGGTGTTTAGATTACAGATAGAGGTGATTTGTGTTACGTTAAGTGTTGGTGCACAAATTGCAGAAATCGTATAAAGTTAATCTGTTTTTGATTGATTGTTTTGTAATGGGAATAAGTTGGTGTATATCTTGTTGTTTGTAGTAGTTATTTATGTGTTTTTTTTTATGTCGGCAGAATTGTAATTGGAGGCGAAAACTAGAGAATATTTTGTGGCGTCTTTAGCGGCAGTTTCGTATCCTTAAATACGACAATGACCTGGGACCCAGGTTATCAGATGTTTTGGGTATTATTGAAGGAGTTGCAAACGGATTTCTGCTGGGTAATAGGAGGTTTTTGATGGGTTGGGGGGGGGGGGGGGCGGGATTGCTTCTAGTGAGGACAGAGAGTCGAAAAGAAAGATATATATTAACATTTCGAACTGTAATATACCCTGTGGCTCTTTTTTACTTCCTCGCCCAAAATTCACTCCCAATGTAATTTTCTTGGAATTCGTTTCAATTTGTGCGCGAATGGGGCGTGGCAACGTGATGAAGCTTTCTGGACACATCGACCCACAGATACTCAGCATGTGTGTCAAATTTCAAGTCTCTAGCTACTTTCAAGTTTTTTTTTTTTTTACTTTCATAATTCAAGTTAAAATTTAACTATAATTTTAGTCAGTCGCTGTTTTTTTTTATATTTTACATTTTAATTATTTAAAACTGGCGGTTAAATAGCTAACTTGGCAACACTAATTGCTTGTGGTGAAATTGCAGTTGATGTGTGAAGCAGCAAATGTAAATGAGATAAAGATAACAATACAAGTGCAATGAGAGAGAGAGAGAGAGAGCAATCACTTGCTCTTTCTACATCTCCCGCACACTCTCTCTCTCTCGCTCTCTCTCTGTCTCCTCTCCTTCTCATGCAAGCGGGTGCCTTGAACTTCACTTCCATAACATCTACCCCCCGCTCACCTCCAACCCCCCACCAACCAACAAGTGTTGATGCATAAACTGGTTTCCAATTTTGTTTGTGATTTTTCTTTTTTTTTTGGTACATTTTGTAATTTTGTATTTTGTTTTCTTTTGTTGTTTTTCACACGCGACTTATGGCATGAGTAATTTGGTTAGTGACGTCACAAGCACATACACATACTCATATTATCATTTATTTTATTTTTGTCTTTACGTTCCTTATCAATTGAGTAATGATCAGATTGAAATTGAAGCATGTGAATGACTTTACAGAAATGCGGCAATTAACAAAATTCCAGTAAGTTATATGCAATATTGTTGGTGTATTTATTGTGCTTCAAATTACTTGAAAATTGATTAAAAAAAAATCAAATTAGAAGTTTCCAGACCAATACTAGTCAAGGCCAGTCCAATTGGGCAATCGGACTGCACGCACTCTCACACTCTGGCACTTCTCTCTTTCTTACACACACTCAAATTGCCATGCACATAAATTTGTATGTAAAACGAATGTCAAGGTTAGACGACACGGCCTGAAAACTGTTCATTTCCACAGCAACAACAAAAGCGACTTGAAAAATCTAATTGTCATGTAATTAACGAACTAAACTAAAATCAATAATAAAAACAAAAACCGGCGGTACGGTTACAGTCGAGTGTGCGCGACTGTTATATGCCCAGCACTCGTATTCTTCTAGCCGTGAGTGTGTAGAAAAAAATTGCAATTAGGCTCATTGGCTAATTAGATACAGATACAGTTGCAGTTTTAGCGATCTGTGCTGACAATTGCATTGCTATCGAACAAATAAACACCAAAGATTTAATTACATGACATTTTTCTTAATCCAACGAGATGGCGAAGCCAAATAAGAGTAAAATTTACAAGTCATAGGCTCAATGGCTTAGTAGATAGCATGCAGGATTCTTGTGCTAGCGGGGAGCTCTGGGTTCGAACCCCGCTACAGACACAATCGAATTGCATTTTTCTAAATAGTATATGTATTGTTTTCCTTTTGATTTTGAAATTTTTTTTAAATTCGATATAAACAATTGCACAAATAAAAAAATTAATTTAAGAAAAAGAACAAATACTAAAAAGTAAACATGTATTTTGACGACAGCTGAATTGGAACCGTGAATTGAATTTTTAATATCTTCTCTGTATATTAGTTTATTTATGAAATTAAAAAAAAAAACGACTGCTGTGGTCGATTCTTTGTCGATTTGTGGGGGCTCAAGGGAGCGTGGCAAAAATCTAAAACAAACTGAATCTGTCAGTATCAAATTGTCACCAAATTTGATTGCTCTAGCTCTTATAGTCGCTGAAATGCAGGACAGACAGACGGGCATGGCTCCTTCTAACTGATACATACTCTGACACAAACTTATAAGCCTGAATACGCTTTTGGGCGCTGGGCTAATAAGGGAAACGAACAACGCTAATAGAAAATATTCACTAGTTTGGAAATTACGCACTTATTTTATATACGGTAATAACAAACAAGAAAAAAACTGCCGATTCACCGTTTGTAATGTATTTCATAGATACTTATGTATCTACAACAGGACAAGCACAAAAATACACTTACCGGCAAAATGCAGTAGGAGAAGAAGAATGCTAGTGTGCAAAAGCAACAAACGCCTGCGCTCTCTTCCAATAAGATGTTTTCTAATTGTCGGGTTGGATGCTCAGCTGTTGCTCTCCTTGCAAATATTGACGGCTGCGGCGGCGGCGACGGCAACGGCGATGCTGCTGCTGCTGCTGCTGTTGACGTCGACGGCAGCAAACAAATGTGACCTGTTTGTTGTTGGTGCTGCTATCCTCGCTCTCACTGTGTACGCGCTTGCTATATGTCTCTCTTTCTCTTTCTTTCCTCGCTTTGATTTGCTTTGCTACGTTTGTGTGTGTGTGTATGTGTGACCGCGTGCTGATGTTTTTCACACACGTTTTGATTCTGATTCGAAATGAATGCCGATTCAGTATTTGCTGCTATTGTTGTTGCTGTTGTTGTTGGTTGTGTAATCAAACTGACCAGCGTCAATTTGTCACAATTTTTCTTTGATTTTCCCCAAAAAGTGTTGTTCATATAATTTGCACTTCTGTTTGTGTTCTTCTTCTTCTTCCAATTTATTCAATTTGATTTTGTTTTGCCACACGATTTCACAATTCGAATTTGCTTAATAAACAAAAGAAATTGATATATTACAATTACATTTAGTATAACTATCTCTTTGAATCTCTCTCTGTGTGTGTGTGTGTGTGTGTGTGTATGTATTGATGCATGTATGTCGGAGAACAACAAAATGTGCGGCCCGCGTGTTTTTCTCTTTCTTTTTTTTTGTAATTGCTTTTTGCACTGCGTTCACTTTGTAACTTCCGTTACAGCTGCGACGCCAGCGTCGCCGTCAGCTGCTAAAACTGGGCAATTTCGAATAATTATTAATAATAGACACACCAAACAAAAAAAATTAAATATGTTACATTTTTTTTTTATCCCATGTGTAATGAACGTGTGTGTGTGTGGCTAAGTTGTTCTATTAGAAGACGCGCTGATGTGCGTTTGTGTGTGTGTGTGTAGGTGTGAATTGCATTAGTGTGTATGAGTGTAATGCTTACTTCTTCTTAATTCCTTCTTCCGACCACAATTTCACAATTTCACAAAATGCACTCAATAATTATTTACTAGAAGTTTCACTTGAATATGAAGATAACTTTTATTTTCTGCTGTGTTGTTATTAGTTGTTAATTTAGAGATATATATGCATCGATATATATATATATATGTATATATAATTTGGGCTTTGCACCGTAATAACGACAACGGATAGTTAACACAAAATTCCAAAAAAAAAACTATAAAAACCTGCCACTGCGCGCGGCTATTTATGTAAAAAACGTTGTACTACAGCTGTAGGGTTGTTGATATATATGAGTATATCGATATATCGATAACACAGTTTCATTGCGATATTATATATTTGAGCGATATATTTTTGCTTGGCAATAATATCAATATCGATATGTTTTGCAAACAAACAGCAGGTGGCGCCACAGTTCTTAAACGTTTGGCAACCTTAGTGCTCGGATAAGACATATTTAACCAAATGATGTCACTAGAAAGAAAATAAACTTTTTATGGATTCTCCCTGCTCAGAATTAAGTCGAGTTAATAGTTTTCTTTTGTTTTTAAATTAATTAATACAAGTTCAACACTCCAGGTATGACGAACACCCAATATTCACAAATACATTCAGATTTATTTAATCTAATTAATAGTTAATTATAAGCTTATAGCAAAATTAAACAATTGTTTAAGAATTCAATAAATTCAAATCGCGCGCCATATTTGTGTGCTTTGGATGGCCAGCGACGTTGCCAGACATGCGGCAGTATGGCCACACTTACCGCTGATAGTGCTGGAAAACGCGCACAACTTCAAATAATTCAAATACAAAAGTTCAATTACAATATCAAAAAATATATATGTATTTCTGTAGTAAATTGACAAAAAAAAAAAAAAAAAAAAAGAGTACAAGTTAAACTTGCAAATAGAATACAGCATGTTCGGTCAAAATCGTAATCACATTCGGAGCGGTAATCAGGCCAAGTACCTCGCCCACATCATCGTCCAGAGTAACCAAATTCTGTTTGCCAACAACCACCTGGGGACCATTGCGATTCCGCAGACCACCGGCTGAATCATTGCGTGGCTTGTAGATGAACACATGCCGATAGCTCTCACAGATCACAGCATAATGCAAGTCCGGACAGCAATCAACAAACTTGCGCTGTTGCTTCGACGCTTGAACATATCCAAATGCATGCAAATTCCCCTCGTGCCGCACACTCCACTCATCCGGCCGGGCGGGCTGGAACTGTTGCAGCCAGACGGCTCCGTCTATGCCCTGTCGGGTGGCAAATGCCGCCGGAAAGCCGGCACGCAAGGTGGACACAAACAGAGGCGGCATTGCGCCCAGGAAAATGGTGTGTGTTATGGCAGAAGTCGGCAAATGGAAGCGAACTGTGTGGAAAAATCAAGGCAATAGGAGATTATGTTAATACAAACTGAACATTTGATTTGAAAACTTAATTATTACTAATTATACTTATTAACATAATTGATTTACCTATGGTAAACCTTACCAGATGAGAAAAAACGTCTAACAAAATATTTCTATAGTAGAACAATTTCTAAAGATTATTTTTAAAAATTTTCTTATTTTCTGCAATTCTTTGTTCATAGATGAGTTTGCATTTTTGATCAGACTGATTTAAAACCAATTTTGAAAACTTCACACTGCTTAAAATCTAATGAATATATATGTATATTAATCATTCATTCATAATAAGTTTATACCATATACAGAGGTTGTCAAAAGTATTTACACAAAAGTAAAGCCAATTCTGGTCGCTTCTGGTCAATTGCAGTCTTCAAACGGTCTAATTGTTGGCAATAGAGTTTCGAGTTGTGTGTTTGCCCATATGAAATCAGTTCATGGTATAGATGATTTCCTTCCAAACCCACCAAACACACAAAACAGAATAAAAATTGTAAAATATAGCAAATTTATTCATTGTTGGTCTTCATATTTAACAAAGTTTATCTCTCAATGGAATTGACCTATCAAAACTAACGGACTACAGTGTATTTTAAAGGGGATTCCTACCTTTCCAAGAAGACCAATTGTAAATCAGTGTAACCAATAGTATACAAATCAAAGCATACCAAAGTTGACACACAAAAGAAATAATGGCTTACTTTTTCCCCAATTAAAATCAGTAGGAAAACAAAACACATTAACTCTCGTATGGATCTCAGGGCATAGGTACTTCGAGGGTAACGGAAAGGCTGACGAGCTTGCTAGGAAGGGATCAAAGCTTACCTCCACTTCTGAGAAAGTTAGACCAACCTTTAACTCTATCAAAAAAAAAAACAGCATGCACAGACAATAGAGGCAATTGACAATCAGGCAAATGAGAGATGGAAATCACTCGAGAGCTGTAAAAAAGGTAGACAAACACATGGCCGATACACAATAAGAAACGTAAAGAAGAACTTTACTCTGCCACTCTATGAAGGATATAAGCAGGATAAGAGCAACAGTCACTGGTCACTGGCTTATAGATAGACATGCCCCATGAGAATGGGGGGATGTCCCACAATCCGTTCTGTAAAAGTTGCAAAAATTGACGGAAAGAAGAAACAACTCAACACCAGCACTGAGCATATCTTTCGGAAACAGCAGCTGACATCTCTTAATGATGTGGGACACATCAAAGTAGACGACATATTAAAGTTCCTAAGCCACAGCAAGTGGATTTGAAACTCAGGTTTTGTTTTACGAAAAGGTCGCAAATTCTTCCCCTATGGAACAAAACGGAGCCCAGCTCTAATTGAAGAAGGACTACCTACTTACCTATAATTTATATACATTTAGCTGTCTAACTAATGATGGAAATATAAGTGTATAAATGATTTATATATAAGTATATTCATTAGTTTTCAGAATGCTTAATCGGCTGTGGCATTTTGTTCTACGATAGAACAATTTTTTTACATCTTTGGACTTAGTAAAGCTTAACATTTATGTTACAAGCGAAGAGTTTGAAAATAATCAATGTTTTCTCACCCATTTTAATGTCCTCGCTGTTGGCATCAAGCGGCAAATCGCAGTCCTCTATGGGATCCTCCAGATTTGGAATTGGCAGACGTTCTGGCTCCAACTCTGGGTCAACTTGCTGATCCAGCAGACGCGGCCACTGCGCTGCCTGCTGCTTGGAGAGTGTCAGTTGCAGCTCCTCGGACTCCAGTGTCCAGGTGGTCAGTTCATTGTCCACCTGAGCGTAGAGTGTGATGTCCAGCAATGTTTGCGTTGGCAACTCAACACGCAGTTGGCGCTGTGTGGAATTGATGTGACAGTCGCTGCGAGAAACATTGTTTGACAGCGGAAAACGCAGCGTGACAAGCTGATCCGTTTGTGTCCAGGTGTAAGCTGTCTGCTGGGATGTTGTCTCCTGAGATGATGCCTCCTCGGTTGCCACAACTTGTGCTGCTGCTGCCGACGCCGCCGCCGCCGCTGTCGCCGCATCGCGTTGCGCCTCCGTTTGCACATCGCCATTGGAACAGATGACCAGAGACTGAGCACGCGGCTCAAAGGCACAATAGTAAATGGAACCCTTGACCTCGAGTTGCTGGGAAATCTCATATTTCCATGCTTCCCCCGTGTCGCCTGGCCACGACCAACGGGATGAGGTTATTTGCATAATAGACACATCTGTTTCCAGCTGTGTGGCAGCTGTGCGACGTGCCACATGCCCTGCAACCAGCGAGATTTGTTTACGCTCCTGCACAACATCCAGCCGAGCATCGTAGAGTATGAATCCACGCTGCGATTCGTTGGGTGTGATGGGAGAACGCGTTACACGCTGCCACGTTGTATCGCCACGCACACGATCTCCGGTGTCCAGCAGCGTGTACGTTAACATGCCGTCGCACAGCACACAGTATTTCTCGGATATGAAACGCAACGTATAATTGTAATCGCCAACAAGATGTGCAAATCCATCGCCGTGATCCAAACGTTCCACTTCATAGACAATACGTTGTTCTCGCGGCTGTCCACGCTGTTCGTCGTAAGAGCAGTGGACCAGCTGATGGTTCCTGTTCATATAGTAGCCATTGTGTCGTGCCCAGGGATCGGAAAATAGCAAATTGTGCTTGGCAAACAGTTCGGTGTGCAATAAGGAATATTGATTCAAATGTGGCTCCAATTTGAGCGGATCTTGCGGCAGGCTCTGGCGCAGCACGGCGACGGCATCGAACGATAGCTTATAGCCATCGAAGTTCGCACACAGCAGATTCCGGTCCACAGTTAAGTCCACCACCGGCATGTCGGCGTATCAATTTATTTAACGTGTAATAAAATAAACAAATATCTACAGACTATAATTTAAAGAACAGTGTTGAGCAGTCTCGAAAAGTGTGCTGGCCGGTTATGTTGAGTGTACGCTAGACAGTGTTAACAGTGCCTATCGAGTGATGTTAACATTATGCTAAGTTTACATACTATATTGCTTACCCTTTAAATTATTTACTTTATTTATTATTAGAATATTTAAAGCATTTAAGTAATGCGATACATAGGAACTAATGTGTTAATAAGCCAGAAATCGCAAATTAGAGTTATGTAAAGTTAGATCAACTTTTATTTTTTTTAATTTGTATTATATATTTTTTAATTTATAATGTAAAATATTACAATTATGTATCAATTATGTTGAATATAAAAATTTTCAATTTCAATTTTTGATATAAATACATATTTTTAAATAAAACAAAAATATATTAAATGAAAATATCGATTTTAACAAAAAAATATCCAAAACTAATCAAAATACATTTTTGGTATTTTTATATAAGCATTGCATTTTAATTTGTAATTGTTATTATACAATTTGAAGACTAACTTTTGGTATCAGTAATTTAAAAACAAAAACTGTAATTGAATTATTATTTCAAAATTTTAATGTTTATATCAGCAATAAGAATTTTCTTTCATTTTTTGTTTAATATCATCAAATAATTTGAATTAAACAGCCAGCTAGTGTGAACGCAGCATAACAGCTGCTGCCGCCGGCGCTGTCTGTGGGCAAACACATACGTGTACTTTGCAACTCTGCCCGCACAGTGCTGGTGAACGCGCACAAAAAAAGTGTTGACACGTTGACAGAACATTTATTTGGCTAGTGTTTTGGAGAGAATTGCACTTTTTTTTTATATTGTTGTTGTTATTTTTAGCCAACAATTGAGCCAACGACGACAAAACGCAGGATTCGTGTGAATTGAAAACAGGTGAGCGATGCAGTCGCTGGCAATTTGCCGCGTTGTTGCATTTAATTCAATTTTCATGCCAATAAATAACTGCTAATTTGTGTGTGCGTGTGTGTGTGTGTTATTTTTTCTTTGCAGTTGCAATTTGTGAGCAAAAAAAAAAAAAAACCGACAACGGGATTTGTCTGGTTTGTAAGCAAAGGAATTTATAAAGAAAGACAACAAGAAGAGCAAAACGATACGATTTTAGTTATAAACTAGCCAAATACCAAAATGCTGAAGAACCAAAGCAACAACTGTAAAAGCAACAACTGTAAAACCGCCCGCAACAACACCACCACTTACAACAACAGTAACAACAACAAAATGACAACCTCAATGTTGTTACTGTCAATGCTGGTGTTCTTGGCAGCGCTGCCACAGCGCAGCGACGCCGTTGAGTTCACCTTCGATTTGGCCGACAATGCCGAAGATTGTTTCTACGAGGAAATTAAGCGCAATACTAGCGCCTATTTTGAATTTCAAGTATCGGCGGGCGGAGATCTCGATGTCGATGTGGAATTGAAGGATCCAAATAATCAGGTTATCTATACACTAAAGCGTGCCACGTACGATAGTCATCAGTTTACGGCCGAGACAACCGGTGTGTATACGGCGTGCTTTAGCAATAAATTCTCAGCGTTCTCGCATAAAATCGTCTACGTGGACTTTCAAGTCGGCGAGGAGCCCGCTCTGCCCGGCGTCGATGAGCACGCAACGGTGCTGACACAAATGGAGACATCATCGCAGGCGATACACAAGGCATTAAACGATATATTGGACGCCCAGACGCATCATCGATTGCGCGAGGCGCAGGGCTTCAAGCGTGCCGAGCTAATCAATCATCGTGTCATGCTGTGGGCATCCCTGGAAACGGCGTCCGTGGCTCTCATTGGCATCGTGCAGATTCTCATATTGCGCAATTTCTTTACGGATCGCAAGCCGAGTCAACAGCGCTATGAACGCCTGTAGGAATGCTTAAAACAAGACAAGGAGGCGGGCAGTCCATATGCAAAATGAAAACATAAACAAAAGAAAAAAGGAAAAAGGAAAGAAGAAGCACCATCTCTAGTTTCATCTTAATTACATTTAGACATTTTGTTTTTTTTTTTTTGTTTGTTTAATATACTTATATACAGTTGGTCAAGTAATTGTATGGACAATTACAAAAAATACATGTTTCTTTAATTTACTAAACTATATACATATATTAAAAATTAGCATTTTTGTTCTTTATCACAACAATTACTTGACTAGCTGTATATCGTATCGAAATGTAATTAATAGTTTTATATATACACTCAATCAAGTAATTGTTTTAACACATACAAAAATACATTTTTTTTTTACTAAATATAAAAAACTGAATTTTTGTGCTTTTTTATTTACAATTACTTGACTTGCTGCATATTTAAAGAAAATAAATCGAAATGTAATTAATATTTTTATTATACTATATACACATAGTCAAGTAATTGTTTTGACACACACAAAAATACAATTTTTTTATATTTACGTTTACCATAAATGCTGAAAATTTGTACATTTCTTATTTTTGTTACAATAATTACTTGATTAGCTGTATATTATTATTATTATTATTGTAATTGTTTCTCAAAACTGAGCTGTTATCTCTCGCTACCTCCTCAAAATGTATTCCATTCAAATTGTAATAATTTGTAATTTGTTTTTTGATAATACTATCGACTTCCCCGCTCGGCTGCGCATCTCCACAACCAACAATTGTATCCTATAAACAACAACCGTAAAAAAATGTTTTCAGAAAATAATAATAATAATAAAAAAAACAACAACAACAATACGACACAAAACAAAGGAAATATAATGTTGACTCTCTCACTGAATTTATAGCAACTATATAGCAATTATAGCAACTGCATTAAACAGTGCTGCCAACTTTTCAGAGCCTTAGAAAAAAGCTAGAACACTTTCAAGCGGACAGTTTCTGCCAAGTACGACGTTAAAACTGGTGTACCTCAGGGAAGGGGGTCCTGGTGCCCCTGCAGTACTTTCTCTCTTTAGCAGCGACATGCCGCAGCCAGACGATAGTCCGTCATCAGGGCACGAGGAGAGCTCGATGCAGCCAACGGAGTCGAGGAGTATGCCACAAGGTTCACGCTGGAACATCGGATTAACAAAGCGACAAGTCAGCAAATTTCTGCTATACACTGCGACGAGGAACGCCGCCTACCATTTCATCATCGAGGGGGCCCCTGTTCTTCAGTCAAACTCAGCCAATTACCTTGGAGTAATACTCGATCGTAGGCTTACCTTCTCCAGGCAGTGATCAGGATTTGCATAGTTGTGATGGCCAGATCCGAAGAGTGCAGGTGACCCAAAATAGGATCGCAAGGTTAATCCAGTCATGGTTTATCCGTAATACCACTCTTCAGTACATGGAGCATTCCACGGTCTTCCGATACAACGACAGGCTAGAGCGACACCGGAATAGACTGGCGAGGGGCCTGACTACAGTAGGCTCTCCAAGGAGACAGCAAAGGGGCCAACCGAGAGAGCTGATGTCCCGAACTCCAAGGGAGAAATCTCGTTGACTGTGATTGTTGTGTTCAATTGTTATTGTGATATATTATTATTTGTTATTTGTTTAAGCTAGCCGAAAGGCAATCCGGTGCGTCCAAATGGGCTGAATTAACAGATATCAAGGACATAAAGGGGTATTATGACTACCCCGTATGACTTATTAAATAAAAATTCGAAACAAATAAAGAAAAACTTTCAAGCGGTTCTAGCGGCGCAAGAAAGATGCTAGCGTGTGTTAGCAAATATCGGTACTGATGAGAGGTACTGGCAACTAGAGATGGACACGGGCTTCCGAACAGTCGTAATATACCCTGTGGCTCTACAGGGCCTCGCTCAATTTCGCTCCCGATGTAATTCTCTTGTAATTCGTTTTTTTCAATTTGTGGGCGAAGGGGTAGTGGCATCCAAAAAAAAAGATAAGATTCATCTGCCTACAAACATTACCAGTGCTGGGAGACCAAGTTCAAGCTTCTAGCTCTTATCATCTCTAAGATCCTTTCGGTCAAACGGATGAACAGACGGACAGACAGGCCGACGGTCAGACGGACATGGCCATATCGACTCGACTATTGATGCTGATCAAGAATATATATACTTTATAGGGTTGTCCACGCTTGCTTTTGCATGTTAAATACTTTTAACAAACTTAATATACCCTCACAGGGTGTAAAACAAATTACTGTGAAATTATTATCTTTTTGTTTATTTACAATTTCTTTATTAAATCTAAAATATACTTTAACTTACAGATTTTTATGTATACAAATTAGTTTGTCTAAATTAGAGCTTGTCTACTATTTAAAATATTTCATGTTGTAAAGAAAAACCGTTCACTCGTTGCCGAGTGAATGCAACAACTTTAGCTCGTTCGCATTTTGCTAAAATGTTAAAATTGGCGTTTCACAAGCAACAGATGTGGCCAAGTATTGTTCTATATCTGTATCAATTCAATTTTTAGACCCTTTACTTTAAAAAAGTAAAAATGGTCTATTAAGTTTGTCAAAATGTGCGTAACAGGTCGAAGGAAGTCTGGCAGACCCCATAAAGTATATATATTCTTGATCAGCATGAACAGCCGAGACGATATAGCCATGTCCGTCTGTCCTGCTGTATGAACACCTAGATCTCAGAGACTATAAGAGCTAGAGTCACCAAATTTGGTGACAATACTCCTGTGGCCCCCGAAAAGGTCAAGTTTGTTTTAGAATTTCGCTACGCCCCGTTCCGCCCCTAAAAATCGAATACACAATTTTTGAAATCCCATAAAACGCTAGAGTCCATTAAAGCTAGAGTCCTGAATTTGGCACACAAGACGAGTATCAGAGTCTTAACGTATCCTGAAAATTTCATGGCAATCAGATAATAATCTCGGAAGTTATTCAAAAAAAAACTTAAAATCCCATATAATGGTCAATTTAAAACTGGAGCCTTGAGTTTTGGCACACAGGATAAGCATCGGGGTACTAATGTATCCTAAAAATTTCATCGTGCTCGGATAATAAACTCGGAAGTTATTCAAAACTTAATATTACTCAGTGTCGGGCCAAAGGAAGAAGAAGAGCATATTGACGTTACAACGCGCTATGGGGTACTATTAGTGTTACTCTTATTGCCATTTTGAAGAATAAGTAAAGGGTCTCTCATAGTCGACTTCGACTGTAGCCTTTCCGACTGGTTGAATATTAAAATTATTATCTGGAGATCCTGGTAATATACTTAATTATCATATCCTTAAAAGAGATGCGTTAATAAGACACTGCTTAGTCTTATTATAGAAAGATTTGGATCAACAAATTAGAAATGTATGTGTTCAATCGGGACTTTTTATTACCTACCGGTCTTCGGGCCCCCGCGATATTCAAGCACGAAGGCCGGGAAGTTTTCAATAAGCACCGATGGATACGAAGCCCGAACAGGCCCGTGCCCATCTTTACTGTCAACTGTTTAAGCAGCTGTAAACCAAGACTTTGTTTCTTGTCTTTTTGGCAACTGATTTATTGTTGTTATTGTGTGATATCGAAAATAGCTAAAAACCCCTTTAGCTAACAAGTGTATTAAGGTCGCCGGTGCAACAAATTTACCGAAAGGATTTGGTTCTCTAATATGAGTCCGAGGTGCTTAAATCAAAACTATTGCAACGACATAAAATGGCCCGACTTGCATTTTATGAGTAAGTATATAAATTTTGGGACTGCGAATTTAACAGCGTCATCTTCAGTGATGAAAAAATACAATTGAGACGTTTGCTGATGGGAATGGGTTTCCAGGGAATCCCTGGCAGACTTGACACAGTCGCAGTTTGGATTTGCAGAAGATCCTCCATGGCGAGGATTGGAAGTTTCAGCAGGATAACTAAGACGTTTTTCGAGACAAAAAAAAAATCCCCATGATGTGGCATGTGCAACAAGTTCAGATTTAAATCCAATTGACGACCTTTGGTGCATCCTATCAGACAAAGTTTATAGGTCATTGTCCGGGAATGGGCAAATATTGACATAAACGTCACTCAAAAGTTGGTAAATTCCTGGCGGCTGTAATTGGTCGAACAGTAGAAGCAAACACTATAAACAACTATAATAATAAGAAAGTTTGAATTGAAAATGTAACCAATATTATAAGATCTTAATTTTTTATCTTAATGCACATATAACCAATTTCTATGATAATATGATGTTAATTTCTTTGAAAATTGCTAAAAATTAATACTGTTTTTTCTTTTTTTCCTTTTCACATAAAAAATATTAGCGAAGGGGTTTTTGAAAATTTTCTTTTGCAGTCACTATTAGATTTATTTGGAGAAACTTTTTGCATTAAAATATTTTATTTTAAATTTTTTTCCATTGATGTAAGTTCAAATTATTAGTAGATTTAACTTTATATATATATCTATTGTCTATAGAATAACCAGTCGGAAAGGCTACAGTCGAAATCGACTATGAGAGACCCTTTACTTATTCTTCAAAAACAAAATAACAGTAACAAACTTAGAGACTTATATATAAACCCAAATAAATTTGACGCTGCTCAGATTAGCTTCCGATTAATTGAATATAATCGTTTATGTTAAACTTGAATCGTTAACATACAAATGTTAATTTTAACATACAAATGTTAATCTTAACATACAAATGTTATGTTAATATACATGTATGTAATGCATTCATACTTTATTAAATATAATACATTGGCATTTATGGTAGAATTTATTTATAAAAATAAAATATTGTTTTATTTTATTTTATTACTGTAATTATAAATTTAAAATATAATAATAAAAACAGAAAAAAAGTGTGCCTCTTGTAGGTCTCGAACTCCAGACCAGTGCGCCAATGAAGCCATTGTCGATTATTTAACAATTTTTAAAAACAGAAAAAAATGTGTCACAGGCAGGAATCGAACCCTAGACCCCACCGCAAGAATTCGACACTCTAACCACTGCACCAATGAGGCCATATTCACTAGTTTGCCAATTACTAGTTTTCTACAGAAGTGAAATTAATAATTCAATGCCTTAAGTTGCTGCCTGCACATTTTCTGCCATTGTACATTCGATAATTTCTTTGCTTCAAATCTCCGGTGTTTATTGTCCGATTTTGATGAATTTTCAGTATGCATCGAAAGGAAAGTAAATTTTATGTATGCCGATTTTTGGGGGCGGGAAGGGCGTGGCAAAATTCTAAAACAAACTTGACCTTTTCGGGGGTCACAGGAGTATTGTCACCAAATTTGGTGACCAAAGCTCTTATAGTCTCTGAGATCTAGGGCTTCATACAGCACGACAGACGGACAGCAGGACAGACGGACATGGCTATATCGACTCGACTGGTGATGCTGATCAAGAATATATATACTTTATGGGGTCTGCCGGACTTCCTTCGACCTGTTACGCACATTTTGACAAACTTAATAGACCCTTTTTTACTTTTTTTCAAAAAGTAAGGGTCTAATAATAAAAGTAAAATCGAACATGCAAGAGCATCCCAAGAAACTTAAAAAACAATTTTTTA
Source organism: Drosophila histrio (assembly GCA_958299025.2). NCBI lineage: Eukaryota > Metazoa > Arthropoda > Insecta > Diptera > Drosophilidae > Drosophila > Drosophila histrio. Next base: position 52,549,451 of record OY282582.1, on the reverse strand, counting down.
TCAATTTTACTGACCGTATAACTTTCAATTTGCAACAACACTACCCTCCTCACCTTTGACTTTTTTAAAAAATTGTTGACTTTCATAACTTTGGGAAAACTTAACCGATTTCCGTGCGTAAAATATTTTTTGATTATGTTTCATGGCCTCAAAATGTATTCTACACTCAAATAGTATTAATTGTGGCGAAATATATTTGTTTTTTAAACTTAGGCATTTGAGTATTTTGAAAAACTTTTCAACTGCCAATAAAACTGATAAACTGGCGTTAAAATAGCTAAATTGGCAAAACTGACAATCGAAGATGAGCGTGAAGAATGGTGCCATAAATGGTTGCCATAAATTATGTACATACTACATACATATATGTATGTGTGTGTGTGTGTATGTTTGTGCCAGGATGCCTCTCTCTTGTTGTAACTGTCCGATGTGCAGGAAGCAAACATTACGAAACAGGCGGAAATTTACAGAGAGCGCGCTAGAAAGAGTCAGAGATAGCAGCTATCTGCAGCTGCAACGTCTGCTGTTATTGTTAGTGTTGCTGTTGTAACTTTATTGTTGCCGTGGCATTTACACAAAAAATCATCAAAAATTGATCACAATTTCATTTATGATCAACGGCCACAGGGCAAAAAAAAAAGAAAAGCAACCGAAATTGAAGCACAAAAACAAATCAACAAAATAACAACAACTGTATCAACAACAAGAGAGCTTCAACATGCAGGTGTGTGTGTGTGTCTGCATGTGTGAGAGGGAACAGACAAACACAATGCAAAGCGAATGGCGGCGAATTCGATGCGGCAATTTTTTGTTGGTTTATTTCGTCTCCAATAGTTCACACAATTTGTACAAAAGCGAAAAACAACAAAACACGTTTTGTGCCAAAACTTGGCAGCAACAACAACAACAATAAACACACTGCGTTGACAGCGTTCATTTAAATGAGATACAACAACTGCAACTTGAGCCAAGACGCCGAGACACTGCCGCCGCCTCTGCCTTCGCCACTGACTGACCTGCTGCTCCACTAGACTAGAGAAAAGCAGCGGCCGCTCACTTGCACACACACACACGTAGACACAATTGGATGCATATATGCAAACGCATGCGTGTGTGTATGTTTGTTGTACATAGGTCGAGGTTGTCGCGATTTCGTGTTGCTGCTTCCTTGTTGGCAGCCCGCACAGTGGGCCAAATAACTGCAACTAAGTATGTATGTATATATCAGTGTTGCCAGGTCAGCCTTTTTCCGGATAGATCTGTCCTGTTTTAAACTACTTCATCCGGAAAAAATACCAAACATCCCCTATCCGGAAATCTGTGCTTTTCTCGCTGTCATTTTTGAAAACCTTTATTTATATAAATAACATTATAATTATATAAAATAACAATGTTGCATTAGAATTTACATCGTGATATTAAAATCAACACCGATATTGTGTTATCGTAATGACATATATCGCGAGAAGTATCGATTAATCGTGCAATAATTCGCTATCCCTGGTTTAATCAAGCAGACTGTCCTGTTTCTGTGGCGAGGTGTTGGCAACACTGGTATATACATATGCAAAATCTTTTTTGACCCTGGACGAGGACGACCAAACACTACATGATGTACATAGGTAGGTTGGTAGGTAGTTAGGTGGGTATAAGAGATTCTTGTGTCATTTAATTAATTATGAATATATACAAACAACAAAACAAGGCACTTGTCTGTTTAGGTATTCAAACCTTAACCGTAACCGAAACGGTTACCGATATTAACCGATTGAATTTGGTAATCGTAGTCGAACAACATTTTTTCATTATACCAAAAACGAAACTCTTCAAACCGATATACCCGTTTCGTAACCGATTCATGTTTAATTTACAAAAACTATTATTTTAACTCATAAAATTGTTTGATAAAGAAAATCATACAATTACAAAAGAAAATCTACTTAAGAAGTATGAAAATATAATAAAACCGGAGAGTCGGGGCGGTCGCCAAAGATTTCATACCCTTGCCGAAACCTATACGTAATTTTCAACCGATCTTTTATATTGTGAATATAGTGATCCGATTCAAATGAAAGTGTTTCCAGATGTACTACTATAAGACATGACAAATTGCATAAGCTGTGAAATTAGTTGAGAAACGTTGAAAAACAAAATAGTTTGTCATATTAATGTAAGATTTTCGACCGATATGTCCTATATGGCAGCTATAGGATATAGTGATCCGATCAGAGCGATTCCGACATATGAACTGCCTACAGCAAAAATGCGGAACTGTATAAAGTTTCATCCAGATAGCTCTAAAACTGAAAGACTAGTTTCGATAGAAACAGACAAACTGTAGGACTGACAGACAGACGGACAGACAGACAGACAGACAGACGGACTGACAGTCCCAGACGTTAAAAAGCCTTATAAGTTTGTGCCAATGTATGCAACAGGCAGAATGAAGCCTCTCCGATCCTATAAAGTATATAGTATACTCTTGATCAGTATTAACTGTCGAGTCGATAAAGCAATGTCCGTCTGTCTGTTCGTAGGAACACCTACAGCTCAGTGGCTATAAGAGCTAGAGTAACCAAATCTGGTGACAATACTCTTTTAGAAATTTGTCACGCACAGGGAAAATTCGATTTTTTAGAGCAATTTAAAATTTGTAGATTTTTGTTCACTACAGTCGGTTAATACTAAACATAAAAGATATTAACTTTAAATATTATTTGTGGTTTAAAAGATTTTGCGTATCCGATAAGCGAAATACAAAAGGCGGACATAACCGATAACATATGCACATATTTTGAATATGTAAACTCTGTGGAATAAGGCTAAAAGTCAAAATTTAATGGAATGTATTTGAATTTTAAATTTTGTAATTTATGTTTATTCACACATCATTTCGTGAAATGATTTTGCAAAATGAACTTTGTAAAAACAAAGTAAAAATATTAGGCAATTATACAATAAGCTCTTTTTAAGTTGTCAACTTAAATTAAGTGATATCGAATGGAATTTATTATTAATTAATCCCTAAGTAAACCCAAACCAACTAAACTTCATTTAAAACAAGCTAATTAATCTGTCTAATAAACTTCATCTTAATTTCAGGTTTGTCTTCAGCCAAAGAAACTATAATTTGTCTACTTATAGCTCTCTGAGTTTTATTTATTTGTTAATCAGTAATTCTGGAATTTACTCTTATTTTTTTATTAACTTACATTATTTTAAGCTACCATTTCAATTCAATTTCGTTTATAGTTTCACAGAGAATTCATTTTATCAATGAACTCTTGACCTTTATAAAGAAAGTTCCATTGATTGCGGAAACTACAAGAAGTAGACTTAGCACTTTTACTTAAGTTAAGGTAGCAACACTTTATGGTTATTGCTCAATGTACTTAAACAGAAATTAGCATAATTACATTGCACTTAAGGCCATAAACGTATACGCAACAAATTGTGTATACGCCTATTTGTACGCATTAGTCATAAAATGATTTGTTTACAGTTCATTTTCCACTGTATGTACGTTATATTTTAGAGCCAAATAAAAAAAAAAGCTAGTGTATACGGTATCATTATTTAACCGTCTAACATTGACTGTTGCCACGTGAGGCAGGCAGAGGCAACTGTGGCAACTGTGGCAACTGACTGTTGCATTGTTTTATTATACATATTTTGATGCATTCGTTGCATACACTTAGTTTAGTTTAATGATTTGCAACTGACATTAGAGGCTGGCCATAGTTGAGACTTGGGGAGATGACTTTCAGCGTTTTTGTCTCCCACTTCATTTGACTTTTGTTTACCTTGTCTGTCCGTCTGTCCGTCTGTCTTTCGGCCAGACTGTAAGTCATCTTTTGTTTCCCCCACACTCCACCATGACGATTGTGTAAGAGACGCGACGCCGATTGCAATTTATTATTGCATTTTACTCTGTCTGACGACATTTCGCCAGCAAATGTGCGTGGACATCTCTAATTACAGTTCGCAAAGATCTTTTCCTATTGAACAGCGCCGTAAATGTGGCTAATAGGGTGTCCAATTAGTTGAAAGTGGAAAAACCCTTAGTAAATTCGCTGTGTGTTTTTCAATTATCGACGTTTACGGCGACTGTTGTAGGTGCAATTTTTGCAATTAAAAGAAAATGAAAAAAAAAAACCCTTGTTTTTCTCTAATTTTACTATTTTTTTTATTTTTTTTTTAATATAACAGTATTGTTTTTTTTTCAATAAGTTTGTACATTATTTAATAACTGCTGATTACAAAAGAATTTAAAATTATGAAACAATTTCTTGAGCGTATATTGAAAGAATTAAGATAATTAATATGTCGCTAATGTTTATTTTAGTTAACGTATAAGTTATAAGTATATTAAAATACTCTTCACAACATGGCTTATTAGGTTTAAATACCCACAAAAGATTTAATTATTTTTAAGCATAAGATGACAATATAGTTCAAACTTTCTTTTGGTTTTATTTGCATTGTTTTCCCGCAAATCATTGGCCGAAATGAATCCAGCCTAAAAATGAAGACGACCTCCTATGTTAACTAAACTTTGGTATTGTCATAAGTCATCTTTTAAAGTATTTCGAATAAAATTTCAGATTGAACAATCGATTAACTAAGTCGAAAAAGTTGAAAATGTCGTCCGGTCATAGGTCATATTTGTTTTTAAAGGGCAATACGCCTAAACAAACCAAAACTGTGATGAACACTGTTTATGGGGACTCTTCCCCATCACTGTGACACTGTAAAGTTCTGGGCTGCTGAATTTAAGCGTGGATTTAACAAGTTAAGAAGATGAGATACGTCCCGGACGTAACCCAAAAACTGTGACCACTGACAGAAACATTGCCAAAATTTATCAAATTGTTCTGGACTATCGCCGAATTAAAGTAAGAGAGATAGCTGAGATCACCAAGATGTCTAAAGACCGCGTCTGCCATATTTGAAGCAACGAATTGGATATGAGAGGAATTTAAATTGCTTCAGCACCCACCTAACTCTCCAGACCTGACTCCAAGTGACTGTTTAGACCCTTTATTTTAAAAAAGTAAATAGGGTCTATTAAGTCTGTCAAAAAAAATGTGCGTAACAGGTCGAAGGAAGTTCGGCAGACCCCATAAAGTATATATATTCTTGATCAGCATCAACAGCTGAGTCGATATAGCCATGTCTGTCCGTCCGTCCGTCCGTCCGTCTGTCCGTCCGTCTGTCCGTCCGTCCGTCCGTCCGTCTGTCCGTCCGTCTGTCCGTCCGTCCGTCTGTCCGTCCGTCCGCCCGTCCGTCCGTCTGTCCGTCTGTCCGTCCGTCTGTCCGTCTGTCCGTCCGCCCGTCTGTCCGTCCGTCTGTCCGTCCGCCCGTCCGTCCGCCCGTCCGTCCGTCCGCCCGTCCGTCTGTCTGTCTGTATGAGCGCCTAGATCTCAGGGACTATAAGAACTAGAGTCACCAAATTTGGTATGGTGGTTCGTCTATGGGCTAAGCAGATCAAGTTTATGTTAAAATTTTGACACGTCCCCTTCCGCCTCCGTAAATCGAAAAGAAAATCTTTGAAATCCCATAAATAATAAATATTAAAGCTAGAGTTCTAGAATTTTGGCACACAGAAAGAGGATCAGGGTCCCAATGTATCCTAAAAATTTCATCGCGATCAGATAAGAAACTCGGAAGTTATTCAAAACTCAATATTACTCAGTGTCTGGCCAAAGGAAGAAGAAGAGCATATTGACGCTAATATGCGCTATGGGGACTATTAGTGTTAGTCTTATTTCCATTTTGAAGAATAAGTAAAGGGTCTCTCATAGTCGACGTCGACTGCAGACTTTTCGACTGGTATTTTATTGCCTAAGCTCAAAGTGGCGTGGCGCTTGGCGGATAGAAATATTCCTCAAATGAGGAGGCTACATCTTTTGTAGACAACCATTTTCAGGAGCAGGACGTCGATTATTTTTTACATGGGCTGAAGAGGTGTGATCATTGCTGGCAGAAGTGTATTGACTTAGAAGGAGATTATGTTGAAGAAAAAAATATATTAAAAGAAAGGAAAAACTGTTGCATCACTGTAAGGCTGGAAACATTTCGAACCGCCCTCAAACTTATTTATTTATCGTCAACTTACAGTACAAATAAAACGTAATAATTATATATTGATTTAAGAAAAGTTTAAAAACTAATATTCAATCAATATGAAATTGCAGTAGCTTAATAAATAAATCGTAATTGATTTAGAAACATTTTGGAGCATATGAAATTTTCATTTCCTCAATAGAAATAAAAGCTGTTTGTTTTATTCTGTGATTTCTTATTAGTTAAACATACATATCTTATCAAAATTATGCCTTATCATAATTTAAGTGCTTGAAACTAAATTGCACTTAACAAATTTCTGTTGTACTGAAGTACTTTAGCTCTATAATACAAATTATTTATGGTGTTTAACTAATTATTAAGTTTTATAAACAAAGTTTAAGTAATTATAGCCAAACTATGTACACTATTCAAAGGTTTTTCAAGTTCATTGATGCCTAAAATTGAACTTAAAGTAATAAGTAATTCCTTTTATTTAAAAATTCAATCGATTTCTTTTCTATATGTGCTATCAAATTGTTGAATAGTTGACCGGCAGCTGTAATTAGTTTCCTTATTACTTTTACTACTATTTATACCGCTTCTGATATTTCCAATATGTCAAAGTGGCAAAAAATATTAAAATAAATCGAATTTTTATTATGCCAATAAGCTTATTTAATAACTCTTAATTAGCCCACAAATTGGCGTTAAGGTTAATTTTTGGTCAGTTTTTTGTTTTCAAGATAATTGCAAAAAGCCAAGACATTCGCTTGGCATAAAAAACAGATGAGATTTCATCGAAACCTCAGGCAAAATTATTAATGTGACTAATTTTAGAATGTTGTGCACGTTGTGTCGGTTAAAAATGGTTTTAATTTTAGCCAAAAATTATTTTTGTTTTTAAAATTAAATTGTTTCCATCAATATTAAGTCGATTATAAATTGTATATATACTTTAACATTTTTTTTTGTTAATTATGAAACATATTTGACAGTATTGGACAATGGTCTCTTTGCATTTTGAATAGCTTACGTACCGTGTGTACTTTCCATTAAAAAAAAGTAAAAATAATGCAAATATAGGCAAAAGTTTAAATAAACGCCATTTGTGCAAATATGCAGTTGGTTTGCTTATCATCTTAAAAAGATATTCATGTGTGAATTGTTTAAGCTAGTACTAGTAACATAAATATGTTTCTGGTTGAAAACTTCACAAAATGTGAGTTTTTGATCAAGTTTAGGTTTTTTTAGCAAGGTGAATTTTCTTGTGGAAATGTTTATGTTCAGTTAATAAGTTTGGTAACACTTATTGAAATGTGTTTTAATCATATTTAAATTGTTGTAGATCTTTATCCCTTTGAACTCTCTCTTTTTATCCTTAGCTGTTTCGTAAGATGGAACTCAATGTTTTTCTTTTAGACCCTGTATTTATACTGTAAGTATCAGGGTCTAATAAGTTTGGCAAAATGAAAAAAATGTGCTTAACAAGTATAAAACACTTATATATATTCTTGACCAGCATCAACAACATCAACAGCTGAGTCGATATAGCCATGTCCGTCTGTCCGTCTGTCCGGGTGTCCGTCTTTCCGTCTGTCCTTCTGTATGAACACCTAGATCTCAGAGACTATAAGAGCTAGAGTCATCAAATGTGGTGACAATACTCCTAAGACCTTTACAAAGATCAAGGTTGTATTAGTTTTTACCATGCCCTCTTCCGCCCTCAAAAATGAAAAACTATTTTTTTTAAATACTAAAAAACGAGAAATAATTGAGCTAGTACACAATACAAGCATTGGGGCCTTAATGTATCCTGATAATTTCATTGCGATCGGATTATAAAAACGGAAGTTATTCAAAATAGAATTTTTTGAAATCTAATATAATGAGCAATTCAGAACCTAGAGCCTTGAATTTTTACTTACATAACAAACATTGGGGTTCTAATGTATCCTGGAAATTTCATCACAATCGGATAATAAACACGGAAGTTTGAATACATAACACAACATAACCGCAGTGTCGACCCTAAGCAAAAAGAATACAATACTGACTTTATAACACACTATAGATAATTTGCCCATTTTCAGGGAGTTATTAAAAACGTCAAGAATGAATGAAGATATTTGGATATATAGATCTATATTCAAAATGGGACTGAAAAAAGTTGGCTTTTTTTTTAATACTATCAAATGATAGTATGATAGTATGAGCAGGCGTGTACTCCGCATACCCTGCTGCGAATCTTTCATACCGTCTTCCGGATTGGTGCAGTGTTTTCCAGGCGGAGATCTACGCTGTCTGGCAGTCGACCAAACTGATATCCACCTTGGGGGAACCTTCAAGGAACATATCTATTTACGTCGACAGTCAGGCAGCCCTTAAGGCTCTGTCCTCAAACACCACCAAGAGCAAACTCATTCGAAACACAGTCACAGCGCTGAACCGTTGCCACCATTCAATCACACTTGTCTGGGTACCTGGGCACTCCGGTGTACTAGGAAACGAGACGGCCGACCAATGTGCAAGGCAAGGATCAGCGCTACCGGCAGGTAGTGCGGTGACTGATGTACAAAGACCTCTTCAGCACGTCCTCTCCGAACTAGCAAGAACGGCGAGGACTGCGGCAGAGGAGCAGTGGAAAATGGCTCAGGGATGCAACATATCCAAAGCACTCTGGCCAGACCGCAACCCAAAGCGATCATCTGAACTCCTACACTTTAGCAAGAACAGGATAAGGGTGTTGATAGGAATCTTGACGGGTCACTGTCCCATTGGCCGAATGGCATTAAGGTAAGGTGTACCATCACAAGACTTCTGTCGTAGCTGCGGGAATGAAGAGGAAGAGGAGAGCATCCAACACCTTCTGTGTGACTGCCCAGCACTTCTTAGAAGGAGAACCCGTTTTCCCGGGGAAGCCTTCTTCGAGGAACTGGGCAGTCTCGCAAAACTGCAACTAGAGGATCTGCTACTCTTCCTGGACTCCACTGGTTGGTTCCAAAAGCGAATAACGCCAAACGGAACCAATTAGGGTTTTCGGGACCAGGACAACCCAAACTCCCATTCCTACTCCCTTCAACACTCCAACAATCCTTTTTCTACTCCCACAGATAACGGACATCACAATGGGCCGAATGGCCGCTGGGTGATCTCAACACTCTGTTGAGCGGTCCAATTAAACCTAAACCTAACCTCATATGAAATTTGTCGTTTTCCAAACTATTCAGACCAAGTTCGACGTATAATTTTGTTAATAATACTTTTGCAAAATGTGATTCAATTCGTACAACTAGTTTTCTAATATATTCGTACCAAACTCAGCAGATATAAGTAATATTATGTTCCTTATATATTGGTAAAAAAAATTGAAGCTGCCATAGGAATTGTCAAGAGTCTTACAGGATATGTACAGGGTCTCTCATAGTCGGCCTCGACTGTAGCATTTCGTGCTCTACTATCGCTCCCGCCTCGACTCCCGGCTTATTTTATTTCTATTTTTCTTAATTCATATATTATAAATGTTTATTTGATACATTCTAAAGTAGATTTATTAACTATTTGATAAAATGTTTGTATCTAAAAGCAACTGTTACTGAAAACTACCTATTAATAAGTTAAGAATTCACTACTATTCATTGTAATCTTTGGTGAACTGAAATTGATTCTGAAATTGAAGTGTTTCCTTTAAAAAAATTGATTACTGTTTTCCATTCATTTTCTTTTTGATATGCAGCTAACAATTTAATACCTTCCACAGGTTTAATCTTAGATTTAATAATTGTTTTGACGCCTCTTCTTCAAGTGTTTTGAAACTTAACTCAAAACTTATTAGCCAATTGATAAAGCAGCTGGCCAATTGTTTGATTCATGGCCAAAAAAAACGTTAAATTGATGAACTTTGCGGTACACTACAACCTGTTGTTAACCACTTGAAGGTTGTTGGCCCCAAAGTAACTAAGAAGACAAATTGATTGGTTTGACTGTAACAATTGGTACAACATTGCGTATGCGTATTTGATAGACATTGCGCATACGCAATGTGTGCTAGTTCTGCCAAAAAAGAAAAAAAACAAAAAAAAAACGTGGCATGCTTCAAGCGACGTCAGGTTGGCAGATGTAAATCAAATTAAAGACCAGTAACATACAAATATCAAAAATAATAAAAAAAACAGAGAAAATAAAAGGGGCAACAAGTTGCAAGTTTTTTGCTTATGTAATGGGAAAGGTGCAGTTAATGTTGCGGCTGCTCGTTGCCTGTTGCGGATGCAACACAAATAAGTTGCCACCAACGCCGCCGCCAAATGCTGTTGGCTGGCAGATGTTGCAGATGAGACGGCAGCAACTACAGCAGCAGCAACAACAGCACTGCCTGTTATGACTCTTGCGGGACGATGACGGTGGCGTTTGCGGGGGGAGGGGTGTCAGCTTAGTCTGGCCAGAGTCTCACTTTCGCCTAATGGCAATGATGCGGCAGCATTTGGCCCATATTGCCCGTGAGACACACACAACGACAATGTGGCTGACAAAACCACAACAACAACAGCAATATTCATGACAACGGCGGGAAAACTGTCCCTCCCCCTGGGCACTCAACTTCACCCCCTCTGCAATGGCATAGCGAATGCAGTGGCTGCCGCGTGGCAGCGTATTTTTCCGGTTAATGTGCCACAGAGTTTGCCCGCTTGCCACCGAATTGCAGTTGCAGTTGCAGTTGCAGTTGAACAGTTTGGCAAGTATAAAAGTGCGGCCTGCCAGCTGTGGTCATGTCAGTGTTCATTCGCGTCGCAAACAGTGTGGCAACAGTGGGATAAATAACATATTACAACATTTGCAGCAATGAAAGTACGTGCCACAAGTGTCAAGCATATAACGTGACGTATACGTGATCTTTCACATTGCACATACGCCGCGTTTAACAAACGTTTTGTTTTCTAAATTGTGTTTATTTTTGTTTTTGTTTTTCTTTTTGTTTTGTGTTGTTGTGTTTTGTAATTTGTGTGCTTTGACTGCTTCCTTCTTCTAATGCTATTTAACTTTTTTTAATTGTTCCCTTATTAATATTTTTTTAATATTTTTTTTTTTTTTTTTAATAATTTGCTAACTACGTGTGATTCTACTGTTTTCTCCTATATTTTTGTATTTATTTTTGTAGATTTTCTTACTTACTTTCCTTAATTAAAACAAATTTTTATTCTGTATTTATGTATTTAATACGTGTGTTTCCTCTTTCAATGTTTTTTTTTTGTTGATTTTCTTCGTCATTGTATTCAATTGAATATTATTTTTGATTAATTTATTAACTTCTCTACTAATGCTATTTTTTTGATTTTTCATATTTTACTTTATTAAAATTTGTATTATTTTTTTATTAATGCGTGTGTTTTTACTGGTATAAATTTTACACTTTTCTTATATTTTCTCATGTTTTTAATTTATTTAATACATTTGCTAATACTGCTTCCTTCTTTTAAAACTTGTTTCTGTTTTGTTTTTAAAATTTTCTCCCCTTTTTCCTTTATCTTTTTTGTGCTTCCTCTTTTTCTGTTTTTTTTTTTAAATTTTTTCTATATATATTACTTTATTGAAATTGTTTTTAAATATATGTATTACTTGTTTGTGTATTTATTTAATACATATAAGAATGTTTCCTCTTTTAACCTTTTAATTGCTTATGATATTAAAATTTTTACTGAATTTATTTTTTTTATTTTTTTTTACTTAATTTATTTATTTTTTATTATTTCTTTGATGCAATTCTTTTGTTGGATTTTTTATTTCCTTCTTTTTTACTGATTTATTTAATACTTGTACTGATTTCTCTTTCAAAATATGTTTTTATTTTTAATTTTCTCACTTTTTTTCTCTTGGTTTTTATTTATGTAATTACTTTTCCTTTTTTTTATAAGTTTTTTTCCTTTTTCATTTATTAATGAATTTTTTGATATTTGTTTATTTATTCGAGTGTTTTTTTTTTAATTAAACAATTTTAATTAATATTTATATAATATATAATATTTTCATTATTTAGTTTTTCTTTAATTATTTATGTGCTTACTTATTTATTTTCTTATACATTTGTATTTCAAACTATTTATTTTTCTATTTGTCTGTATCTATTTATTTGTATCGATTTATGTAGATATTTGATTTATTATCTATTTATATTGTTATTGTATATTGTTATTTATATATTTATTTCTTTTTATTTAATTTTACTTTGCTTATTATAATAAATATGTAAATATGTAAATTATAATAAAAATGTAAATATTTTTATTATATTCTTATCAATTTGTTTAGACATTTATATTTGTTTATTTTTTATTACGCTATGTTTTTATTTACTTGTTTGTTTATTTATTTGCATTTATTTCTCTACATTAATTTCATATTAATTTGTTTATTTTATATTACTTGATTTAATTGTTTATTTATTAAATATTTTATTCCTTATTTATTATTTATTATTATATTATTCTTCATTTATTTCCTTCTTCTTTATTTTTAAATTTATATATTTATATTTTTCTTTGCCCAGGCCTTCGTGTGTCTTTTGCTGATTGGTGCAGCCAGCGTGACGGCCAAGCCTAAACCAAGCGGTGGTTGGTCCTCGGGCGGAGGCGGTGGTGGCGGCGGCGGCGGCTGGTCTTCAGGTGGAGGCGGCGGTGGCGGTCATGGCGGTGGTGGCGGCGGCGGCGGCGATGTTCAAGTCATTAAAGTCATCACAGAAAGCGGCGGTGGAGGCGGCGGCGGCGGCGGTGGCTGGTCCTCAGGCGGCGGCGGTGGTGGTGGAGGTGGCTGGTCCTCTGGCGGCGGTGGAGGTGGTGGCTGGTCTTCTGGAGGTGGTGGCGGCGGTGGACATGGTGGCGGCGGACATGGCGGCGGCGGCGGCGGCGGCGGCGGCGGTGGCGACATCAAGATCGTCAAGATCATTAGCTTGGGCAGCGCTGGCGGCGGTGGAGGCGGACATGGCGGCGGTGGTGGTGGTGGCGGCGGACATGGCGGCGGTGGTTGGTCATCCGGCGGTGGTGGAGGCGGTGGCTGGTCTTCAGGCGGCGGCGGTGGTGGCGGACATGGCGGCGGTGGCGGCGGCGGCGGTGCCACCAAGATCATCAAAATCATTAAGCTCGGCAGCGGCGGCGGCGGTGGTGGCGGTCATGGCGGTGGCGGCGGTGGTGGCTGGTCATCGGGCGGTGGTGGCGGCGGCGGTGGCTGGCAACCGGCTGGTGGCTGGGCCTAAGCAGTATATACCCGCTTAGCTCTATACCCTGTAAATATTGTAAATAATTGCAAAATACTTTTTTTTATTCTTTTTTTTTCTGAAAATTTCTAAAGAAGAAAAAATTCTTATCCTATAATTGTTCAATGTTAAATGAGAAAATGATATAATCATATATATTATATAACGAATTGCATTTGCATTGGCAAACATTTTGTATTATACTATTGCCCAAAAACTGCGCTAAATTTGGCCAACAACAACAACAACAACAACAACAACAGAGACCAACATTTATTTTCAAGACAATAAATCTTATTGAAATCGACGTGTCAACTCTTTTCAACTTTACTGAACTAAACCATCCATTTATAAATTGACTAACACCAATCTGAGTCTCAGGATTTTATCATCGCATTGTCTTTTAAATTTCATATAGTGATAATAGCATTCCATGGGGGTTTTGGTATTGTCTTCACTGCGGAAGAAGAAAAGACATCGCAGCGCTTTTGTTTTAACATTTCTTTGAAATGGAAACAAAATAAATATGCGCTTTGAAAAAAAAACACTGAAAAACA